>CM077665.1:359862030-360277030 GCA_039707655.1 Elymus sibiricus
CCATCGCTCCGCAGAGAAAGCCCTCTCCTCTTCCCAGCTTCTCCTCTTCCAAGGCGTCTGGAGGAAGCCCAGCGGGCATGGGGAAACGCGCGGCACCACCGGCTCCCTCGGCCTCCTTCGGAGGCAGCGGTGGGGGGCCCTCAGGGTCGACACAAGTTCGCCGGCGCTGAGCCATGGTCGATGAGTGAGTACTCTGCCGCCTCCCTCCTCCTTAGTTGTCTTGTCCAATGCTCCGGACTTGATCCCATCCTTCTTCTAGGGCGCCTGCGGCCAAGAAGCGCAAGCTCGGCGAGCTCCAGGAAGAGGTGGACGCGCCACGGGCCCAGCTGACGACCGCCGAGGCCGCCTTCCAGGCCGCCCTCAGGGGCGAAGCGGAGGCCAGGGCAGAGCTGGCGTCCCTCCAGGCCCAGGTGAAGGAGGCGGCCGACGCCGTGCAGGCCGCCCAGGACGAGGCGGCACATGCCAGGATGATGGAGTCCCAGCGCGCCAAGCAGTACCTCAGCATCGCCCGCCACGCGGCCGGCGCGGTGAGCCGGTTCGTTGGGGAAGCCCCCGCGCTGCCGTGCGTGCGCGGCGACGGGGGCTACCTTGACTTCTTCCAGAGGGTGGTGGAGGCGCTGGAGACCGGCGTCTCCTGCGTGAACGCGGACAGCGAGTCCGACGCGCGCGACCTCCTGGACCTCGCCTTGACGCTTGTCTTCTCCAACATGCGCCGCCTCGCCCCGCAGCTCGACCTCCGGCGTGTCGGGGAGCGGGTGCCTGACGAGCTCCAGCGCCCCCTTCGGGACGAAGTGCGCCCGCACGTGGAGTCCTTGGTGGAGCGGTTCATCCAGGTGCCCGCCTCCAGCGGGGAGGACGATTCCGATGCCGAGGCGGTCGGTGGCGCGGGCGACGATGGCGGCTTCTCCCCCTAGGCATCCCCTGCTTCCCTTTCATGGTCCCTGTAATACCTTAAGAAGAACTCGGCCCCGGAGGGCATTAGTCTTTTGCATGTTACCTTTGCCCTCTTGTTTTTCTTCTCTTGAATCGCTGATCGCTTGCTTGCCGCGACGTGACTTAGTTTCTCCGCGTGGGGCTCGGCGCCGTTGCCGACGCGGCCTGGTGATGGCAAATGGTAGGGCCCTCGCGAGGCCCTCTCTCCTGAGGGGCAACTCGTGGCCGCCACCCCCCGGGTTCATGGCCTTGCAGCTCGTCGTGGTGGGGTCCCTCCCCTCGTGCCGTTTTTCCTGGCGCCTCGGGCCTCAGGGGTCTCGGTAGCCGCGCGTGGTGGCCCGTAGTACCTGCATCCTTACATTAGTGCGCATAACCCTTATCCCGTCCTCGGGTCGTTATTAGGTCAGGAGGCTCTTGCTTGGTTCGGCAGTGTACTTAGCTTGTAGGGCGGTGACGATCTCGTGCGTCGCAAGGTGCGGCTGGGTTACCCAGATAGTCCGCGATTCCTCCTGGGACGCTTCCTCCTTCTTTGTGGGACGGTTTGGGGTCCCTTTCGGTACTCTGTGTCTGCAGGCCCCAGTCCCGCACATTTCCCTACCACCGTAATGTACGACCGGATCACCAGGACACAACTACGAGGTGAGGCCTCGACACCCTTGATGCCGACCGGATCACCAAGGACGACATCAAGGGGCGAGTGGCTATATGACCGGTAAGGCTCCTGAGGCGCGTTGCTCAGGAGCCCCCCTTGACGCTCAAGCGGCTCCACGTCGGCAGGTCCCGGTCCCGCACATTTCCCTACCACCGTAATGTACGACCGGATCACCAAGGACGCAATTACGAGGTGAGGCCTCGACACCCTTGATGTCGACCGGATCACCAAGGACGACATCAAGGGGCGAGTGGCTATATGACTGGTAAGGCTCCTGAGGCGCGATGCTCAGGACCCCCCTTTGACACTCGAGCGATCCCCATTCCGTCCTGCCGGATGCTGCCTCAGGAGGCCCTGGGGCCTCCCGAGACTCCATGCTGCGGTGCCGTGCTGCGGTCGGAGCCCCCGAGCGGGGGTCGACGGCTAAAAGACGCGAGGCCCTGAGGCGACAGGGCCTCGCTATCCAGCCCCGAGGTGCCTCGGGGAGGGCCGGAGCGCGCGGCTCCTTGCGAAACACTGATAACCCACAAGTATAGGGGATCAGTCGTAGCCTCTTTCGATAAGTAAGAGTGTCGAACCCAATGAGGAACTAAAGGTAGAACAAATATTCCCTCAAGTTCTATCGACCACCGATACAACTCTACGCACGCTTAACGTTCGCTTTACCTAGAACAAGTATGAAACTAGAAGTACTTTGTAGGTGTTGTAGGATAGGTTTGCAAGATAATAAAGAGCGCGTAAATAAAAACTAGGGGCTGTTTAGATAAAGAAACAACTAAGTGAGTTTTAGTAGAGAGCTTTTTGTCACAAGAAAGTTATTTGTCCCTAGGCAATCGATAACTAGACCGGTAATCATTATTGCAATTTTATATGAGGGAGAGGCATAAGCTAACATACTTTCTCTACTTGGATCATATGCACTTATGATTGGAACTCTAGCAAGCATCCGCAACTACTAAAGATCATTAAGGTAAAACCCAACCATAGCATTAAGTATCAAGTCCTCTTTACTCTCATACGCAAACAACCTACTTACTCGGGTCTGTGCTTCTGTCACTCACGCCACCCACCGTAAGCGAATCATGAACATATTGCAAACCCTACAGCGGGGATCCCTCACGCTCGCGCGACACGGAGAGCACCATAGGACAGCACCAATAATAAAACATGCAACTCAAACCAATCATGATCATCAATCAACCCATAGGACAAAATGGATCTACTCAAACATCATAGGATAGCCATACATCATTGGGAAATAATATATAGCAGTGAGCACCATGTTTAAGTAGAGATTACAGCGGGGAGAAGGGGTGTTACACCGCTGCATAGAGGGGAAGAGAGTTGGTGATGACGGTGGCGAAGTTGTTGGTGTAGATCGCCGTCACGATGATGGCCCCGGCGGCGTTCCGGTGCCACCGGGAGAGAGGGGGAGAGAGCCCCCCTCCTTCTTCTTCTTCCTTGACCTCCCCCCTAGATGGGAGGAGGGTTTCCCCTCCAGTCCTTGGCTTCCATGGCGGCGGAGGGGCGAGAGCCCCTCCGAGATTGGATCTCTCTCTCTGTTTCCTTCTGTTTTTGCCTTCCAGATTCTGGCCTTTCACCGTTTCTTATATTCCCGGAGATCCGTAACTCCGATTGGGCTGAAATTTTAACACAGTTTTTTATCCAGATATTAGATTTCTTGCGGCGAAAGAAGGGCACCAACCGCCTTACGGGGTGGCCACAAGCCAGCCTGGCGTGCCCTACCCCCCAGGGCGTGCCCCTATGGCTTGTGGGCCCCTCGGGCACCGCCTTCTGTTGATTCCACTTCCCAAAAATCACATATATTCCAAAAAAAATCTCCGTAAGTTTTTATCCCGTTTGGACTTCATTTGATATGGATTTTCTGCGAAACAAAAAACATGCAACAAACAGGAACTGGCACTGGGCACTGGATCAATATGTTAGCCCCAAAAATAGTATACAAAGTTGCCAAAAGTATATGAAAGTTGTAGAATATTGGCATGAAACAATCAAAAATTATAGATACGACGGAGACGTATCAAACACCAATCCAGAAAGAGAGAATTCAAGACCGGTAAAACGAGAGAACAATGAGAGAAAAGTTCCCGCCCCTTTTCCTTTTAAATATAGAGTTTCGAAATCCTCAAACTTCATTCCAAAAAACGGCAATTCAAACACCAAAAAGAAGCAAGCAACTGCCGCGTCCGGCCCCTAGGCTAGTCTTTGTCTTCGTCTTCCCCCAGCGCTGAGCGTAGGGCATCCACGTTGCATGGGCATAGCCATTGGAGGGCAGTGTTGTCCGCCAGCACGGAGCTGTGGCTTACACATTGCATGGGAAGGAACCCCGCCGCGTCCTCGGGGGGCTCCGGGCATGTAGAGCCCACTCATTATTACGTGAGAGTGTCACGGCCGTAGATAGCTGGGCAAGCCCCCAGGCGCATGGCCTGGTTGCTCCCAACTCCGTCAAGAGCCATCCCATGCATTTCTACTCGGTTGCGCGCCTTTACGACCCAAACCCGAATGCATTGTTCCCCGCGGAGCCGCGGGATTGCGCTCCCGCGGCCCAAACATGAGCACAATGCACCCGGCGCAGCCATAAAGGTGTTTTTCCAATGAAGCCGCCTCGTGAAGTGTCCGGGCGTTGGCCAGACGATGCCTTGAGGGCCTCGTGAGGCCCAGCCTCCCGAGGCTGCTCCGGCGCTTCGGTTGCCGCGGGTGGCCCACGCTGCCTGTGTCTTGCTGCTCCCCCCAGGCCATTACCCCCGAGGCCTCGGGGCTTGGCTCGGCATTGCTCGCTCGCGGGGGCGACGGCTTGCGCCGTGTCCCGCGGGCCCGGGGGCGTCCTCCCTCTTTTTCCCGCTCGTGTCATCCAGGCCCGATGCTCCGTCGGTGGAAGCCCCCAGGCCCAGCTCGGGGAGGACGCCCAGGGTGCTCCCTACTCTTGGGAGGTGCTGGCGCCTGCGGCAGGTGCCTGACCCACCCCTTCGTCAGGCGGTACGACGTAGCATGGTACATATGGCTCCACATAAGGGACCGATTCTTCTCCTGAGCCGCCCGGCGGGGCGCCGGGGACGGCCCCTCCGGGCGGCGGCGGGGCGCCGCCCTGTGCGCGCCGCGCGCAGACCCTCCTGCGACGAGCCTCAGAGCGAAGTTGCTTACCTCTGCCACCGCCGTTGGGTGGGCCGCGCATCTCCTGATGTGGATCACTTCCTCGGCAATCTGATGCGCCTTCGCCGTTGTTGCTTGTTTGTTCGGACGCCTGCGCCGCTTGCTCCCTGCGCAGGATGGCGCGCTCCCGCCTAGTCAACCCAGGCTGTTGAAGGTCCACCGGGTCACGGAGGCGCATGTTGGTGTGCGCGCGGGGCGCCCTGTTGTTTCCTCTGTGCGTTCGGTCGTCATGGCCGGGCTGCGCCCCGAAACCAGTCACTGGGATTCGAAGGAGAAGGAGCACGGCGTGCGGCGGGCCCCGCTTGGGCTCGCCCAGTGCCGGAGGGGGCACACCGCCGGCGGGCTGGGGAACGGGCGCGGCGGACGAGCCCCCGGTGCCTGATGCCTGCGGCCTTGAAGAAGAGTGAGGAGCCACGGCCCTCTACGCGACGGTGACCAGCTCTGCAACGTGGTCGGCCCATGCGTCGAAGCCCCCATGCGTCGGGCGGTGGTGGAGCATCTCGCTTGCCAGCAGTAGCGCATCGTGCGCGTCGAGGTCCCCCACGTAGGTGCGGCGCGTCGCCGGTGCTGAGGGCGCCGCCCGCTCGCCGTGTGCTTGGGCGGTGCGAGAGGCGGCGACGGTGGAGACGATGTTGGTGGCTTGATACTGACCACCCAGCACTATGCTGCTGGGCCGTGGGTCTCCGGCGGCAGCGGTGGGGTCGATGGAAGCTGATCCGCTGCGGCCGGGGGAAGCTTGTTAGGCGCCGGCCATCGGAGCGGTGAAGCGTGGGAAAAGCGAAGCTTGGAGAAGACTCCGACACGCCCCCTACCTAGCGCGCCAAATGTCGGATTTCGGGCTCCGCAAAACCCTCAAGGTTCGAACACAGAGGCGTGTGCGAAGATCCACTGCGGCCTCGCCCTACCTAGCTCGCTACTCGATGGATAAGACGATGAACTCGCGCGATGATGAGGAAGAAGATGAACACGGTGGTTTACCCAGGTTCGGGCCGCTGCGAAGCATAATACCCTACTCCTGCTTTGGTGGATTGCCTCTCATGGAGGTATGGTGGATGAACTAGTACGATGTTGAGGGGCCTCGTGAGGGCGCTCCTGAGGTGTTCTTGGCCCTCTGCTGGCTTTGTTATGGATCGGATGGATGGGTGGATCGACTGGTTGCCGGATCCCCCTCTACGGTGTAGCCTAGCCTCTATATATAGCGGTGGCCCGGGTCCTCTTCCCTTGTCGCAATGGCGGGAAGGGATCCCACAACGGCCAAATTTGAAGGGGGACAGGAGTACATCCCCGTCCTGTCCAAAGACGGTCTTCGCCTGCAAAGTAGCTATCGACGACGCAGAGGTGGGCTCGGCGATGACATCCGTCCTGCGGGGCTCGTGGTCGTGGTCTTGTTGCACCGGAATGGAAACCTTTGGGGGGTGCTTTGGGAACCCGCGTACGTCCTTGCTCCCTTTGCACCAAAGGGGAAACTGCACCGCCTGGCGCGCTGGAGCCCGCCTGCCCTTCCTTGCATCACCCTTGACTCCTGAGGCCGGGTCCTGCATAGAGATCTCCGCCGCTCCGGAGGGAGCCTGGGGAGACCCTCCGCTTGCTGATCTTGGTGCTGATCTCCCTCGCGAGCCTAGGGCCTTCGCGAGGGTCTTGTCTTGAGTGGGGCTGCGTCTGGTTGTGCTTGGCTGACGAAGTGGGCCATGCCCTGGGCCGCAGGCAGGCAGGTCTGGGTACCCCCGTTCCCAGAATGCCGACAATATATATATACTAGTAGAGTGCCCGTGCGTTGCCACGGGCTTTTGAAATATATTGCTGGAGTTATATAAACATAATGCATGTTAAATTTCACATGAAGAGAATATATAGCACGGGCATAATCGGCTAATAATTAAAGCCCGCTTCACTTGCAATGTAAATTAATAACAAAGAATCAATCTGATGATGTATACATATAGAGCGATTATCGAACTAAAAATCTATTACAAATTAAGATCCACTTGCGCTTAAGAAATTCTCGCACAACATCACAAATATTGTCTTTAGCTTCATTCACACAATATTTGAAGAAGTATAACAAAAAAATCTTCCTCAACTCATACTCATCCTGCACAAGCAATATATGTAGTTAGCACAAATAATTCATATCAAAGGTCTTAAAATGTGTAACGGAGAATACTCATCGTGCAAACTTGACGAACTAATTCTTAACCGTTCCACCAGAGCATAAAAAAATAGGCACACACATCCCTGTAATTTCCTAAATTAATATTATCTTGAATAGAATGATAAAAAATGCTTGTATTTTGAATGTTATGAGAATGCAACATATAAATTTATTGCCTGTCTATGCTCTTTGGAATAACAAGCGGAAATAAACATTGCCATCTAGATATAGCAGAATTCCAGGCAGGTTGCTTTATTTCGAGTGTGTCGTTGAATTCCCTCGCAAATCTTTGTAATTTTAGTAAATACCTCAGAATTTTAACCCTTGATGGTTGTGATGTATGGATAGGGTCCAGAATATATACACGACGTGCATGTTTGACGATGACGTACAACATGTAGCAGTCGATGAATGTATGCAGAAGATAAATCTACAAGTGGTAGCTATTAGAAACAATAAACCGTGACAACAATGGACAAACGACCTTATTTACCATGTTGGACGATGAGATGTTGTCTATCACAGGCCATGATTTCCAGCAGTAAAAAGGTTATCCTAAAAAAGTCTCAATATAATGATGCAAAGAAAATCTAGACTCAATGCAGCTTCTTATTTTTAACCATCTAAAACCACATTATTACATTTCTTTTTTTGGACTAAGCATTGCTTACAAACATATGTATGTTTTTTATAGTAGTGTTGTTTATCCTAAAAAGGCAAGGCTTTTTCCTAGTAGTGCTGCTTTTTATACCTCAACCATATATATCTCCTCCACGGCTGACACAAGGGACGTGGTGGTACTCGACTCGCCAACTACCAAAACAACATGCCCCTGCCACATTGCTTACAAACCGCTTCAATGTGGTTTCAATAGTATATCCACAGCACCAATACAAGCAAGGAAATTTAACCTTTTAGAAAGCTAACTATCTTTTTACGTAATCATCAGTGTGTTGTTCTTCATTTGAAGTAGTCTCTAGCGCTTCAGAAGCTGCCTCGTGATTTAGTAGTTGTTATTGCTATTGGTAGTGGTGGTGGCAACGACGGCGTCACTGTTGATGCGCTTTGATCTCCTCCAATTGGTCGCCGTCACCTCTGCCATGGGCTTCATTCATCAACGCCACCGCCACCAACAACTCCTTCCTGTGTAGAAGGAAAAATTAGGGACTATGTGTTGGATAGTCTTGCATTTTTAATTATAGGAGGCCAACGTATTCTGATTATACAAAGAATATCATTGTGTGCTTAAAACTATGGAACATGAAATCTTAATGAGATCATTAGAAAACATTAGCAAACTCAAAAAAAAAATTGCAGGGAGATTAATCAAAATAATAAGATACAATGATATGCATTTGCATGTTTTCAGTCAGATGGATTATTTCTTATTCGCTTCTTATTTGGCTTTGACAGATTACAGGAGGTGGTGTATCATTAACATGCAATAGTTGCCCGTATAAATACAATAGCTAAGAGTAGAGTTTCTGGAGAATAAAGTAAGGCATCGTCACAATCCATGGTGAAGATTCATGAAGATACAACATCCAAACTAAGAATATTGACCTCTGGCATTCTTTATGCATAATTGCATATATAGGTCCAATACATAAATATTTCCCACCTCGTCATCTGAACCAATCATATCCAACGTGCAGATGATCCAAGGTGTCGATCAAGGTGCTGAGAAGCAGTGTGTTTGTTGTTCAGTTGGTCTATGTAGGCCTGATGGTACCTTCACACAGGAAAAAAATCACTTAAACCTTGTTGGTGACTTCCACAATATAACATGCGGAATCAGATACAAACTCATAGTTCACAGACTGATGCCACCAGAGCAGAAAAAATGCAGAAAATTGCACTATACTTTTTTCCTGCTAGTATCAAATTCAAACACACTGTAAACTTCATGGGAGAAATTATTTGTTTATCCTAATGCCATTACTAAAATTATTTATTTTTTATTCATGAAAATACGCATAGGTGGATATTGATCAAATATTAAATGGACAAAGATAAAGTGCTACCAGTCGCATGATCGTAAAGCCACAACCCGTTCCCTTCATTCTTCCTCTACCATCTTTGTCCCTAACAATTATGGCATGTCCCTGATGAACAAATCTGGGCAATGAGAGCATAAAAGAAGGGTAAGGAAGATGTGAAAGTGCAGCTAAGTAGAAAGACTGAATATGTGATTTTGTAGTGGTTAGCACATGTAGTAGAATGTGAATAAAAAAGATCAAAATGACCACCAATATCAGTATCAGTAAATTAGATGCCGCTGTTTCAAAGCTTGTATGTAGAATAACCATCATCAGCAAGTACCAAGGTTCAGCTTTCCACTGGACATAGAAGACGTTTAACACTAAGCAACATGCACAATATCAAAACCCAATGCAACCAGGCTAACTGCTAAAGGAATTGAGATGCGACTTTTCACGGAAGTAGAAATCGAAAGATCCTATATAGCCCCATTCGAAGTTTAACTGCAAGTGATCACTGTGTTGAATCTATAACGTAAACCACATCCTTTAGTATAAAGGCAAGGCACTCAAATTTACAATCTGGGAGCTAAGCTAGATATATATTCACAGCAAAAAAAAACTGTCTACTTTGGTTAATTCAATTGCAAGCAGAAACAATTGCTTACTACTCGGTTTGGCAACATTGCAAGGTGAACTAAAATTACTCATACCTCGTGAAATCAGAAGTTAGCGTGTCACCAAACAAGGATATAATGCACGAGATATTTTCTTATAAGCAACTTAAGAGAAAATAGTCATGCCTTTTGACAGAGATTTTAAAAATAGTTAAGGGCTGGCTAATAACCGTAGGAGCGCCTGAAGATCTAGGAAATTTTGCAAAACCAACATTTGCAATTTCAAAACTTGTGCTAACGAACATTGGTCTCAGTTTTACAGATGGAAGTACAGCAAATTGTACATTGGACACTATTTGTCCAACAACATCCATTAAACTCTGAATGGAAGCCTTTTCCTTATCCATGATGATGGATATTAAATCAATCTCCTGTCAAAGGGAATTTTCAGCAATTGGGTACATGCATTATTTCAAAAAGTTGGCCTTAATAGTCATGAGATTTTTTTGATTTGAAGTTAAAGTCCGAGAAATCAGTCAATTTAAAGCCGAGACTGAAATAGTTCTTGAGCGAACTATCTTTGTTTTTACCTCGTACATATGTCTTGATGGAGCACCTTCCATACATACAACATGTCTCACCAGCTGTTTGACGCAAATATTTTCCAGTACCTCCTTGACCTCCTGAAAAAGGGTCTTGTGGAGAACACTGCAACTGTAGCATTTCAAACCGTGAAATGAGGTAAGGACAAATCTACCCAGCGATTTGTATACAAAAGTAAAAATTCATTTATGAAACATAAACATCTAAGTCTCGTACTATCTAGCACAACTGTGAGGCACTTTAGTATATAAATAAGAGCATTGGTTGGTACTGCACAAGCTGTGAAGAAACGACACTACCAAAATGTTAACCAAACAGGCAATCAAATTAAACATGATTGTACTTAATAAAATCTGGAACTATACTTATCTTCTTCCTCGTTTATGCAACTAACAGTAGTGCACTAATCTGTGAATGCTGAAACATCATCAAACATGCACATCAAATATATAAAACAACGAACTCACCAAGAAAACAAACCAAACCTGGGTAATCTGACCAGCATCCAGTAATCCATTATTGGGGACTGAAATGTCAGTGAGGCGGCTGCATTGTTCCCAACTGCTCACACACATGCCTCTCCTCCCTTATCTTGGCCCTGCTAAATCGCAGATGAACCACGTGATGATGAGAGAGCAATGATGCAAGCACATTTTAAACAAGGCATATATAATATCAATGCATAAAGAATAATGGTAAAACTTTAAATGTGGCATCATCTGGACAAACAAATATGATTTAAATGTGGTTCAACATATTTGGTGATATACTAACTGCGAGTATTATCAAGACCTCGGAAATCTGATTAAGGTAATTGCGATATTAACACACTTATACCTCAACGAATTAAGAAATTCCTGTAATTTATTGATCACAAATGATTAGAAAAAATTGATAATTAATGGAAAGGTGAAGAAGTAGAAGTATGAATTGCTGACCATTACTTGATGACCCATCTGCACAACTGAGTTACTTTTACGTAGTAATGGTATGATGCATATTTGAAAATCATACGATGGACGTGTACCTTCCTGCTCAATCCTAAACCATCAAGTAAAGAGTTATAATTTGCTTGGTGTTACTTCCATGGTCCTGCATGGAACCAAATCATCATTCACTTTACCTTTTATGCAACTAAAACATATACTCAAAGAAAAGTCCAAACTACCGCAACCAAATAAAAGCACAACGATATAAAACTTGTTGTTGTTAGCAAGCACAATGATATAAAACGCGAGTATCCATCAACTTTTAGTTGTCCAAAGACTAAGACGTAGAATGTACACCTTGATGCCTGGTTTGCATACCGACTTGTCACAAAAAAGTTGATCATTTGATCAGTCTATATAAATCCTGAGGTATATATATCATGTTCATTGCGCACGGTTCAATAATGGGACAAAACAATTGTACTAACATGCACCTTTATGAACTTGGACCTTGTCCTGTTGTACCTGGATAGCTGGGTTGTCGCCTTGGACCTCACCAAGAAGGCAGGAACAATTGCCGACGACACACATCAGGGTATGGGTGACCTTAGGCAGCTGGAAGAAGATACACGAAAGGTAGAGGAAGAGCGGCATGGCAGAGTGGCAGAGTAAAGGCATCTCCGCTCCGTGACCTCAGCCGATCGACCGCGGCGCCTCCAGTTTGCCTCCCCTGCGACCCCTCAGTCCGCCGCCGCAGCAGTCCCTCGATACCTCGATCGACCAGCCTTGCATCGACGCCGCCGCACGCCGTTCCAAGAGATATACCGAGAGGAGAGACATGGCGCATGCCCATGTAGAGAGGGGAAATGCGTACCACACGTGTAGCCTCCACCGTCATCCTATGCCCGTCATCTCCGCCCTAGCCGCCGCCACTAGATCCGCCTAGCCGACACAGGAGATGCGCAGAGAATAGGGTTTGGCAGTCGCAGGTGAGATTCAACGCGGCAGTGCCGCATGCGCCATGGTGAAGAGCAGGGAGGTGATCTAGTGCTCCCATGATGAGTGCGCGAGGCAGAGCCGCGGAGGTACGTGACCGACGCCGGCCGTTGGTGCACCAACGCGTTCTCCTCGGCTCGCTACCCTGCCAAGCATGCGTTGACAATTGGCGTGTCTGCCTCGTATAGGACTCGACAGCCATGAGAAGGATCCTGAGGAGGCCCACGTGAGGAAGATAGATCAAATATGCATAGACGAAGCAATCTTGGGGGAGGGACGAGGAGAATCTGACAGGATGAGGTTTCAGAGGAAAGTAGCGAGATTTAAGGGATTGATAGAATCATCACTTGCCAAATTAAACCAGATGTGGTCATATTCTGTGGTGGGAGGAGATCGAGGGGTTCAATGAGTGGGCTAATAGAAAACCGGACGAAAAAAGAGTGGTGGGAGGTGGGACGGAAAAAACCGGACGAAAAAAAACCCGGAACGGAAGCTACCAAGTCCCCAATTAGGAGTAGAGATAGGACAACCGTTTGGGGCACCTAGGTGCCCAGGCTCCTTACTTAGACGCCGTTGGATCATACTTGATTTCGCTGTTAAGATCGGTTTAGATTTTGCATGCATTCCTGCATTATTACTTTCCTATTTGTTTGCATGCCTAATTGATAGGTGTCATTAATTGTGCATTCATGATAGAAAATCATAATTAATTATTAAGCAAACCTTTTGCCATGTATGGTAGGTCCAAGATAATTAACTAGAAAAACAACACACAACATTTTTAGCTCGTACGTCAGCGCGTACATATTTTTATTGGGTATAACACCAACTCATACGTCTATTGTGTACAACACCAACATGTACATATTTTCATTAGGTCTAATACTCACTAACTTGTATCATGGTTTAAGAAAATGTACACGTGGTATCTCGGAACATGTACCATTTATTAAAAGGTGTGTCATTTATGGGTATATATTCAAATAAAATTCACATCAAGGTATTTATATTTATGTGTATATTTTTATTGGTTATAGCACCAACATGTACATGTTCATTTGTATATTCACATTGAGGTATGTATATTCATGTGTATATTGTGTACATTCACATCGAGGTATGTATATTTTCACTGGGTATAACACCAAAACGTCTTTATTAAAAGGTATGACATTTATGTGTATATCTTCACTTGTTATAACACCGACATATACATGTTTTTGTTTGGTATAATACCCACTAACAGGTATCACGGTCTACATGGGAATGTCAGATACATGTGCCCATGTATTAATTTTTAGACTACTTTTGTTTTGGAAAGAAATAATTAACCATTTATTATATTAGTACATGCAAACAAAACATGAAAAGCCATTATTTTGTCAATTGGACGCCATGCACTAATGAATATGAGTTTCCATAACTGAGGCACCTAGGTGCCCCAAACAATTTACCTAGCATTTAATACCTCGCATGTCAATTCATTAGCATTTGTTGACTTGGAATGAATTAAAACACACATTAATTGATAGAGAGAGAATAATAGAATAAAAGAAAAGAGATATACACGTTTACATGCATCCTTTTTTAGATCGAGGTATACATGCATGTGACGTTCTATGCACAGATGAAAACACGTATACACAAAATTTGATAACTTCATGAGGTATACTTGACAAAATGTTTTTATTACTTGAATCAAAAAGTTGTGTATTGACTCCAAATCATAGAGACATACCCATGGTATATAATACCTACTAACAAAATTATGTACACACGGGTATACATATATCCAGTGGTTTATCTTAGGTTGTAGTTGGTAAAGAAATTATGACATATGCGGATATGTATACACCTACCAACGAAATTTTGTAAATACGCGACTATAATATACCTACTAATAAAATTATGTACACATGCGGGTATTATGCAAATAAAAATGTACGGATATTTATACATCCAATTATGTACATATGTGGTGTTTGTATATACCTAATAATGAAATTACATACATACACATGTATGTATATACCCAGTGATTTATTTTACGAGTCAATGTTATATACTCCCTCCGTCCGGGTTTATTAGGCCCCCTCACATTTTGAGCCAAAGTTTGACCATGAATTTAACTAATAAAAATATAAACTATATGTCATGGAAACTATATCAGAGAAAACCTCTTTCAAATACAAATCTAACAATATACTTTATGTAGCATATGTTTTGTATATATTTAGTTAAATGCATGGTCAAACTTAGACCCAAAATACAAGGGGACCTAATAAACCCGGACGGAGGTAGTAAGGAGTTAACAAATGTTGTTATTTATTCCCTATAGTATATTTAATGTCCTGCCTTTCTATCACGTGACATGTACGCATCAGATGGTCAAAGAGTAGAGCGTGCCAAATTAACTAGTGATTGAGGCATTTATATTTGTTTCCAAATGAGCCATCAAACATGATCCAACGATGGATAGGCTAGGTGCCGAGGCACCTAGGTGTCCCAAACGGTCGTCCTATATAGTGTAGTATCTCTCTAATGTAACAAGATGATCGGACGGAGGGATTGCGAAAATATGCAATTATATGTCCTCAGCAAAGAAAAACAAGAATTCCAGCTTGCGCTAACATAAAATATATACTAACCTACTTGTTTTTTGTCCAGGACACATAAAGTTGTATTTTTTCAATCGCCCTGTTGGATCATGTTATATATATAGTAACACTATTCCGGCAGTTCTTTTGGCAGCTTAAAAAATAAACGGCTTCCTCCCAGCTTTTTCCGTAAGCCGTCTCCCACGTTCATTGGGACATCTGAACTAGTTATGGTATAACTAATTTAGAAGCCTCGATAAATTTTGACAGCGCCTTATTTTTTAAGCTCGGGAGAGGCAGCTTGTTTTTTAAGCCGCCCAAAAGATATGGCCCTTCATCACCCAGGATGCATAAATAAGTTATTTTGCACCCAGGGTAATTTTATGACTGTTTCATAAAAAACTACGTTTGCTATACAAATAGCTACATTCATATTGATTCATTACACAAAATTAGGCATAAAAAGTAAGATATGAGTCAGAAGACCAAAAATATTACATTTATATGTACAGTTTGTACATATTTTTACGTTCGTAATTTTATGTCACGTAAAATATAATTTTTGACCTACATAAATTTTACCTTCTCTTCTGACGTAAAAAAAGCATACTCAAAATATGATACATACTACCTAAAAGTAGTATATATAATATCAAAACATTATTATATACTACATACTATGCATGCATACACTCTGATATGGTCATGAAAGTTTATAACATGGTTGATGCAATTTATCAAGATTGTAATTTTAATTTTAGAAAAATGTAACTTTTAGATAGACTCGCTCCCTCATGGGTTGTTAGCCACATCTTTAAAATCCCAACAACTACTCCCTCAATTCCAATGAATAATCACACACATCCCAAAAATCAAATTGGCCATAAATTAAACCAACCAAATCCTCTATAACACTAAGCTTACTAGTTTTAAAGAGTCCATATTCAATTGAGGTCTCCAATTAGAATTGGGTCATCCGATTTTGACCGGGTCAATAATTTCATGAAGCTATGTCATTCAATCATTTTGTACTACTATACACTATGCTTCCTAATTTTTAAGGCCTCACAATTAATTGAGGTCTTCAATTTAAAACTGGATCACCCGATTTTGATCGGGTCAATAATTTCTTAAGGATCTCTCCTATTCAATTCTTTTAATTTCATATGTTCTCTAATTTGAAGTTCTTTCATTCTGTTGATTAATTTAATTTTGAATTTGGTTTATGATTTTGCCCGGACTGATGCTTTTCAAATCAATCAGCAGCAATCGGCCTATAAAAACATATTAACCCCGCGCACTCTCCCACGACCTGAATGAAGTCATCATGTGATATTGTAGCATCAATATAATACATGCAGCCACCGACGTAGAAATTTTCCCACATAAATATTCGCTGGTTAGCAGATAACACATTACACCACAAAAATCCCATCAAATCGTCGTATTATAAATAAAAATAAACACACTTCATCATCTCACCCACTTGCGAAATTAAATATACCATAAGTTCCAAAATATAAGGGATATTAGTTTTTTGGAAAATAAAATTTCTTTAACTTTGAGCAAGTTGGGAGAAAAAAAAACCGACATCCACAATATTAAACCAAATAAGTATGAAAATTCATTTCATGATGAATCTATCGTACTGATTTGATATTATGAATTTTAATATATTTCTCTATAAATTTGATCAAAATTTAAAATTTTGACTTTTCAAAAAAGTGATACTCCTTATATTTTAAAACAGAGTGAGTTTTTTTAAGAAACTCAACAACACCAACGGCGCAACAAAGCGCGCTCAACCCTTCTAGTATGGATTATTTATAATAAAAATTATATCATTGAATTCATATTGAAAAGAAGCTTTCAATGGTATCTTTTTAAGTCATGAAAATGTATATTTTTGAACTAACTTACGACCAAGTTGAATTGTTGAAAGCGTACATGCCTTATTCATTGGAATGGAAGGAGTAGGGAGAAGTCGGTTCAATGCTAGTCAACATATTAATGCTACATGCATATCCTTCTTCATGCATTGGTTCGTTTCACGTTGGAAACCAAAATATGAAAGGGAATTGAAATTCTTGTTAATGTGCTCATAACTGAAATTCTACATGCATAGCCTTCTACATATTAATGGTCTCATAAAAGATGTTTGCCTATTCCCAAAGCAAGAAGTCTTACCAATATGAAGTTCAAATCTGAAAAGAAATACTCTCTCCATCCTTAATGCGTTTTTCAAGACTAACTTTGACATCATGTTAAAGCAATAATATATGGCATGCAAGTTACACAAAGCATATCATTCGTGAGTGAAAGGAGCTTCCAAAGATATAATTTTCACATTATGCATCAAAGCCAATTTCCGTTATACTATTAATCTTATCAATAGTCAAAGACAGTCTTGAAAAACGCATTAGGCCCTATATATATGAATGAAAGGAGTAGTATACAAAGCACCACAAGAGGAGAAACCATTGGGACATGTCCTGCACCAGGCTCCTGCTCCTCATGCCCAACGTGTTTGGACCATCAGATACTAGCCAGAGGCGATCTGGACCGTCGGTTCGGGAAAATAAATGCAAAACCCCTCCCTATGTACCAAAAAACAAACGCATCGATGCCCTTTTTTTTTATAGCTCAACACATATGCCATGTGGTGCATCGATGTCCTTCTTTCTGAACCATGCTTTTGCTTCTAACCGACGAATGTGGATTTCAACGGGGCTCACTCATCGGTCATCACTCAGTTGTTCCCGAAAGCCATTTTTTCTATTTGTATTCGGGGTACAAGCTAGTAAAGCAAATCAAAACGATCTTCGTCCGCGCCATTGTGCCCTCGATTCGTAGCCAGATGCACTTCAGTTTCTTTAAATCATTTCAGTTTCTTTTTTTTTTATGGATGTCCACGAAGGGACATTTCAGTTTCTTTTTTGATTTGGGTACATTTCAGATTTCATTAGCCGAACAGGGAAGCTTTTTTGCAGCAGCAATCGCGCACCCGAAGCCCAGTGCGGTGGCCCACCAACAGACGACCGTTGGGGGGGCGCCGGTACGGTCCACTTTAAAAGGCAGCCCCGTGCGCATCCACCAAATCGATCGATCCATTTCGAAACCGCGACCCGACTTCCCAATTACCCCCTTTCCCGTCCCATTCCATAGCCCAGCCGCCGCCTGGCTGCCCGTTGCTCCCCTTTCTTCCCCCGAGAGCCAACCCCTCCCCCGCCGCACCCACAGCCGGAGAGAGAGCGAAGGAGGGAAAGCGCCGCCGCGAGGACGACCGAGGCCGAGGAGAGATGGCGTCGAGGACGGCGTCCAAGGACATCATCACGCTCAAGGGCTCCGCCGCCATCGTCAGCGAGTTCTTCGGTACGCACGCGCGCGCCGCCACCCGATCCCCCATTCCCCTCCACCACTCCCCAATGTCTGATCGCGTGATTCGGTGGCAGGTTACGCGGCGAACAGGTGCGCGACGTCGTCTCAGTCCTGGCGCCGGTTTATTTGAGATGGAGCGGGTAAGAGCGAAATTTCGGCAATGGGGATTGATTCGTGGAGTTTTTTGGTGTTTGGTATGGCTGCAGCATCCTGTACAACCGCGGGGTGTACCCGGAGGAGAGCTTCGCCAAGGTGAAGAAGTACGGCCTCCCCATGCTGCTCACGCAGGACGAGGCCGTCAAGACCTTCCTCACCAACCTCACCTCCCAGCTCTCAGGTTCGTCGTCCCCATCCGAGATCTCTCGTTACCGCCTTGTTTTGCTCATCGAAGAAGGAGAACCCATTATTTCGCTCCTCACCTGTATGTTGCTGCGGACCGCAGAGTGGCTGGAGGGTGGGAAGCTGCAGAGGATCGTGCTGGTCATCATGAGCAAGGCCACCGGCGAGGTGCTCGAGCGCTGGAACTTCAACATCATCACCGACGGCGAGGTCGTCGAGAAAGGGTATGTATATACGCCGCTCTGAACCCCCTGCCTCCTGTCTCTTCGATTATTCGGTTCAGTCCTAATCGAACTGAAGAAACGGCGGTTGATATGAGATGGCTTGTCAGGGTGGTGAAGGAGAAGAGCGACAAGGAGATCATGAGGGAGATCCAGGCCATCATGCGGCAGGTCAACTCCTGCATCTCCTTCCTCCCCTGCCTCGACGAGCCATGTAAGGAAGAAGGATAAGCAAAGCCATGCCGCCGCCATTGCTCCACACCTTGTTGGTTCTACCTTGCGCTCTCAGTTGGGCACTCTCCCTCTTTTAACTGTCGCGTCGATCGTTTTGGGCAGGCATATTCGACGTGCTGGCCTACACCGACTCGGACACCACCGTGCCCTTCACCTGGATGGAGAGCGACGCCAAGCTCATCGACAACCCGCAGATGGTGAAGCTGCACTCGTTCGACACCAAGGTAACAACAACAATTCGTTTCGTTCATCCTCCGTCCGTTGGTGGGTGCACTGCCCCATGAATTGCTAATGCTAATGGTGCGTTCTTGTGACGGCAGATCCACAAGGTGGACACGCTGGTGTCCTACAAGGTGGACGACTTGGACGAGCAGTGACTGACCTGTGGTGTGACCCAGAGCGTCCAGACATCCCCTGCCGGCGTGAAGCTCTCTGTGTGAATCGTTCATTCACGTCTGGGCGTCGTTACTGTTGCTCTTGCTCCCCCCTGCCTTACAATTTTTTCCTCCCTGCGTCTACCAAAACCTGTACTGTTATGTTATCCCTGCCGTTTTCCACTCACCAGCTCTGAGGCGGATCTGCCTAGCAAACCATATGTGTCAGTTTTGTCAAATAACTACGTGTCAGTCTGCCTCATTCAACATGTAAACAAAAAAGCGGCCTTCATGCTTTTCAGTGTCACAAGTAACTACTGTGTTGGATCTGAACGGGAAAACTAACAGCATGAAGCAATTGAATGAATCTCAAACAACCTGGTCATGGCTCCTGTAACAACAGCACCGAGCAAACTGAAACTCGGGCAAACAGAGTTTGTTTCCATGGCTATACTCATAATATATTTACCTAGATAGCCATTCCTATAGTCTTAAAATATGGCTCCCAAATACAGGAATACATTTACAGTCAGGGACGCCTGAGACTGGCTTTGAAACTATGTTCAACTGTATGGACGGACCACTTCTACGGTGTTCATAGAATTAGGGGTATGTTTCCATGACCGTTTATTTTTTATCATGGCCCCAAAACTTGGCCATTCTAGTTCGTTTTCTTGCCAACAATGGGCAAGCAAAACCTCCACCTTGGCAGGGTCAAAACCAACATACCCCAGATATAGATGCCCATTGTCGGACAAATGATGCAGGATCAATCGACAAGCGAACGCATCCCCTGATAAATCGCGCCAGGGCGAAGATCGTCCAGAGTATCAGCGACTCTGTAGCCACTATACTCCCTGAGGAGTGTCCAACCACGCCGTGACAGAAAATCTCTGAAGTCATCTTCAGTGTAGAATGTTTTATCTTCTGTCCGGACTGTCATGCGGTCTGCATCTTCGAATGTGCAGAGTTTGATTGTTATCCCTGAAAATGAACATCCAGGGATGAGATTGGATCGACAACCTTCTGTAACTACAATTTTTGTAATGGAGTTAAAAAAAACTTCAATAGATTAAACCAACAATTGCTTTGCTTTTATATATATTGAGACAATTTCAACAACAATGTGCATACAAAACACAAACTGGAAGCATCAAAATGAATGCCCATGAATATGCATAGCAGATTTACCGATTACTGACCAGTTACCAAGATGATGCAAGATAGATGCAAAATTCATTAAGTCAGGAAGGAAAAATGAACATATCAATGGTCCATAGAATTATACTACTATACTATGTCCTTTTTGGTTCGTACGATGAGAAAAGTATCTTATTTCTTGGAAAAGAATATATTTCAGAATTACCGATTACTGACCACTAACCAAGATGATGCAAGATAGATGCAACATTCATTAAGTCAGGAAGGAAAAATGAACAATAATATATCAATGGTCCATAGAATTATACTACTATGTCCTTTTTGGTTCGTAAGATGAGAAAAGTATCTCATTTCTTGGAAAAGAATATATTTCAGAATTACCATTATCAAGATGAAGAGCATATATACCAACTGGCATATCCCTGTCCAAGGAACGAACAACCTCGTCCTCATCTTCAAGCCAAAAAGCTCGCCTTGTTCTTAATCCAAATGCCGATTTGATGGCCTCTTTAATTGCCTCAGCAGTACCATCAATCCCTATTCTTTTAGTATAGTCACCCCACTTGACCAAGATGACCCTACCACCATAAGTACCTTGATTATCTCCACCTGTATGAGGTTCATGCAGGTTTCCCAATCAACAGATTAAAAGAAGGAACACAAATACTTGAGTTGACCTGAGAATGTTATCGCTCGATGCTAATTTATGTTGCTAAAGTTGAGTGTTTGTTCCATCCAAGCAAGAAGTTCAAGCACCTTAAACATAATAAATTTCTGTGCTATCCCTACCATGTAGAAATACACTAAAACAATAGCAGCGAGCAGCAAGTAATAGGACTATTAACAGATGCTTCCACATTCTTAAATCATTTTTGTCTTCAGGTTTCTTAAAGGAGCAGGATATTCACAACAACAACAACAACAACAACAACAAAGCCTTTAGTCCCAAACAAGTTGGGGTAGGCTAGAGGTGAAAATATTAATGCAGTTAAACACCAAATTCAGTTCATCAACTGAACAGTTGGACAGCAGCATTCACAATCGTTCCAGTTTCATGTTGTTGAAAATCCATAAAGATCTAGAAATGTATTCAATTTTCATTGTGTATGAACCAGTACCGTTAGTTGAGGTGTCTCTCCAGTTCCATGGATTCACACCATTGGTTGCAACTGCATCAGCTGTCGTTAAGGCAAGTGGATGACTCGCTGTAAAACAGAAACAGGCAAAAAGTTGATCACTAACCATACCCTTGTCTTCACAAACCACAACTGCAGTAGGCAAATATTGATCACAGACGTTGGATTATCGAAATACATGAACCAGATAATAAAACGATGAGATGCAATTCAAGTTTGAGTTAGTACCAAACTGGTCAAAACACCATCTTTACATGATAGCGCATGTAACTTTTTTCCTTGATCAGTGAGCTATTCGGTTTAGATGTCAGGTTTTTTAACGAGTGAAGTGCAACACAGGTCCTACAAGTATACCGAGGGTGACAAGTTAGTCCTAATAGTACGGAAGTGTGTATTTGAGTTCCAACTGCGCAATAAGTGAGTCACAAAAGGTCCTACCCGGGGCAAAACAGTGCTGGCCTGCATGCATGGTGGGTTGAGCACGACCACATAGGCCAAGGGTCACTTGGCGGCGAAACTCTCGCCAGGCAGTTAGAAAAATGTTCAAAATTCTAACCATAAATACTCTCGCCAGGCAGTTAGAAAAATGTCAAAAATTGTAACCATAAATGCTTTTCTCCATCCTCCTGTTTACTCTCCTCTCTTCCAACACCCCACCTCCTCTTCCTCCTCTCTCAAATTGTTGGGAGCCCCTTCTCATGTTCGTCAGCAGGGAGGCGGGCAAGATGGGTACTTCTTCACTTGCCGGAGCTGCAGCTCTGCCGCTCGCCTCGAATCACCCCTGAACACCACACGATTTGCCCTTCAGCTGGCCTAAGCGACAATCAGGGGAAGACCCAGGATTTGAACATGGGGGGGGGGGGGGGGGGGGAGACAACGGCGAAGTGTTTTTTTTTCTTTCGGCCGCACCTCTATTCACTAATTTTTTGACAAATCTAACCCGTCTATTACAGTGATATAGCAAATCTGGGTACTGGCCACTGATGAAAGACAACGGCACACGAGATGCGGCTTATTGTGAAATTTAATTTTGTTCAACAGTTTACAGATCAATTAAATTAAGGTCCGGCTATTATGTCCAGTAGGATGCCCTGTCTTCTAATTTCTTTTCTAGCCTCTGATCTAGCTTTATTTACAGGGATTCCTTTAGTATTTGCTAATAGCTTGTATCAATCCAACAAACAATAAAGTACTAACTAGTGATATTAACATGTGATTACCTTGTCTCAAAAAAATATGTGATTACCTTACGTTGTTGGTGTGACGTGCGTGACCCATGCCGCGACATTGGAGACTGCGTTTGGAGATTGGAGGCGTCCTCCATCATGACTGTATTATCATGGTGATCGTCGACTTTCCTGTACGAGGTTTAGACCACTGGCTGCTGGCTCGCCCTAGCGGCGGCGCGGGTAGGTTATGGCCATCACCAGTTGAGATTGGATGTGTTTCATAATCGTAGGATAGTCTTGTGTAATACGGGCGATCTTGGGCTTGGGCACGTCATTTGTGGGTTGGTGCTAATGGCCGAGCACTAACTAACTAAGAGCATTGGGCTAGCCAGCGCTGCTACTTGTCAGGGGGTCAGCCCCCCCCCCCCCCCCCCCCCCCCCGCCCCCCAAAAACACACATTGTCTCCGCCCCTGGCATCAATGGTCAACCCACCACACTTACAGGTCAGCGTCGATTCAGCTATGATAGGACCTGCGATGACTCACTTATTTTGCATTACTGGAGCTGAAATATGCACTTTCATACATTAGGATTAGCTTGACACCCTCAGCCAGTATAGTTATGGGATTTCCAATGCACTTTACTCTCTTTTTAAATTATACAATGATATCGCTGTGCTTTTCAATCAAAGATAACTTGTTTCCCTGCATTTAATTGACCTCCTTTTGAGAGTTTTTAATCTCCATGTTTCAGTTTAAACAATGTTAAATTATATATCTTACCATCTGGCAAAAATATATTATAAAACATCACCAGTTTTCTGCTTAGAATGAAGTACACAACTAGTGAGTAATGAGAAAAAAAAGTTCTACAAGGCTAGGAAAAAAAAGGCCTCACCAAGAAACTCACTATTGCTGGAACATTTTTGGTGTGTTCACCCATTAAATGAAAATAACAACTGGTCCACAAATGACTTTAGCTCAAGCTTGGTATGTTAACCTCTAGGCAGGCACAACTTTCTGACAGAATATTGAGCCAAGTAAGTGGAAGATCATAGGTATAAACACGGAACATGCTGACAATATGAGATACGGAAAGAAATACAGTAGGTAGCAATTATTGCAGATGACAAATTACCTTCAACAGGGCCAAATGGAATGTTGGCATCTTCAAAACCTAGATTGATAACGGTGAACATGAATCCATAAGCTAACAGAAATCCAATCGATCATAAATCAAATATAAAAACAAGTCCAAATGTTCAGTTACTAAACCCAGCAGTCATTATTAAGTATGCAGACCCACCAGACACATAAATCCAAAACCATATCAGATAGTGTTATCTAGTATGCACCCACCGACACACAAAACCCCGAGCTGGCGACTCATACCAATTGCAAGCATGTACTTTGCTTAGCAAACAGACTTGTGCTTTTGCTTAGCAAACAGACTTGTGCTAACTGCTAAGCATTCTCACCCGGTGGTCCAGGTAGATCAGTAAGCTTGAACTGTGAACTAACTTCATACTGCTCCCTCTGTTCCTAAATATAAGCCTTTTTAGAGATTTCAATAAAGACTATATACGGAGTAAAATTAGTGAATCTACACTCTAAAGTACATCCATATGTAGTCTGTATTGAAATCTCTAAAAAGGCTTGTATTTAGAAAGGGAGGGAATACTACAGAGTGTTGTGCCAGTAGTCAGCCAATGAACTGGACAGAAAACAACACTGTAATATCCGAATTTCTGCAGCAAGGTGCTTCTAACAGCTTAAGTAGCTAGTAATTGGCCGTGCAGAGGCAACAATTAATTGATGTGTATACCTAACCCATTGATCTATGATCAAAAGTCGAGGTTGTCAGATACTACTGGGATGAAGGGCTGAAATGCCTCTATCCATTTCAGCACGCAAAGCGAGGGCATCATACCTTTATCCGCGAATTGCAGGTAAGACTCGATCTTGGATGTGGGCGTGGGGCTCTTCGCGGCGCCACCCCCACCACCACTCCCCGCGGGCGAGCTGGCCGCCTTCCCGCGGCGCTTGAGCAGGTCGTCGATCTCCTTGTAGTAGGCCATCTTGGCGGAGCCGTTCCCGCCGGCGCCGGCGCTGCTGCGGGCGTGGCTGCGCGCCTTCTTGAACTCCTTGAGGAGGTTGCGCCACTTGTCGGTGCACATGGTCGGGGAGCGGTCGAAGCCCTGCTCCCGCATCTTGGCGGAGATGGCCTCCCAGAGGTGCTTGTTGGACTTGGAGGTGTTGAAGTGGTTGTCCATCTCGCGGCGCAGCGCGATGAGGCTCAGCGTCTCGTCCTGGACCCAGGTCTCGGCGCGCTTCTTCGGGGCCGAGGCGCGCGAGGAGGAGTCGTGGTCGTGGGCGCCGCCGTCCTCGCCGCTGCTCTCCGGGAGCAGCAGCGACGGGATAGGGGGCTGCGGCCCGGCGAGGAGCATCGCCACGGGCGGCGGAGGAGCGGCGCCGGGTGGTGGGGCCTCGGAGCGAGACTGTGTTGCGTGCGTGAGGCGAGAGGTGAGCGGTGGTGGGAGTGGAGGCTCACTGGAGAGCGCAGCCGGGGCCCCTCTCCCGACGAGGACGGTTGGGGTCTCCCGGAGAAGGACAAGCTTATCAGGGTGGGGCCCTGCCCGGCCCGGCCCGACCATGACCCGTATGCCCAACGTAGCGGGCTAGTCCAGTCCAGTAGATCTCAGGTAGCCCATGTCCAAATCAATTCCTCCTCACACCATCAACAACCACGCTACCCCTCTATCCTCCTCAAACATCCGGACAGCCCGCAGAGACAACAGAAAAAAGAAAAAAAGCAACCTAACAGACCCCCCTTCACTTTGTCCGGATTGTCCACAAATCCCCGTAGCCATGACATATACAACGTGTTTGGTTCGGTGGAATTGGAAAGAGGGAATGGGAGTTTGAGGCATAGAGAGTTTTATTCCTTTGTTTGTTTAGATGGAATGGGAATTCAACAGGGAAGTGGAAGGGGAATTCACGTGTAAAAATCCCACATATATATTACCTAGGGGAGGGCTGGTAATTGAGATGGGGAAAGGGAATTAGAGTTAAACTCCCATTCCCCTTCCGTCGGTTTGCCAAACAGGCTGATATGGGAAGGATATGGGAATGTCCGGGCCTGGGTAGTCCGTCACGTCAGCTCAAATTCATTCAGCCCCACCTACAACCACACAACTTTTTTTCTCTTTGTCAACCCAAATTCATTCAACCCCACCTACAACCACATAACTTTTCCCCCCTTTCCCTCCCCTATCTCTTGCGCGTCCGCTTCTGAAGAGGAGCTCGCCTCCGAGGCTGAAGCGGAGCACACAGGTCGGAGCTCGTCCCCGCATCGAAGAGGAGCTCGCGCCCATGCCTAGGCTGAGGTCGAAGAGCGCGTACCCTCGCACCCTCGTCCTAGCCGAGGCCGGAGCACTCACGCCCTAGGCTAAGGTCGAAGAGCGCGTGCCCTCGCGCTCGCGTCCGCGTCCTAGGCCAAGGCCGGAGCACTCACGCCCTAGGCTAAGGTCGAAGAGCGCGTGCCCTCGCGCCCGCGTCCGCGTCCTAGGCCGAGGCCGGAGCACTCACGCCCTAGGCTAAGGTCGAAGAGCACGTGCCCTTGTGCCCGCGTCTGCTTCCTAGGCCAAGGACGGAGCTCGCGCTCCCGTGTTGAGTCCGCGTCCGAGGCTGGAGTTGGCCGCCAATCGGTCGTGCGTTGGCCACTAAGTGCATAGCCATGTGTTGCAACTCGGCCTGGTCGCTACTGTCGTGCATGCTAGCTTCTATGTGTGTTGGCCATGAGCTAGTTGTTGCACGCACCACCACGTTTGTTGGCCGAGGCGTTTGCGACTACGCTCACGGAGCTCGTCACCACCACTATCACTCGTGGTTGCGTGCTATAGGGCCGATCGCCTCTAACGACCGTCGCCCGTGCTCTGGCGAGGCCGCACACAACATGCTCGTAGAAATGCTACAAAGTGGGGAGCATGATCTTGGGAGCATGGTTATTTGGTAGAAAAAGTAGGGGTCAAAACGGACGCACACACTAGTGCAGTCGAGTCCTATACAAATAGTTTTTACCCCCTTTTAGTGGCGCAGTTTTAAACCGTCACCTTGCCTGTGTAAGCGATAGGGGGCCTATCCCACACGACACAGATAAATCGTCAGTGATGCCTCCGTCCGGTCACACACGCCAGGCAAAAATTAAGCGTGTGCGATTGGGAGGACCATCACAAACCGACATATTGCAGAAGTCGTGTGAGATGTGCTTAGCATCCCACACAGGGAATCCCAAAGATACGTCTCCGTTCGTATTGCACATCACACATAATTTTCTGCATAACATTGTTTGTGATAGGGTTGGCCATCACACACGATAGTATAATTCTGTCGATTGCGTTATTCAATACATCACTCACGGTGCTTAGAAAAAACTGTTTGGCATAAGGATGTCCATCACACACACTTGTTATGTGAAAACGTTTGTGATAGGGTAGC
Organism: Elymus sibiricus; assembly: GCA_039707655.1. Taxonomy (NCBI): domain Eukaryota; kingdom Viridiplantae; phylum Streptophyta; class Magnoliopsida; order Poales; family Poaceae; genus Elymus; species Elymus sibiricus. Next base: position 359,889,169 of record CM077665.1, read on the forward strand.
CTAACGCACACGGTTGTCGAACGGAAGTCGTGTATGACTGTTCACTGATCCAACATGCCAACTTTTTAGAAACCGTGTCGGTTTGTTGAGGTCATCGCCCACGGTGTTGTCTTAGAAATCGCCTGCAATAGGAACCCCAATAATTAGTCTAATTGCTCTATTATTTATAATCCATTTAGTAATCAAATTAACATTTCATATCAAACACACAATATATTTCTTATTCATATTACGGCAACTAGGATTTCATAATTGAATTACATCAGGGTACAACATCATATAGGCATATACTACCTAGCTATCCAATTGCACAATAGGACAAAGTTTCAAATGCAACATCTAAAATCTTTGGAAAGTATCATCATAGACGGTAAATAGACAAATGAGTCTCATCTAGAAAACTGTTGAAGCGAAAGGCGGATATTGAGCCTTCAATGATGTTGAAGGTCCTCGCAACTTTAGGCCAGTGCATGTGGGTGATTGCCCGCCCATCCTTCGTCCTCTTGAGGAAGACTTCAAGATTATACCGTGGGTGTTGTATGAATACCTTCCTCACCTCTTGACCATACAGGTGGTTTGAGACGTAATCATCGATGAACTGCCTTGAAAAGGACCAAAACAAACATATGCTTAAATATCTTTTCTAAAATTTGAAATGGCGCAAAGGGAAAAGGACAAGGTGAAAGATATGGTACCATCCTATAGTTGACTGAGGTCTTCTTCATTGTGCAGACAAACATCTTGTTATTTTTTGTAGCTAGTTTCTTTATCTTAACAATCTTTCTGAGTTTCTTGATTTGACTGACATTCAAGGACACCTCATTTCCCCCACATGCAAAAAGGGTCGAACAGTGGGTCTAAACCTCTTACAACAGGAACTACATGTGCAAGAACAAATTATTAAAAACCTTAATGTTAGAATGGTTCCTGCAATTGCACAATAATGTACTATTAGCCAAAGGACCATGGATGTGCAAACCTCGATGGTAAACTTCAGTGTCTCCCATTGTTTCCCCCTACAACATATTTAAAAATAGATATTGATCAGGTTATAAGTGATATTTGGCATACTATCAATGAAATATGTTAATGAAAAATAAACACATTGCAGATCCAACAGATTAATTCGAGCCACATGGAAAATACAGTTATCTGAACCAAGCGTGCTAAGAACTGGGTGTTAGAGCATATTTCTCCATGTGTGGTTTTGGTAATTGATGATAATCCCTATGGACTAATGGTTGCTTTGAGTTTTATTTCAAGGATTTGTCCATGGGCATTTCTTGAAGTCCATTTGTTGGTTTGAAGGAGGTTATGTGATGACCAAGGTGGTATTCAAGGATTTATCCAAAGATTGGTCATGTGAGTGTTGAGATTAATGCAAGCATGTCTTGAAGAAGATTGTGGGAACATTCATGTTTATCCTCAAGACATCATCTTTATGAAGAGAGAAGATAAGATACAAGGTTGATCAAGACTAAATACAAAGAGTGAATCAAGTTGATCAACACACAAAGCGTACATAATTTACCGAGAGGGATCAAGTGATCCCATGGTATGGTAAGCATTGTTGCGTACTAACCCATGGTCTACGTTAGAGCTATATGTGGGGTTAGGTATGTGTCCATGGGATTGCGTCAAGACGAAGATCTCATACAACCCATGGAGGATGACATCAAGTGGTGATCATCAACAAGTTTGCGGTGTGCAAGTTCAAGTGGAGCATCTCGAAGAGATCATGCTTGAAGCTTGCCGTCCTTTGTGGTGCCAATGGACTCGTGAAGATGTGCCGAAGAGTGGCTCACCCATAGTAGAGTATGGGGGAGCAATCTACTAGTCTTCATCGAGCTGGCGCAATCAAGAAGGTGGTCCATCTTGAGGAGGACAAGATCATCATCATCTAGCTCAAGTGGACTATGCGCAAGGCAAAGGTTTGCCCTTGATAGGTTTTCTATTTTACCGGTCTCATGGTGGTAGTTGGGAGATCGGGTTATAGGATCGATTGTCGTACTATCAAGGGGGGCTCTCAAATGAGTAGCTTGATCGTATCATTCGTTGAGAGCTCAAACCATTTGCATCCTTGCATCATCTTTCTTGGTTCTTGTTTGGCTTTTCGCTTTGGGAGTTTTGGAGCTTATGGTCTTCATCGGGATAAGCTCAAGCTCATCGAAAACGGTTTTCGTATGTATCATATTGGTGTTTTCGGTGTTGGAGATTTTGGAGGATAATTCTTGGGAAGGTCATCTTCCTTATCCTATTGGCATTTATTCTCCATTGCTTGTTATGGCGATTTCGGTTTTGCTTGGGCTGAAGTACCGCTTTAAGCGGTAGTAGAGAGCGGTAGTACCCCTCAAGCGGTAGTACCTCTACCCCGAGCGGTAGTACCTCTTAGGCGGTACTTCCGTTGACCATTACCGCTTCCACTTCCACTTATTTTATGCTTCTGGTGCCCAATCTACTTGAGCGGTAGTACAGCGATAGTACCTCTGAAGCGGTACTACCTCGTCCCCAAGCGGTAGTACCTCTCAAGCGGTACTACCTCTCCCCCGAGCGGTACTACCTCTCTGGCAGAACTACCACTCATGTGTTTTCTATCTCATTGGGTTGTTTTGACCGTGCTAAGCGCTAGTACCGTTCCCCCGAGCGGTAGTACCGCCTGAGCATGACATGTGGGCATAACGGTTGGATTCGGGGGGGGGGGGGGGGCTATTTAAGGGGGCCTTCTTCCCCAATGGTTCTCATCTCTTTAGCTCGTGTTCTTCCCCCATTGTTGACCTTCTTCGAGCTTGCTAACTCTCAATCCCTCCAAGTATTCTTGCTAGTTCTTGAGGGAAAAGAGAGAGGAGATCTAGATCCACATTTCCACCAATCACCTTCACCTCTATGTGAGGGGAACCCCTTGGATCAAGATCTTGGAGTTCTTCGTGTTCTTCTTCATTCTTCCTCTCATTTTCTTCCATAGCATTAGTTGTTGTGGTGGGATTTGGGAGAGAAGGACTTGGGAACTTCATGTGCCCTTGCCATTGCATTTGGTGCATAGGTTTGAGTTCTCCACGGTGATACGTGGAAGTGAAGTTTGAGAAGCGTATTGCTCTTGGGTGTTTGAGCACCCTAGAGCTTGTTCCTCTTGGGTGCCTTGGTGCCCTAGACGGTTGGTGGTGTCTCGGAGCTCAACCATTGTGGTGTAAAGCTTTGGGCAAGCGTCGGGGTCTCCAATTAGGTTGTGGAGATTGCCCTGAGCAATTTGTACGGGTACCGGTGACCGCCCCCAAGGGTTGCCAAAGTGTACGGGTTCGGTGACCGCCCCCAAGGGGTACCATTTGTACGGTTCGATGACCTCCCTCAAGGGTCCCTTAGTGGAATCACGGTATCTTGCATTGTGCGAGGGCGTGAGGAGATTACCGTGGGCCTAGTGGCTTCTTGGGGAGCATTGTGCCTCCACACCGCTCCAAACGAAGATTAGCATCCGCAAGGGTGTGAACTTTGGGATACATCGTCGTCTCCACGTACCTCGGTTATCTCTTACCCGAGCCCTTTACTTATGCACTTTACTTTGTGATAGCCATATTGTTTCTTGTTATATATCTTGCTATCACTTAGTTGTTTATCTTGCTTAGCATAAGTTGCTGGTGCACATAGGTGAGCCTAGTTGTTTTAGATTTTGTGCTTGACATATTAAACGCTAGTTTTATTCCGCAATTGTTCAAGCCTAAACCGTAATTATTTTAAAGCGCCTATTCACCCCCTCTAGGCGACATCCACGTCCTTTCAATTGGTATCATATCTAGGTCTCTCATTATTAGGCTTTACTGCCTAGAGAGTAAGGATGTCGACTAGGGGATTATGATTCTCTGACACTCTTAGTTTTGATGGCACAATTTTTGATGTTTGGGTAATTCACATGCTTAATCTCTTTAGGGCCATGGACCCAACTTTGGAGCGAATTGTAGATATGGTTTTTTCTCCTCCAAAGGATTCTCAAAACCTATCTTTAGAGGATGGGAAAAACTCTTATCTCAATGCTCAAGCTTCTAATGTGCTTTTCGATGCTTTGAGCAATGTAGTTATATTTCAACTCATGCTGTTCCGGGATGCTCATGAGTTGTGGACAAAGCTTCAAGATAAATATGGTGTGTCCAAGATTTGTAGGGATGATTGCTCTCCCTCCACCTCCGGTCGTGTTGTCTTCTCAACTTGTTCTACTTCCCCTACATGTGGATTTCCACAAGGTAATGATATGGTGAGTAGTGCTGATCATTGCAATGATGATAGTGGGCTTATTGTTGATGATCCTTTATCACTATCTTATTGCAATGCTTCTTCTTTGGACTTTAAAACTTCAAGCACCCTACATGTTTCACATGCTTGTGTTGATAGTCCTTGCATATCATGTAGAAATTGCTTGACTAAATCTCATGATGATATGCTGTCTTGTTGCCTTGATAAAAATGTATCTATTTCCTCGAGTTGTTGCGCTAACAATTTAGAGGAAACCCAACACTCCATGGAACAATATGTGGTCTTGAATGGTGCTTCGAGGGATCCTACATCATCATCTATTGTTTCTCAGTTTTGTCTTATGGCTAAGGCTTCAAAGGTATCTCCTACTTTGAACCCCAATATTTCTCATGATGATGATGTTGATAATAATGAGGATGAGCTTATTGATGAAGAGGGTGATAATATTGCTTCCTTAAAAATTAAGGGTGAAATGATTTTTAAAGCTCTTCCTAAGAATAAAATTGCTTGTTCCAACTTCATGGAGATCATGTCTATTACCATTGAGGCCAAGAAATACATTGAGGAGTTGGAAGCTCATCTTGAGGAGCATGAGGTCACCATTGAGAAAATGGAAGGTCATGAGCGTGAGTACGCAAATGAGATAGCGGATCTTTCTCAAGCTCTTGAGGAAGAACAAACCACCAAGGAATCTCTTGAGGAGACTTTTGCTCTAGAATTATCTAGAGTGAAGGAATCTCATGATAGAGCTCTTGTGGTGGTTAATGATTTTAAAATTAAAAATGATAAGCTTGAAGTTGCACATGCTATACTCCTTGAGGACTTTGAGCACCTCGAAAATGGCTCTAAGGCCATTAAGAGTTCGCTCATCGAACTCACCGAATCTCATGCTCAACTTGAAGCTTCATATTTAAAATAGCTTGCCAAGTTGCCTTCTCCTCTTGTTGCTAATGATGATGCTTGTGCTACTAACTCTACTTCTTGTGAAGCATCCATATTAAAGGAGAATGTTGGGCTAAGGGCTCAACTTGAGTTGCTATCTAGCAATTATGGGGAATTGGAAGAAAGTCATGAAAAGCTCTCGAGCTCCCATGGTGATCTTCTTGTGTCCCATAATGTGTTAAAGTTAGCTCATGAGGCTATTACTACCAAGGTAACATCAAGTGAGCCTCATGTGGATATTAGCACTACTTCTTGTCAAAATGCTACATTGCCATGTGCTAGTCCTCGTAATTCATCTACTCATAATGTTGCTACATCTTGTGATGGATTACTTTCCTTGCCTTGTTGCTCTAACGATGAAGCTTATACTTCCTCTAGTACTTGTGTGGATAATAATCATGTAGAGGAAATCAAAGAGCTCAAGGACCAAGTGACTTCTTTGAAGAAAGACTTGGAAAAGAGTCATGAAGGGAAGTCCATACTCAACAATGTCTTGAGTGTGCAAAAATCTCCCAATGACAAAGGTGGACTTGGATTCAACTCCAATAAGAAGAAGAAGTCCAAGATGAACAAGAAGAAGGGCCAAGAACAAGTCAAGAATTCAGCCAAGATTATTTGCTTCAAGTGCAAAATTGAAGGGCATCATGTTAGATCTTGCCCAATGAAGAAGAAGACCACTACTGACAAGCAACAAGGGAAGAGGCCACAAGTTCAATCTCATGCTCAACCACAAGTTGAAGAAAGGCCATTTCACAAGAAGACTCAAGTCAACACTCCTTAAGTTGAGAAATCAATTGAGAAGAAAGTAAAGAGTAGATGTTTCTACTTATGTCGTGAGAAGAGCCGCCTTTCTTATTCATGCACGAACGGTAACTTATCCAACCCAATTATTGTTGATGATATATATTCTCTTGGAAAGGATAAGGTTGGCAATGTGTTTGCCAAGCTTGTTGGTACTCAAAGTGGTGTCAAGAAAAAAACCATTTGGGTTTCCAAGCCTGTTGTGACTAACCTCTTAGGACCCAACTTGGTTGGGGACCAACAAGCTCAAACTTGATCAATAGGTGTTGATGGAGGGCTTTGGAGACTTGGCTACATCATGAAGAATTAAGGGATCTTCATCATTCATATTATCTCAAGCCAATTCATTTGGATTATCGAGTTTCTATCTTATATCCAATGTGCCACCTTGCGGTAACTTGTACTTTAATTGTTTACATTGATAGTTACTTGCCCTTTCGCATGTTGTGGTTTTGTACCGTGCATGTGTTTGTATATGTTGTGCTTCCTATTTGTTTATCTTGAGTAATCAAGTATGTATGATGGGTTGCACATCATGTATGTGTGAGTCTTGTGTTGAGCCTTTTTGCATCTTGTCGTATCTTAGTTGGCTCCTTTGAGAGATTAATGGATTATCCCATTTTGGGGGAGTGATGTGCTTTGGGCACTTCACGATCCTAAAAATGTGTGTACATGAGGAATACCACTTAGTATTGATATTACAAGATTATCTAGCTTTTATGTGGTATGTCTTCTCATGAGAAATTCAAATTCTAAATGGTCTATTAATTATCCTTTCTTGGATTTCCTTTGCCACTTGTTAATTATTTTTGGTTATCACATTATGGAGGTGTAATATGCTATGTGCATATTACAAGCCTAGAAAATGTGTACATTTGAGGTATTGCCACTTAGAATTGATATTGTAAATTATCTTGTTCCTAGGTGTGATGTTAGCTCTACAAGTGTTATTTGCTTATGATTTAGGTGTGAATATGATGTTGAATATCTTTGCAATCTACCAATGGGAATTATTTCAAATTGCTTCTTGTCTTTTGACAATTGGTATTCTTTTATGTGGTAGAAATTGCTACTCATCTTTACATTGGATTTTGATTATCCGTTTGTCTTCCTTGCCTCTTGTGGATCTTTTTGAACATGTCTAGTGTTTCTATAGATATAGTGAAAGTGACGGTCCCATCTTGTACATCTTGTCTTCAAATGCAAATTCTATATAATGCACATCTCTTGGGGGAGCTATCCTATTTTCTTTAGAACACTCTCTTTATGCGTTAATCATAAAACCTTATGATCCCTATCAAGTGTGTTTTGGTGAAAGTCAAGCCTTTTCTTTTTGGTGCTTTGTGCCATCATGAAAATTTGCTGAGGGTTTGGTTTGTTGGGAACCTAGCTCTCTTTTGGGAACTTGATACCTCTTGTTTGTTTTCTTTCGATTGGTATCATGTTTCCTTTTATTTGTCATGTGGCAATGGATATCTCATTCCTTGATGTATCCTATTATTGGTATCCTTCAAGTGATAATTTCTTCGTTTGGTATCTTAGTTTCACTTGGTACCTTTATTTTGGTATCCTATCAACTATGTGTTGATTTGGTTCTTGAAAGTCTTGAGCATGCATATTTACTACATGTACTTACTTTGGCATGCTTTCTTTCTTTGACGCAATGTATAGGGAAAACTCCACCATGTCACAAATTAGCCAAAGTGTGCATGAAATTCAATTTCACATGTATATGCACATATTTAGGTGGAGTTTGTCCTATGTATTGTTGGTCCACTAACTCTTTGGTCCCAATGAGTTTGGGTACCACTTTGTTTGTAGTGTTGTTTTAGGAACAATTGGAGATGCATTGGACGCTCGGATAACTTACAAGGAAGGTGTTGACACCATGTGCTTATTGGAGCCTAGCTAGGATGATTAAAGAATCATTATCTACTACATCATTCCAATGCTATCTCGGTAACAAGTATCTCGTTCATGCATACATTTCTTGCATTCAACCTTGTGTAGGTTGCATCATGGCATGAATTTATTGATTCGTTCTTGTGATACTTGTTTCCTTTCTCAAAGCATCCAACAATGATATATTATTGCTAGTTGTGATGTCTTTGATGTTCGTGTAGTTGGAGTTCATTTATATACAATAAGATAATATTGAGCCAGATGATATTCTTTTCAAGCAACGATCTTGTTGGTATATTTATGACTCCCTTTTGGATATCTTGTTCCTCCCATGTGTAATTATTTCGTGTGTACATCTTTCTTCGTGGATATATATCGTCATGATTGTATTCTACCTAGAATCTTTTACACATGAGAGAAGTTACATCTCTAGTTGATATCCTATTCTTTCACGTCCACCGTAGCATATCCCTTTTTATTTCCTTGGTGGTTTCGTGAAAGGTTTTTTCTTGAGTGTGGATCTTATATCCTTGTATCTTAATGCACTCTTTGGTGGTGAAGATTATTTTACTTATGCTTGTCTTGACAAGGGTTTTGCAATTTCGATTGGTATCCCTCCTCTTGACAAAGCTATTATTTCCTATCTTCGCCATGGGTTGTCACAAGCTTTGGTTTTAAATTTCCTTATTAGTAAGCTTGTGAACCCATTTGCTAGTAGTGTGTGTGGGGGGAAGGATATGTCTTGCACTTTGTGCTCAATTCATCAAGACTATGTTGATGCTTAATGCTCATCCTTATATTATTCTTATCAAGTGCTTTGCCATGACTCGCACACATCATTTTTGTTGAGCTATTCTTAAGTTGGCTCTTTCATGTTGCTCAACCATATGTTTGTTGCAAGTGCTATGCATTATTTCCTATCTATGCTCACTCGCACATGTGATGTGTTTTTATTGATTTTGGGGGAGCGATGATCCTATCTTATGCACTTGTATCTAAATACAAAAAATCTAAATAGTGCACAAATCATGGGGAGCTTCTCTGGTTTCTTCAGAACACTCCTTTTCCATATCATAATATCTTTTATTAATGTGGCTTGTTGGATCATGTGATTGTTTGGTCCAATAGGTACCTTTTGATTTCTTGCTTCACTCTTTGGTATGTCTTTGTGCCATAAATTCCTTTTTGCAATCTTTGGATCCTCAATATAGTTTGTCTTCCTCCAACTACTTATCATTGTATATGTGTATTTCATTGCACTCATATTTTGAGAAATACACACTTTTTGGAGGTACACCTATTATATTGGCTTTCTAAGTATTTCGTCCATTTTGGAAATCGATGCCAACGGGGGAGAAGTTTAGAGAGTTTAGTTCGGAGAAGTTTAGAGAGTTTTGCTTTTGTTGCTTAAGCATTTGAATCTCATACCCATGCATTATTGCTTTGCATGTGTGTGTGCTTCGTTGTGCTTATTTCCTTATATAAACTCTCTTGAAAGTGATTGTCATACATTACCAAAATGGGGGAGATTGTTAGAGCATATTTCTCCATGTGTAGTTTTGGTAATTGATGACAATCCCTATGGACTAACGGTTGCTTTGAGTTTTATTTCAAGGATTTGTCCCGGGCAATTTGTATGGGTACCGGTGACCACCCCAAGGGTTGCCAAGGTGTACGGGTTCGGTGACCGCCCCCAAGGGGTACCATTTGTACGGGTTCGGTGACCGCCCACAAGGGTCCCTTAGTGGAATCACAGCATCTTGCATTGTGCGAGGGCGTGAGGAGATTATGGTGGCCCTAGTGGCTTCTTAGGGAGCATTGTGCCTCCACACCGATCCGAACGAAGATTAGCATCCGCAAGGGTGTGAACTTCGGGATACATCGTCGTCTCCACGTACCTCGGTTATCTCTTACCCGAGCACTTTACTTATGCACTTTACTTTGTGATAGCCATATTGTTTCTTGTTATATATCTTGCTATCACTTAGTTGTTTATCTTGCTTAACATAAGTTGTTGGTGCACATAGGTGAGCCTAGTTGGTTTAGGTTTTGTGCTTGACATATTAAACGCTAGTTTTATTCCGCATTTGTTCAAGCCTAAACCGTAATTATTTTAAAGCGCCTATTCACCCCCCCTCTAGGCGACATCCACGTCCTTTCACTAGGAAATATAACAATTGTATTTGTTTCATATGTATTTAGTACATCTAAATTCGATTTATTTCTCACATGCATAAAAATACAAAATTGTACCAACAACAATCGAACATCACATTGCAGAATTGAAATAAATAGTTAAATGATCACAACAACAAACTGTTGACACACGAACACGTCACGTGTACCCTCGACGCCGGGGGTGATGCACCACAGCTCACGTCGAAGGAGGCCTGCCGGAAGCGCGATACGCAAGACAATCCGGCGGGCGCTTTTAAGAACCTGAAACCCCACACGCCCGGGAGGGACCCCGTCAGGGAGTGCGGTGGCTATGGGCTGCTCTAGGTCAATTCGCTCGCCTCTAGATTCGCAGCTCTCCAAAACGAAGAACGACGAAGAACGAGGAAGCAATAACGAGGGAGAGATAAAACTAGGGTAAAAGATGTAGATGTGTTTGTTCGATTGTGTGTTGTTTCAATCGGCCATCACCTCTCCTATTTAAGAGGGGGTTGGACTTCCCGTACAAGACACGGACCCAAATTTCCGTCCAAAGGGTCAAAAATACTAGCCAAACTCGGACTCTTCAAAATCTGTCCGAATCTGCGTGAACGGCAAGCGGTAGTACCGCTTCTTGGCACGGTAGTACCGCCCAAGCGGTACTTCCGGGTATTAGTACCGCGTCACTTCTGCGCGGGTGTCCAGAAGTGTTTTTTAAGCGGTAGTAGGGCGGTAGTAGAAGCGCGGTAGTACCACTCGAGCGGTACTACCGCTTATGGGAGTGGTACTACCACCCTCTGCTATAGCAGCATCTTATAACGGCTGTAACTTTTGTATACGATCTCGGATTGAGACGATTTTTATATCAAAATCGACCGATTCGACGAGACGAAGACAATCCGTGTAGATCATTTTCTCATATGAGGTCGTCTTGGGGTCTTAATCAGCCGAATAGTGTTCTGGATACAAAATCTCAGTACTTCGAACACAACTTCGGCCTTAGAGATGAGATCGGATGGCTATGGCCCAAATATCAAAGTTTCTCCTTTCGACGATACGGAACTTTCTCACTTTGAGCACTTTTCCATTTGAGGCCTTCTTAATTATGTTTTTGACCATGCCAAAATCTGGTGTCAACACATGCCCCCCTGTTTTTTGGCAAAGCTTGTGTGCCGAAAAATAACTTGCACAATGCTTTTTCTAAGGACGATGTCAACACTCCACCGGCCATTTATGTCCTTAGGACGATAATCATATATCGGCCATGTTTGCTCTTAGGGCGATAATCATATATCGGCTACGTTTGTTCTTAGGGCGATAATCATATATCGGCCATGTTTGCTCTTAGGGCGATAACTATATATCGGCCATTGCCTACTTAGGCTTCTTGCCACACACTTGGGTGGTACTTTTTCAAATACTTGCCATTGAGAGCTCGAGGTAGCAATGTTCCTTGCATGGATTCCACCAAATATGAATTTCCGGGAATTATTCTTATAATTTTGAAAGGACCTTCCCAACTTGGAGACCACTTTCCGAACTTCTTATCCTTTGTACCGATCGGTAGAATCACCTTCCACACAAGATCACCAATCTGAAAATTCTTCAACTTGACCTTCTTATTGTAGGCTCTTGCTACCCTCAACTTGTCTCTCTCTATGGCCTTTAATGCAGCCAAACGCTTATCGGCAACCTCGTCAATATTATCCATCATCAAGTTATAAAAGTCCACTGCCGATAAATCATTTTGTTTGGCTATTCTCAAAGCATTCAAATTAACTTCCACCGGTAAAACAGCCTCTTGACCATATACGAGCTCATATGGAGTTACCTTCGTCGCACCATGCCTTGAGATTCTATGCGCCCACGAAGCCTCGGACAATAATTCATGCCATCTCCTTGGATTATCTTCAATCTTCTTCTTGATGAGCTTGATCAAAATTTTATTGCTAGACTCAGCTTGTCCATTGGCTTGAGCATAATACGGGGAGGAATTGAGCAACTTTATCTTATATGATTCGGCAAATTCTCTAACTTGATGTGACATGAAAGATGAACCTTGATCCGTAGTTAATGTTTGCGGAATACCGAATCTATGAATAATGTGCTCACTTATGAATTGAATTACCTCCGTATGTGTCATATTCTTGAGAGGTACTGCTTCAGACCATTTAGTAAAATAATCAGTTGCCACCAACACGAACCGATGCCCCTTTGAAGAGGAAGGATGAATTTCTCCAATAAAGTCTAATCCCCAACCTCTAAAAGGCCACGGCTTGATAATAGGATGTAACATAGCAGCGGGAGCCAACTGAATATCACCAAACTTTTGACAAGCTTCACATCCTTTATAATACCTGAAGCAATCGTTGATCATCGTCGGCCAATAAAATCCAGCACGTCGTAATAACCACTTCATCTTGGGGGCCGACTGATGAGTGCCGCAAATTCCTTCATGAACCTCTCCCATAGCAATTCTCGCTTGGTCTTCGTCCAAACACTTTAAGAGAACATCTTCAACCGTTCGGCGATAAAGACCATCGTCTCTCATTGTATATTTGAAAGCCATGCGCCGAACAACCCTGTCCACCCTTCCACTCAGATTGCACAAGTAATCAATAATGGGCTTCCTCCAGTCATGATTTTCATCTGCACTAGATTTATTGTTAGTGACCGAATCGGTGGGCTCTAGTTCGGTCTCTCCTATGTTAGCAAGACAAGACATCGGCTTTAGAGAGATATGAAACATGCCATGATCGACATGATAGCCGGATGCTTGTTGTGCCAACTCGTTTGCTCTCCAATTATCATGTCTAGATATATGAGCAATGCTAAAATGATCCAAAGTAGAAATTATATCTAGACATTTATCAAGATAAACATTAAGTGATTCGTCTAAACATTGAAAAACTTTGGATACTTGTTGTACTACTAATAACGAATCACCAAAAGCCTCAATATGTGTAGCACCTATAGAAGCAACATCTCTAAGCCGAATAACAATGCTTCATATTCGGCTTGATTATTTGTGCAAAAATATTCTAAGCGGCATGAGGCTTCAAAAACAGCACCATGAGGAGATATATAAGCAATACCAACACCTTGGCCGTTGCTACAAACTGAACCATCAAAATATAATCTCCATGGTACTAACGAGACAAGGTTTATATCAATATCTTGCTTGTCATTAATCCGATGCTCAACGATAAAATTAGCAACAATTTGGCCTTTCATGGATTTTAGAGACTCATAAGCCAAATCATACTCAATTAAAGCATAAGCCCATTTACCAATTCTACCACTAAGAATTGGTCTATGCAACATGTATTTAATGACATCGGTTTGACAAGCTACTATGCAAGCACTTGGTACTAGATAATGTCTCAATTTTGTGCAAACATAGGCATAATTTTTCAATAAATGTATACCTTGTCTCGGCATCCAATAGGCGTCGGCTCAAATAAGTGATAGCATGCTCTTTTCCTTCGGTTTCTTGAGTCAAAACAGCTCCAATAACACCTTCCTCGGCTGCAATGTAAAGTCTAAAGGGCTCTCTATGCTTGGGCGCCTTCATCACCGGAGGAGTGCACAAATAATTCTTAATCATATCAAATGCTTCTTGCTGTTTTGCCCCCCAAGTAAAATCAACATCATTCTTCAACCGAAGGATATGAGTAAATGCATCAACCTTCCCTGACAAATTAGCTACGAACCTCCTCAAATAATTGACCTTGCCAAGGAATTTTTGCATATCTCTCTTGCATGTTGGAGCCTCCACTTTTTGTATAGCTTCTATCTTTTTGGGATCAATCTCTATGCCATCTTCATGAATAATGAAACTCAAAAACTTACCAGCCGACACGCCAAACGCACACTTCAAAGGATTCATCTTCAGCCCATATTTCTTCATCCTCTCAAAAGCTAAACGCAAATCGGCTAAGTGAGATTCAAAAGCATCCGATTTGACAACAATATCATCAATATAGACTTCAAGTATAACACCGAGTAAATCATGAAAGATCAAATTCATAGCCCTTTGATATGTGGCGCCGGCATTCTTCAATCCAAAGGTCATCACTGTCCACTCAAATAATCCAAGGAAACCGGGGCACCGAAAAGCCGTTTTGGACATGTCCTCTTCAGCCATGAAAATTTGGTTGTACCCCGCATTGCCATCAAGAAAGCTAATAACCTTATGTCCAGAAGCATCATTAATAAGCATGTCGGCTATAGGCATAGGATACTCATCTTTGGGCGTAGCTCTATTCAAATCTCTGAAATCAATGCACACCCTCAACTTGCCGGAGCCTTTCTTTTCCATTGGCACAATATTAGAAATCCACTCGGCATACCTGCAAGGCCTAATAAAATTAGCTTTAAGCAAACAACCGATCTCTTCCTTGATCCGGTCATATATTTTTGGATTGAACTTCCTAGCCGATTGTTTATACGGTCTAAAACCGGCTTTTATAGGTAACCGATGCTCCACTAGCTCTCGGCTTAAACCTGGCATCTCATGATATTCCCATGCAAAGCAACAAATATATTCTTTCAATAGCTCAATTAACTTGACTTTACAATCGGCTTTCAAATTTTTGTTTACATATGTCGGCCTAGGAATTGAGCCATCTCCAATATCTACTTCTTCTAATGGATCGACCGATGTAAAACCTTGTCCAAGTTTATCCATATCACCTAACTCCTCTATAGACTCATACATATCGTTCCCATTGGACCGATATTCTGCAAGCCGCTTTTGTAACCACTCAGAGTTAGGATCCATTTAAATACGTCATACCTTGGAGCCGATTTCCACCAACCGGCTTTAAAGAAACGCGTACAAAACCACTCTTGGTGGCGCTGAGAAAGTCAAACTCTGATAAGTCCCGTCCCGTCAAGCAAGCAGCATTGGGGTGTTGCCAATCCACCGGTGTATCGGCTAAAGCAACGCAAGCCGAATTATACGCATGAACGATCTCCACTTCATCATCAACCCATTGAATTAAAAACTGGTGCATAGTGGATGGCACACATTGGTTTGCATGAACCCAATCACGGCCTAGAATGACGTTGTAGTTACCTTGCACCTCGGCGACAAAGAATGCAGTAGCCAAAGTTTTGCTTCCAACCGTAAGCTCCACGTAAATCACACCTTTAGCTTCGGTTTTCTCTTTGCCTTCAAATCCATTGAGCACCATATTGGTCTTCATCAATCCTTCGTCAGGCAAACCCAATTTCTTGAAGACTGAATAGGGCATGAGATTCACCACAGCACCACCATCAACAAGCATTCGAGTAATTGGTGATCCATTGATATGGCCCCTGAGGTACAACGGTTTCAAGTGTGTCACTGGTTCTTTTGGCTTCTCAAATATTGCATTCTTAGGGCCAAAATCCAGCTGAGCCACCTCCCCTTCTTCATCTATAGCACGAAACTCAGCGGGTAAGTAAAACACCATGTTGATATCCATACCTTCATGCACCGGTGTAGGCTCACAATCCACCATATCTTCCTTCTCCTCGGGCGTGTCTATTGGTTCTGAAATTTGTTCGAGCGAAGCGGAATCAATAGGCGCCACGGACGATGTAATAACAGTGGCATCGTCCTCCTTTGGTGGTACAGGCACTGATGTGACAGATGTAGAGACTACCGCACTTTGTATTTGCTTAGGAACCCATACTTGTTTTGTAGGTACCATGGGCCGAATGTCATTGAACCAGTTATCCCTTTGCTTTTCGGCCTCCTGTTCAGCCATCTCATGACTTCTCATCCTCTGTAGTTTTCTCTTTTGTGTTTTTGTCAGCCCTGGAGGACACCACTTAGGTTGCATATATTTTGGATCTTTGGGCTTGGCTTTGCTCATGCTAGCTTCATGATCATTAGCTGAGTGCTTTGGCGCGATAACAAGTATCGGCTCAGTAGGATTGTTACGCACAGTCGGCTGTTGTATGGCGAATGTTTCAGTGCCCAAGATGAGTGAGCCGGCATCAACTTTTTCTTTGCCCTTTCCAGACACAACCGCTGCACTTGGTGATTTGGCACGCCACACCTGCTTGTTGATCCCTTCTTGATTATTCTACATCGGCCGATTGACTCCATTGTTCAAACGGCCTCGTGTGGGATAAGAACGCCTCTCACGCATAGGTCTCCTTGGTTCTACCCATCCTGGATGAAAAGCATAAGGGGCCATTGGGGGCTGCCCCCATCCTCTATTGAATCCTCCCATGTAGTATGGTGCATAGGGAGGTGGCGCCATCCACGGTCCTGGCGCCCATGACCCATATGGCCTTGTGTGATGCTGCAATTCTTGCCTCGGAGGTGATCTTGGGCACTTCAAATTTGATGGCCGATTAGAGCTAGAACCGGCCGCTTGATTAGCATACTTGGACAGCAACATATCAAAAGTTGGCTTGGCTCTCTTGCGCTGCACTTTGGCTTCATTCAGCTTCCACTTGCCAACTTCCGGACTCTTGGGCTTGACAAATTTAACACGAGTGTCTTGTTGCTCCTGTGGTTGCCCCCCAAGTGTAGGATTCTTGATGGTGATCTTGATTATCTCTCCACCATCGGGTTGCTTGTCAAGCACCACTTGCCTTCCCAAGATCTTGTCGCCATCTCTGTTTTTCCTGGGCTCACCAATGACAACATTAGTTTTATTAGCGGATTCGGCCACCTCCGGCCGAATGAGTAACTTTTCCCCCTCCAAATCCAGAGTATTCATTGGGAAGGGCTGCTTATCCACTTGCATTTCAGAAAAGTTCAATCGTCCGTCATTAATGGCCGATTGTATCTGTCGTCGGAAAACATTGCAATCATTAGTTGCATGAGAAAAAGAATTATGATACTTGCAATAAGCACGCCATTTCAGCTCTTCAAACGGCGGTAAAGTATGAGATATTCTAATAATCTTAGCTTGTAGCAAAGCATCAAATATTCTATCACATTTAGCAATGTTAAAAGTAAACTTCATCTCATCATCACGATTCTTATGAATCGGCTTTAGATCATGACAAGTAAAAGGTTTGGCCTTCGAGGGCCAAACAAATTCAGCAGCATAAATATCACCCTGATCGTCCGAATGATCACTATCATATTCAACCATATTCATCTTTGGACGATCAGTTTTATATCTATGCACTTCTTTGAGGTCCTTGCTTCGGCTTTCATGAGCCAAAGCCCTTTGTAAGACTTGGTTGATACTTATAAACTCATAGCCTTCTAGCTTTTCTCTAATTTGAGTTCTCAAACCATTAAGCACAAGATCTGCCAAGTCTCTCTCGGTTATCACTAAACTATAGCACCGGTTTTTTGTCTCTCTAAATCTCTTGACGTAATCGGAGACCGATTCATCATGCTTCTGCTTAACCGATGTAAGATGTGACAACTTAAGTTCATTGTCGCCGCTATAAAAATGATCATGAAATTTTTGCTCTAGTTGTGACCAAACACGAATAGATCCATGCGGCAAAGAAGAAAACCATGAAAATGCAGTACCAGTTAATGACAAAGGAAATAAACGCACTTTCAATTCATTTATCGAGCCTGCTTCACCCAATTGTGCTAGGTATTGGCTAACATGCTCCCATGTGGTTTTCGTGCCCTCTCCATTGAACTTAACAAAATCTGGAATTTTATATCCTTGGGGGCACGGAATTGCATCAAAGTACTCAGGATACGGCTTTTGATAAATCCGATTCCTAGGTAATTCAACGCCAAAATTCTCTCGAAGCGTTTTAGCCATCTCCTCTCTAAAATTAGCTAAAGCATCGTCCATAGTAGACGATGGAGCTTGTGGCAATGGCATAGGAGGATTAGGGTTAGCAACTATGGGTGTAAATTGTGGCATGTTGGCCGAACCATAGTTCGGCGATGATCTAGCAATGTTTCCACCTATCGGTAAGGTTTGGTTCGGCGTTGCCACCGAACTCTGCATATTCATGAAAGGATTAAGCGGTGCAGCCACAATTTGATTGGTATGGGTGGGAAAATAATTCATCGGCATGGGGGCGCCGATGAGATAGGCAAAGCTGAATTAGGGTTTCCCATACTAGCAGGCATATTAGGCATATTCTTCTAAGCATTATTATTTTCTAAGAAAGCTTGATAGATCAGATTATTGCTATCAGAAATACGGCTCTCAATTTCAGCCCATTGCTCAGGAGAAAAGGTAGTACTTACAGAAGGTTTAACCTGATCGGCTTGAAGAGGAGGGAACTTGATTTCTCCAACCGGAGTGATATTGCCTTGGCGGTCCTTCTTGAAGTTTCCAAGGAACTCCTGCAACTCCTTCTCTTCACGCGCCTTCTTGTACTCCTCATAAGCTTGGCGATGCTCGGCCGATAACTCCTCCAGATTGGGCTTGATGATGTTATCGACGTCAACTTCCGAGGGATTGGGAAGATTGGACATGATGGATGATGATGATGGATCAAAGATCCACAGCGGAGTCGCCAAAAAGTGTGTTGACACACGAACACGTCACGTGTACCCTCGACGCCGGGGGTGATGCACCGCAGCTCACGTCGAAGGAGGCCTGCCGGAAGCGCGATACGCAAGACAATCCGGCGGGCGCTTTTAAGAACCCGAAACCCCACACGCCCGGGAGGGACCCCGTCAGGGAGTGCGGTGGCTATGGGCTGCTCTAGGTAGATTCGCTCGCCCCTAGAGCCTTGGGATTCGCAGCTCTCCAAAACGAAGAACGACGAAGAACGAGGAAGCAATAACGAGGGAGAGATAAAACTAGGGTAAAAGATGTAGATGTGTTTGTTCGATTGTGTGTTGTTTCAATCGGCCATCACCTCTCCTATTTAAGAGGGGGTTGGACTTCCCGTACAAGACACGGACCCAAATTTCCGTCCAAAGGGTCAAAAATACTAGCCAAACTCGGACTCTTCAAAATCTGTCCGAATTTGCGTGAACGGCAAGCGGTAGTACCGCTTCTTGGCACGGTAGTACCGCCCAAGCGGTACTTCCGGGTATTAGTACCGCGTCACTTACGCGTGGGTGTCCAGAAGTGTTTTTTAAGCGGTAGTAGGGCGGTAGTAGAAGCGCGGTAGTACCGCTCGAGCGGTACTACCGCTTATGGGAGCGGTACTACCGCCCTCTGCTATAGCAGCATCTTATAACGGCTGTAACTTTTGCATACGATGTCGGATTGAGACGATTTTTATATCAAAATCGACCGATTCGACGAGACGAAGACAATCCATGTAGATCATTTTCTCATATGAGGTCGTCTTGGGGTCTTAATCAGCCGAATAGTGTTCTGGATACAAAATCTCAGTACTTCGAACACAACTTCGGCCTTAGAGATGAGATCGGATGGCTATGGCCCAAATATCAAAGTTTCTCCTTTCGACGATACGGAACTTTCTCACTTTGAGCACTTTCCTATTTGAGGCCTTCTTAATTATGTTTTTGACCATGCCAAAATCTGGTGTCAACACAAACGAACCAAACAGTTAACTAGGCACCACATTGCACAATAGAACATACTAGAAGGTCAGATTGCAAGTAGCATTACATTGGACATTTCACTAGAATTTCTAAATGAAAGGCAGGGGCAGCACATGCAACAGGTAAACCAAACATGCTTAACCGGCGTAGCTAGGTGAACATATATATGTCCTTAGTGATAAAGCTAAGAAAAACAAGCTATTCCTCATCGTCGGAGATATCGATGACGATGGGCTCCTTCAACTTGGAAGAGGGTGAGGACTCCACACCATGGGTGCACCCCTCGTAGTGGTGAGTGGCCTGATCCTGCCCCGGGACCAACATGCCGACTCTAGAGCTGAGGTAAGCACGGGCACGCTCAGAAAACACCTCGTAGTCTTTGTCGAACGCACGTGTGGTGCCCTCGAGAAAAGACCACGAGCTTTCATTTATAGCAGCCAACCGTATGGTGGCGGCCGCGCGCGAGGCGTCGATGGTGGCCTCGACGGCGAGGTGCTCCTCTGATACTCGTGATCTGCTTTGGGTTTTCCGTGAAGAGGAACGGGTAATCGCAGCACAAAGTGGGTAAGTATTTCCCCCAGTTATGAAACCAAGGTTTATCAAACCAATAGGAATACCAATCCTCAACCATCTTTAGCGGCTGCACACAAAAGAACAAACAACTTGCCCCAACGCCGGCAAGAGGGTTGTCAATCCCCTTGATCTCGTTATTTGCAAGCAAGTGAGTTGTGTAGATAATTGTAGATAATAGTAAAGTGCAAAATAAAATAAAAGTAAATAAATACCATCAAGGTAATGATATCGTTTGTGAATTTATAAGTGAATAGACCCGGGGGCCGTAGAGTTCTCTAGTGGCATCTCTCATAAGCAAAGCATACGGTGGGTAAACAAATTACTGTTGGGCAATTGATAGAAAAGCGAATAATTATGCGATGTTCACGGCAATGATCATGTGTATATAGGCATCACGTCCATAAGCAAATAGGCCGACTCCTGCCTGCACCTACTACTATTACTCCACTTCAAGAGCGCTTCTATGCTTGCCTCTCTACGTATTAAGTTCATGACAAACGGAGTAATGCTTGGAGAAAGATGACATGATGTAGACAAACTAAACTCAACTAATATGAATAAACCCCATTGTTTTATCCTTATTAGCAATAACACAAAGACGCAACTTGCCCCCTTCTATCATTGGGATATAGAAACTCGTCAGGTTGAACCTACTACAACGCACCACTCCCACCGAAGAAATATCAATCTAGTTGGCCAAACTATCTCAATAGATCGGAGAGCATTACAGAGCTACGATGATCATGCAAATAAGAATCATAGTAATCAGGTTTGACTCAAATACTTTTCATGAATAATCTGAACATAAACTCACAATTCATCGGATCCCAACAAACACACCATACAAAGGGATTGCATCGGATAGATCAAGGAAAAGATGCGATGAACATTGTATTGAAGATCGAGAGAGAGAGAGATTGCCATCTAGGTACTACCTACGGACCCGTAGGTCTGCGGTGAACTACTCACACATCATGGTGAGGGCAGCAAGGTTAATGAAGAGGCCCTCCGTGATCAATCTCCCCTCCGACAGGGTGTCAAAACGGAGGTGTAGATGGCCTCCCGTCGGAACAGAGGCTTGCGGTGACGGAAAAATTGTTTCGGGAGCGCTTCTGATGTTTTTAGGGTAGATGTGAATTTATAGGCCAGAGAACGACGTCGGGGGACGCTCCCGGGGGCCACCACATATCTGGCTGCCCCCCTCTTAAGGGGCACGGCTGGATATGTGGTGGGCCCCTGGTGCATCTCCTGGCCCTCCTCCGATGCTTCTAGGTCTTGTATTGGTCCAAAAAAATCACCAAAAAGTTTCGTGGCAATTGGACTCCGTTTGGTATTGTAACTCTGAAAAGGCAAAAACACGCAGAAAATATGAAGTGGCACTGGGCACTGGGTCAATAGGTTAGTGCTCAAAAATATTATAAATTGGTAAATAAATACCCAAAAAGTATCCTAGAATGATAATATATCAGCATGGAACAATCAAAAATTATAGATACGTTGGAGAAATCTTTGGTATGATAAAAATAGAATTTTTGGTATGATAATATATCAGCATGGAACAACTAATTCATGCTCGTCCTCGAGTAGGTAAATGATAGAAACATAATTTTTGATTTGACATGCTACCCATTATGTAATCTTTGGTATGTATTCTCTTTGGTATGATAAAAACAGAATTTTTGGTATGATAATATATCAGCATGGAACAATTAATTCCTGCTCGTCCTTGAGTAGGTAAATGATAAATACAGAATTTTTGGTTTGACATGCTACCCATTATGTAATCTTTGGTATGTATTCTCATTGAGAAATGATGAATTAACAAACAACAACATAGTAATATTTATAAGTATAAGAAACAAAATCATTAATTTTTCAAAGTATATGATCCTAAAAGAAGGTTTTACCCCTATTCATCTTATTATATTAGCAAGGCATGACTCCGTCTTCACCACATAGATACAAATGTTAAGCACCACGGTGTCAAGTCAGGCAATTGGATCGTACTTTTTTAATATGCATCAACTTTTTATTCTTCGCGCAATACATGAGCGTGAACCATTGGACATAGCATATAGGTGGAATAGAATATGGTGGTAGGTATCAAAAGGGTAAAAAGTGGAGAAGATAGTCTCTCATCAACTAGGCGTACCAACGGGCTATGGAGATGCTCATTGATAGATACCAATGCGAGGAGTAGGGATTGCCATGCAAATGATGCACTAGAGCTATAAGTGTATGAAAGCTCAACTGAAGCTAAGTGGGGGTGTGCATCAAACTTGCTTGCTCATGAAGACCTCGGGCATTTGAGGAAGCCCGTCATAGGAATATACAAGCCAAGTTTATTATATGAAGAGGTAATTCCCACTAGCATATGAAAGTGTCAACATAGGAGACTCTCTATATGAAGAACATGGTGCCCCTCTGATACGTCTCCAATGTATCTATAATTTTTGATTGTTCCATGCTATTATATTATCTGTTTTGGATGTTTTATATGCATTAATATGCTATTGTATATTATTTTTGGGACTAACCTATTAATCTAGAGCCTAGTGCCAGTTTCTGTTTTTTCCTTGTTTTTGAGTATTGCAGATAAGGAATATTAAACGGAGTCCAAACGGAATAAAATCTTCGGAATGATTTTTCTTGGACCAGAAGGAACCCAACAAACTTGGAGATGAAGGCAGGAGAGCCGCCGTGTGGCGACAAGCCACATGGGCGTGCCCTAGGGGGGGCACCCCCCTGGCTTGTGGCCCCATGGCAGCCCTCCTAACCCTATTCTTCGTCCTATAAATTCCCAAATATTCCCTGGATACCAAAAAGAGCCACGAAAATACTTTTCCGCCGCCGGAAGCCTCTGTTCCCGTGAGATCCAATCTTGGAGCCTTTTCCGGTAATCTGCCGGAGGGGGATTCGATCACGGAGGGCATCTACATCAACTCCATTGCCCCTCCGATGATGCGTGAGTAGTTTACCACAGACCTTCGGGTCCATAGCTAGTAGCTAGATGGCTTCTTCTCTCTCTTTGCTCTTCAATACCATGTTCTCCATGATCTTCATGGAGATCTATCCGATGTAATACTCTTTTGCGGTGTGTTTGTCGAGATCCGATGAATTGTGGGTTTATGATCAGCTTATCTATGAATATTATTTGAGTCTTTTCTGAATTCTTATATGCATGATTTCATATCTTTGCAAGTCTCTTCGAGTTATTGGTTTGGTTTGGCCAACTAGATTGGTAATTCTTGCAATGGGAGAAGTGCTTAGTTTTGGGTTCAATCTTGCGGTGTCCTCACCCAGTGACAGTAGGGGTAGCGAGGCACGTATTTGTATTGTTGCCATAGAGGATAAAAAGATGGGGTTTTCATCATATTGCTTGAGTTTATCCCTCTACATCATGTCATCTTACCTAATGCGTTACTCCGTTCTTCATGAACTTAATACTCTAGATGCAGGCAGGAGTCAGTCGATGTGTGGAGTAATAGTAGTAGATGCAGAATCGTTTCGGTCTACTTGACACGAACGTGATGCCTATATGCATAATCATTGCCTTGGATATCATCATAATTATTCGCTTTTCTATCAATTGCTCGACAGTAATTTGTTCACCCACCGTATTATTTTCCGTCATGAGAGAAACCTCTAGTGAAACCTATGGCCCCCGGGTCTATTTTCCATCTTATACTTTCAGATCTAAAACCAAAAATACCAAAAATATCTTGCTGCATTGTTTTTACTCTTCTTTTACTTTCCGTTCTAGCAATCTATCATACCTATCTCTATCAGATCTCATTCTTGCAAATAACCGTGAAGGGATTGACAACCCCTTTATAGCGTTGGGTGCAAGTGTTTGATTATTTGTGTAGTTACACCTATTGGGGACTTTCTTGTATCTCCTACTGGATTGATACCTTGGTTCTCAACAACTGAGGGAAATACTTATCTACTTTGCTGCATCACCCTTTCCTCTTCAAGGGAAAACCAACGCATGCTCGAGAAGTAGCAAGAAGGATTTCTGGCGCCGTTGCCGGGGAGATCTACATCAAGCCTACCAAGTACCCATCACAAACTCATCTCTTGCATTTACTTTATTTGCCATTTGCCTCTCGTTTTCCTCTCGCCCACTTCTAAAACGATTTTCAGAAAATACCAAAAAGATTTGCCTTTTTATTCGCCCTTCTTCCGTTCGTCTTTTCGTTTGCTTTCTGTTTGCTTGTGTTGCCATGTGCCTTCTATTTGCTTGCATCTTCGCTTGCTAAAAATCTATTGATATGGATCCTCATCCACTTGCTAATCTTTTCAAAAGGCCAAATTATGATGAACCAATTGCTAGTGAGTTGAGTGCACTTGATTATCTCTATGAAGTTTTGTTTGAAAATCATGAATCTGAAAATTTTGATGAAGTGTTGAAAGAAGAAATTTATAAGGTGATTCATGATAGCTCCTTGATTGAAAAGCATGATTGCAATGATGTTACTATAAATTCTATTAATGTCAATTATGCTAATGATATTCAAAGCCACAAGCTTGGGGATGCTATGTTTGATGAAGATGATATTTTTGTCCCCCAAGTTTTGATGAGCAAATTCATTATGATGATTGCATGCTCGTGTATCATGAAAAGAATGATTTATGTGATAGTTATATTGTTGAATTCCTTCATGATGCTACTGAAATTTATTATGAGGGAGGAACATATGCTTGTAGGAATTGCAATAATATCAAGTTTCCTCTCTATGTGTTCAAAGTTTTGAAGTTATGCTTGTTTTGCCTTCCTATGCTAGTTGATTCTTGTTCCCATAAATTGTTTGCTCACAAAATACCTATGCATAGGAAGTGGGTTAGACTTAAATGTGTTTTTCATGAGATTCATGATGCTCTCTTGCAAATTTCAATTACTACTTTTTATGTGAGCATCATTGAAATCATTATGCCTAGCTAGGGGCGTTAAACAATAGCGCTTGTTGGGAGGCAACCCAATTTTATTTTTATGCTTTTGTTTTTGCTTTTGTTTTTGAGTGCTGCACACATTATTACCTCAGTAATAATTGTGTTTTCTTGTTTTAATTAGTGTTTGAGCCAAGTAAGACCTTTGGGATGGTCTACGGTGTTTGTGATTTGATTTTGCTGAAAAACAGAAACTTTTGCTCTCAGTCCAGGAATTTTGTAAATTCACTGGAACGTGATTTTGATCTGAAATGTTTACACAAGATTGATATACAAATTTCACTGATTGTCCTAATTTTTCAGAATGTTTGGAGTTACAGAAGTATTCGAAGTCTATAGATTGCTACAGACTGTTCTGTTTTAGACAAATTATGTTTTCTTTGTGTTGTTTGCTTATTTTGATGTATCTATGGGTTGTATCGGGGGGTATGAACCATGGAGAAGTTAGAATACAGTAAATATTACACTAATATAAATAAAGAATGAGTTCACAACAGTACCTAAAGTGGTGATTTATTTTTCTTATACTAACGGATCTCATGAGTTTTCTGTTGAGTTTTGTGTTGTGAAGTTTTCAAGTTTTGGGTAAAGATTTGATGGACTATGGAATAAGGAGTGCTAAGATCCTAAGCTTGGGGATGCCCAAGGCACCCCAAGCCATATTCAAGGATACCAAAAAGCCTAAGCTTGGGGATGCCCCGGAAGGCATCCCCTCTTTCGTCTTCAATCCATCGATAAATTTACTTGAGGCTATATTTTTATTCACCACATGATATGTGTTTTGCTTGGAGCGTCTTGTATGATATGAGTCTTTGCTTTTTAGTTTGCCACAATCATCCTTGCTGCACACATCTTTTTGAGAGAGACACGCTGAATCGTGAATTTATTAGAATACTCTATGTGCTTCACTTATATCTTTTGAGCTAGGCAATATTGCTCTAGTGCTTCACTTATATCTTTTTAGAGCACGGTGGTGTTTTATTTTATAGAAATAATTGAACTCTCGTACCTCACTTATATTATTTTGAGAGTCTTTAAACAGCATGGTAATTGGTTTAGGTTATGAATTTAGTCCTAATATAATGGGCATCCAAGAGGGATATAATAAAAACTTTCATATTAAGTGCATTGAATACTATGAGAAGTTTGATTCCTTGCATATAGTTTTGAGATATGAAGATGGTAATATGAGAGTCATGCTAGTGAGTAGTTGTGAATTGGAAGAGATACTTGTGTTAAAGTTTGTGATTCCCGTAGCATGCACGTATGGTGAACCGTTATGTAACGAAGTCGGAGCATGATTTGTTTAATGATTGTCAACCTTTGTGTGAGGGTCGGGAGCGCGCGATGGTTAACTCCTACCAACCTCTCCCCTAGGAGCATGCGTCTAATGCTTTGTTTGATAACTAATAGACTTTTGCAATAAGTATGTGAGTTCTTTATGACTATTGTTGAGTCCATGGATTATACGCACTCTCACCCTTCCACCATTGCTAGCCTCTCTAGTACCGCGCAACTTTCGCCGGTGCATCAAACCCACCTTCCTCAAAAGAGCCACCATATATTTTCCTCAAAACAGCCACCATACCTACCTATTATGGCATTTCCATAGCCATTCCGAGATATATTGCCATGCAACTTCCACCGTTCCGTTTTTCATGACATGCACCATCACTTTCATATTGCATATTGAGTCATATTTTGTTCTAGGTATCGAGTTGTAATTTTCTTTTGAGTTGTAAGTAAATAAAAGTGTGATGATTTTCATTATTAGAGCATTGTCCCGTGAGAGAAAAGGATGATGGAAGCTATGAATCCCTCACAAGTTGGGATGAGTCTCTGGACTTTACAAATAATAAAAGAGGCCAGCGAAGCCCAAATAAAAAAAATAAAAGAGGCCAAAGATGCCCACCAAAAAAATGAGAGAAAGAGAGAAGGGACAATTGCTACTATCTTTTTCCACACTTGTGCTTCAAAGTAGCACCATGATCTTCATGATAGAGAGTCTCCTATTTTGTCACTTTCATATAGCTAGTGGAATTTTTCATCTTTTGCACAACCACTTAGTTTTCTTTTTGAGCTTTCATACACTTATAGCTCTAGTGCATTCGTTGCATGGCAATCCCTACTCACTCACATTGATATCTATTGATGGGCATCTCCATAGCCCATTGATACGCCTAGTTGATGTGAGACTATCTTCTCCTTTTTCCTTGCAACCTCCACCATATTCTATTCCACCTATAGTGCTATATCCATGGCTCACGCTCATGTATTGCGTGAGAGTTGAAAAGGTTTGAGAACATTAAAAGTGTGAAACAATTGCTTGACTTGTCATCGGGGTTGTGCATGATTTAGATACTTTGTGTGGGGAAGATGGAGCATAGCCAGACCATATGATTTTGTAGGGATAACTTTCTAAGACCATGTTATTTCGAAAGGACACGATTGCCTTGTTGGTGTGCTCGAAGTATTACTGTTTTTATGTCAATATTAAACTTTTGTTTTGAATCTTATGGATCTGAATATTCATGCCACAATAAAGAATATTACATGGATAAATATGTTAGGTAGCATTCCACATCAAAAATTCTGTTTTTATCATTTACCTACTCGAGGACGAGCAGGAATTAAGCTTGGGGATGCTTGATACGTCTCCAACGTATCTATAATTTTTGATTGTTCCATGCTATTATATTATCTGTTTTGGATGTTTTATATGCACTAATATGCTATTTTATATTATTTTTGGGACTAACCTATTAATCTAGAGCCTAGTGCCAGTTTTTGTTTTTTCCTTGTTTTTGAGTATTGCAGATAAGGAATATTAAACGGAGTCCAAACGGAATAAAATCTTCGGAATGATTTTTCTTGGACCAGAAGGAACCCAACAAACTTGGAGATGAAGGCAGGAGAGCCGCCGTGTGGCGACAAGCCACAGGGGCGCGCCCTAGGGGGGGCGCCCCCCTGGCTTGTGGCCCCATGGCAGCCCTCCTAACCCTATTCTTCGGCCTATAAATTCCCAAATATTCCCTGGATACCAAAAAGAGCCACGAAAATACTTTTCCGCCGCCGGAAGCCTCTGTTCCCGTGAGATCCAATCTTGGAGCCTTTTCCGGTAATCTGCCGGAGGGGGATTCGATCACGGAGGGCATCTACATCAACTCCATTGCCCCTCCGATGATGTGTGAGTAGTTTACCACAGACCTTCGGGTCCATAGCTAGTAGCTAGATGGCTTCTTATCTCTCTTTGCTCTTCAATACCATGTTCTCCATGATCTTCATGGAGATCTATCCGATGTAATACTCTTTTGCGGTGTGTTTGTCGAGATCCGATGAATTGTGGGTTTATGATCAGATTATCTATGAATATTATTTGAGTCTTTTCTGAATTCTTATATGCATGATTTCATATCTTTGCAAGTCTCTTCGAGTTATTGGTTTGGTTTGGCCAACTAGATTGGTAATTCTTGCAATGGGAGAAGTGCTTAGTTTTGGGTTCAATCTTGCGGTGTCCTCACCCAGTGACAGTAGGGGTAGCGAGGCACGTATTTGTATTGTTGCCATCGAGGATAAAAAGATGGGGTTTTCATCATATTGCTTGAGTTTATCCCTCTACATCATGTCATCTTACCTAATGCGTTACTCTGTTCTTCATGAACTTAATACTCTAGATGCAGGCAGGAGTCGGTCGATGTGTGGAGTAATAGTAGTAGATGCAGAATCGTTTCGGTCTACTTGACACAGACGTGATGCCTATATGCATAATCATTGCCTTGGATATCGTCATAATTATTCGCTTTTCTATCAATTGCTCGACAGTAATTTGTTCACCCACCGTATTATTTTCCTTCATGAGAGAAGCCTCTAGTGAAACCTATGCCCCCCGGGTCTATTTTCCATCTTATACTTTCAGATCTAAAACCAAAAATACCAAAAATATCTTGCTGCATTATTTTTACTTTTGTTTTACTTTCCGTTCTAGCAATCTATCATACCTATCTCTATCAGATCTCATCCTTGCAAATAACCGTGAAGGGATTGACAACCCCTTTATAGCGTTGGGTGCAAGTGTTTGATTATTTGTGTAGGTACACCTTTGGGCCACGGTGGCGGAGCGGGTGATGGCCCCGGTGGCTGACGGTGGGGTGGCTGCCAAGGCGGACGATGGTGTGGTGGCGGCCAAGGTGGCCGCTGGTGGGGTGGCGACAACGGCGGCCGGCGATGGGGTGGCAGCCACGGCGATCGCCGGCAGCAGATGCCTTCGGGCAAAGGTGGCGGAGCGTGTGGTGGGTGGCGTGCGCACACCCAACAAGGATGCCACACGCACTACATGCTTCCGGGGACTACGCCGCCGACGCGGTGCAGCCTCCCAGCTGGAGCTATCCTCTGGCGGAGTGGCGGAGACGATGACGGACAGGTGCCATTGGCGATTGGGGGAGAAGCAAACTATAGAGAAGTTACGGGCAGAGAGGGGATGAATGCGATGTGGAGTCGTCGGTCATGAGGGTTTATAAAGCAGGCGGACAAGCATTGGGGGTTTGGGGGATTTCGGTGAGCCGGGCGGGAAGCTTGCGCGGAAACGGGAAGGCCAAAAGAAACACAAGCATGCTCCTGAAGCGTGCATTGGAATCCTCGGGCGGCAACGCGGTGACAAGACGGGACAGAGGAGGGAGAAATGACAAGTTCACAAACGGTTAATAATGAAAAAAGCTCTATTGTGCATGTTCCCAACGCAGATTACAAGTAGCACGTACGTGTTCAATTTTTTGCCAACTCCGACACGAAGCTGTGCATATTCTGGGCAAACGGTTGCTAGTATAAAACTGTGTGGGAAGACATAAAGTAACACAGACGATTCACGATAATAAGCTGTGTGTGTTGTGGTCAATCATAGGTTGGTCTAAGAGAAGCATAAAATTGAAATCAACCAAAGTGATTGCAACTCAAGACTGCAATTACATTGCACAATTAGTTCATTAAAAAGAGTCTCACAAACATATAGTTCAACCGATTAACATATATACTCAAGCATAGATATAATACGCACAAACTAGATAGCTTCAATCCAACATCTCATCTTCATGCTTGAAAGTTAATTAAGATTTGAAGGTGCTTAGCGTACGCAGTGTCGTGGTTTTATCACGGCAGATGTCCTAGTGCAAGGACTTAGGGGTGAAGCCATCGCTACGGTGGTTAACTCGAAAGGGTTGATCGGGACGAAAGACACAGGTTTACCCAGGTTCGGCCCCTCTCGAAGGAGGTAATAGCCTACGTCCTGCTTTGAATTGTATTGATTGGATGTCGATTACAAAGGAGCGGATTCACTTGACCTAGTAGTCGATCAAAGGTTTCGTGTCCTAAGCCGCCCAGGGAACCCGCCTTTATATACATAGGTCGAGGCCCTGGGCTTACAAGAGTTCGGGCCGGGTTACATCTAGTAACCGACCTCATCTCTAACTATCCTTGCCTTGTCTGGCAAGCCGTCCCCGGCGGCTTACGCCTCCGGGTCACAAGTTGTCTTCCGGCTCTGGGCCTCCGCCAGGCCCGTTTAGCGAGTCCCTTCCAGGCCTCGTCTTGATCTCCCGGCCTGCTTAAGGCCTCACTGTTAAGCCGCCAACTTCATGACCCGGCCCCTCCTGGGCGGGTCTCACCACGGGGTTATATCCCCAACATTAGGCCCCAGATTGATTTGAACTTGTTCATGTCAATCTTCAAGTCTTCTAGTTGGCGAGCCTTACATTCTTCGTAATCATCTGTCCTGAAATAGATCTTCATGACTCGCCATGTGAGAACGGATGACGTCATCTCTGATAAATCCAAAAAATCCGGGTGACATCACAACGGATCTTTGCATTAACTAGTCAACCCGAGAATCGAGGCGTTTTCTTGGTCAATCATCATTTTGTCTCCTTGATTCCCGCACGAGACTGTTGTTGTTCCATCCCCCTTATAAATAGGCGCGTGGGGTCCTTATCCTTTTTCACTTTTCCCTGTCGCCACCTCTCTCTTCTTCTTCCTCCAGACGCTCGCGTAGCCGAAGCTCCTCCACGCCGTCCGGACCTCGCTGTCGTCCTCGACAAGGGCCGCTGCATCACCCTGACTGTGTCCAGAGCTCACCGACGCTCACTCGCCCCTTCTGCATCCTCCAGGTTCCGTCTTCTCCCCCCTTTGGATCTGTATTAGTTCATCGGGTTTTCTTTGAGTCCGCCACCGTTCATCGGAGTTCTTGCCGTAGATGAGGAGAGAGTCACCCTTAGGCCTTCATCTGCTAGCCAAAAACCCGCGGCGCTCTGCTTAATGTGTTTTCCATGTTCATCGTAGATCACCCCTTCACGGGAACTCATATACAAACTGCCTGTTCTTCCATGAACACTTTTAGGTTTAGGAAATATTTTCCTTTTGTTCCCTTCCGTAGATCTTAAAATGGTATCTGTAATCGGTGGAAGTTGTTTGCCCACACTTAGCAATTTTTTCAGCACTTGCTAGCAACTTGACCCGCCATCATGCTGCCGGCTCTCCCTGTAGTGTTGTAATCCGCCTCACTACTGTAATTAGCAGCGGCTCATAACTTAACAATGACCCGCCAAGTATCATCGTCGTTTTTAGAGCCATAGCTGTTTTGGTTACGCAGCATTTTTAACCCGCCATATTTTCATGCCCTTCCACAGCCTTTTAACTCGCCGTCATGGCTAAAGCTCCCGCTTCTTGCGACTGGGTAGGTTCCGGGGTTACCGAAGAAATACTCAACGTCTTTGTAGTCATGGGAGTTTTGCCGGCTCATGATGTTATCCACTGGCGGGTTCCTGGCAACGAAGTCACTCCCAAACCTAAGGATGGGGAAATTATTGTCTTCACGGATCATCTTCTCCGTGGCTTCTCACCGCCCGGATCAAAAAAATTCCGGGACGCCCTGCACTTCTACAATCTGCATCCTCAAGACATTGGCCCCAACTCTGTCACCAATTTGTGCCAGTTCCAAATTCTTTGTGAGGCCTATTTGCAAGAAGAGCCGTCCGTTGACCTCTTCAGAGATTATTTCTATATCAACCGCCAAACAGAGATTGCGGATGGACCAAGCCTTGAACTTGGAGGTGTTTCCATTCAGAGACGGGGAGAAGTATCCTTTCCGTCAGCGATTCTACCTAGCCATCCCAAGGACTGGAATCAGACCTGGTTCTACTGCAAAGATACTTCCCCAGAAGGAGAAAATCCACTGCCAGGATCTCGTCCTTACCGGCTCAGCACCGACACTGAGCTCCCAGACCGGATATCTGCTGCAGAGCGCGCCCAATACGCTCCAACATTTTCCAAGATTAGAGCCTTGTTGGCTAACGGGCTCACCAGCGTTGATCTAACCCGCTGCTGGGTTTCATGGAGAATTCTCCCGCTGAGCCGCCGTAATGGCTTAATGTGTCAATACACTGGTGAAGTGAATGACCCTCAGCGCTTCAACCAGACACCGCTGACAGACAAGGATCTCAACGCAATCGTCAAATCACTGCTGGGAGAGCCGCAAGAAGTTTGCAACAAGACGGGGCTAAGCCCTTTCTATGCCCATAACCCGGCTCCTGAGGTAAAACTTTTTATCTCAATCTTCACTCCTTCCCTTTAGATATCGCACTTTACTTTATTTAACCTCTCGGCCAATGCATGTTTTATATGCAGGCCGACTCATCTTTCTGGAATAAGAGACTAACCTCTACCTCCAAAAAGAAATCAAAAGCGACTAAGACCCGGGCTCCGGCTCGTAAGAAGAAGCAAACAACTGAGGAGCTATTTGGGCTGGATGACTCAGAGGTAGAACTTGATTCCCTTGGCCTTCTTTTCATGCAACTTATTGACGCTGACTCCTCTTAGGGCGACGCGGTGGCAAGCCAAGCCGGTGCTGCAGAGGTAACTATCATCTCCTCTGACTTGGAACCTCTGACAACAGAGAAAATCCGGCGGGTCATCCGGAAAGTAAAGTTTTCACATCCTCTTCCTCACTTGGATCCCAACTTTCTTTTGAAGAAGCAGCAACATGATGCTAGACGCCAGACCCGGAGCGGCGGCTCTGAAGACCTGGTGGCCGGCTTACCCGACACTTCGGCTTGTCAGAAACGTCGCAACGAGGTATTTCATGACTTATATTTGTACTTCCGCATATTAATCATGCGCTGCCACTTGCTCATACTGCTTAATTTAACTGTGTCAGGAATCTCCTCCTTCGTCTGGCGACTCAACCGCCTCCAAACTACCTCCCCTGGTTATCAACCCGGGGTAAATTCCTTTGCATCCTCTTTCTGCTTATTATTATTCTGCCCTTGCATATAAATGACAATGAAATCTTTGTTCGCAGGGCCCAGGCTAAGAAAAGGAAATTGGGCGGGTCATCTTCCTGTCCGAATGTCTCAGAGCCGGAGGACCCGAGACTTGGTACTCCTGAGATTCCAGTGGAGCCCTCCGAGGCTGACCAAGGCACCCACGATGAAACTCCCCAGCTTACTGAGCCGGCGGATGCCGATATTATGATTCCTGAGGCCAATCTGGAGACAGATCCTAAGCCGCCCAGCCCCCCGCCAACAACTCAAGACATGACTGCTCAAGAAGAAGAGGTCACTATCACCGGCTCAGCCTATACCGCTCCGACCCCTTCCAACGTGCTATCCAAGCACATCAGCAAGGATGAGACGGCTTCACCTGAGAAGGAGAAAGCCAAGCTTGATCTGCCCAACTTGGAGAAGCTGACTGCTGATGAATTGCATTCGGGCTATCTGAGCCGCCTTGCCACGACCCGGGACATGGAGACCAACCTAGTTGGTATGATGAAGAGGAAATATGAGGTACTCCACTTTTCTACTCTCCGTATATCCTTATGTAGCCCCTAAGAGCTGGCTTATTTTCTCAAAGATAAGCCGGGTCTTCAGTAATATGTAGACTTCGATAGACCAACGTGTAGCCCCCAAGGGCCGGGTCATTATGTAAATAATGAGCCAGAACTTTTTATAGATCTGATCCTATAGACTCGTAGAGCAATGTGTAGCTCCCAAGGGTCGGCTTATCTTCATGAAGATGATCCGAGTCTTGCTTGTATTTGGATAAATTTGAAAGAACTGATACACATTAGCCCCCAAGTGTTAATATATTGCATGCAATCTGCTTGAGACTTGTAACAACCCTCTGCAGTACCTCCAAGCACTATTATAAGTCGGACTGGCGCCTTAAAATTGATGATCTTGCTGTTTGACAACTGGTCATGTGTAGGAATCTTTAAATGCGGCCGAGTCTAGCTTGACCGACCTTAGGAAAAGCCTAGAACTGCAACAAGACGCC
This sequence comes from Elymus sibiricus, assembly GCA_039707655.1. NCBI lineage: Eukaryota > Viridiplantae > Streptophyta > Magnoliopsida > Poales > Poaceae > Elymus > Elymus sibiricus. Next base: position 359,923,502 of record CM077665.1, read on the forward strand.
CGAGCTGAAGCTGACACAAAGTGGTGTCTCTCCTCAACAGAACTGGAGAAGATCAAGGAAGAGTTTGAAACATACAAGCAAACTGCTGAAGCTAACCAAGCCGCCCTGACCAAACGTGCAGAAGATGCTGAGGGCCGTCTTAAGCCTGCCATTGAAGAGCTGACCAGTCTGAAGCATCATATATCCCGGATGACCGAAGCCGTCTTTGGTAAGCATTGCTGACTATGTTGTGAGCATTTTTCAAATATTCTTATAGAGACTCGTCTGGCGACTTACGAAATTGATCTGTTTTCAGGCAAACGAACTCGTCAGCTTCCAGATGACAGCTTGTTGAAGCTGAAGGTTTTATATGCCTTCACTGAACAGCTGTACGCTGGAAGCCTCTTCACCATCAGGGCTGTTTTTGGCGAAAAAGGGGTGCCAAAGCTGATCAAGGATGTGTTGAAGTGCCTCTCCACTGTCCCAAAGTATTTTGAAGAGATGAAGAAATCAGCCGCCCGCAAGGGTGCAATATCCGCTTTAAGCCGGGCTTTGGCATATGCGCCGGAGCTCAACCCGGAGGAAATGATGGGAGGCTTCCCGTAGCTGAAGGCCAACGGGTCAGAATTCACTCAAGATGACTACGCCCGTTGCTTCAGAGCGTCTCGAGTGTTGGCCAGCCAGTTAGCAGCAGAAGCTGATCTAAAGACGTACCAGGCGGCTTACGACGACAACAACACGCGAGTCCGGGCGCCCACATTTGAGCCGAAGGACCTGACTCCTCAACGTCGTAAGCACATCTTTGCCCCTGATGTTGACCCATCTCCAATCTTGCATGACGAAGCTGAATTTGAAGCTTTACTCAACTGCAACTGGGATGTGGACAACCTTTGATCCAGGAAGACGAAGACCCGACGCAGGATGACCCGTCGACGAGCTAAGCGAAGAGCCGGTCTCCAATGAAGTTAACCCGGGCAAAGCTGAACCGTCGGGTTATAACTTGTGCGAAAACTTGAGTCACACATTTTGGGCCCTCTGGAGCCTTGTAATAGTCGTAGTAAAAACTTGATTGCCTGTGCCGTGCCTTCATGCACGTGTTGAACTTCTTCAACTTATATGCCGGCAGGTCAAATTTTTTCCAGTATGAATGCCTTGTCATGATTATATGCCTCAGTATGAATTCATTGATTTCCACTGGCGGATTATATTCCATGAGCAATGCTAATCCGGGATTACCCAGAAACTTAGAATCTTATCATGAAAAACCCCTGCAAAACAACAAGCACAAAATACGTGTATAGCTTATAATATAATTTAGGCGGCTTTGAAGGCACAACCCAAAGAGATCAACTCTTATATTTTTAGAAAAAACTCAAATTTTCTGCTTCAAAGAAGCTAGGCATGAGTGCCTAAAATGCCATATGCCGGATCTCATGTGACATAAATCCGTCGTTTTAACCTTAACCAGTTCAGGGTCTTAAAAAAGATTGACTGTTAAGAGTACGAACGGGCCACATAGCGGAGAGACTACGACGGATAGATGAGTTTATCCTCGCTCTCTGTAAGCCGGCTCTCACGTGACATAAGCCGCCGGTTTAACTTTGACAAGTTCAGGGTCTTAAAAAAGATTGACTGTCAAACGTTCGGCGGGTCACCTGGCGGAGTAGCAAGTTGCAAACAGGCAGGTTTAACTCAAATATGGCATATAAAGCCGGTCAAGAGGGTATGAAAGCTAAACCCAGTGGGTTGGAAGCCCCCATGTGACCTTATGAAGAATCAACTCTTTGCACAAAACTTGGTGCAGGAAAACGGCAGAGGCCCCGAATTATAGGGATGCCGGCTTTATTATATTATAAAAAGTGGTATATACAATGATAGAAGTATGTACATTGATGAGAGCCGGTGGCTCAAGTGTAGTATGGCCGAAGATGAGCAATGTTCCATGGCCTGGCAGTTTCCTCCCTAGAGGAGCGTGACTTGTCGCTCTCCCGTATATCAATGAGATAATAGGAACCATTGTTGAGATTTCTGCTGATCACAAAAGGTCCTTCCTAGGGAGGTGACAACTTATGCATATCTGACTGGTCTTGAATCAGCCGGAGCACTAAGTCGCCTTCTTGGAACGTCTGGGTCTTGACTCTGCGGCTATGATAGCGACGCAGATCTTGCTGGTAAATTGCTGACTGTGCTCCTGCAAGATCCCGTTCTTCATCCAAGGCATCCAAAGCTTCCTGACGCGCCGTCTCATTATCAGCTTCAACGTAAGCCGCCACCCTGGGCGAGTCATGACAGATATCACTGGGGAGAATAACTTCTGCGCCATAAACCATGAAGAAAGGCGTGTAGCATGTTGACCTGTTGGGGGTGGTTCTAACGCTCCAAAGAATTGAAGGTAATTCCTCCACCCAACAACCCGGCATTCGTTCCAAAGGAACCATAAGCCAGGGTTTTATCCCTCTCAAGATTTCCTGGTTAGCACGCTCTACTTGGCCATTGGACTGTGGATGAGCCACGGAGGAAACATCAAGGCAGATGTGTTCACCGTCACAAAACTCTTTCATAGCCCCCTTGGACAAATTTGTACCATTGTCAGTAATGATACTATGAGGATAACCAAACCGAAAAATCAGCTTTTTGACGAACTGAACTGTTGTTGCTACTCACACTTACTGACCGGCTCTACCTCAACCCACTTAGTAAACTTATCAACCGCCACCAAGAGGTGGGTCTTCTTGTCTTTAGACCTCTTAAACGGTCCAACCATATCAAGCCCCCAGAATGCAAACAGCCAGGTGATTGGAATCATCCGCAACTCTTGAGCCGGCACATGGGCACGTTGTCCAAATTTCTGACACCCATCACATTTACTAACCAAGTCTTCTGCATCTGCATGAGCTGTTAACCAGTAAAAACCATGCCGAAAAGCTTTAGCCACCAAAGATTTTGACCCGTCGTGATGACCACAATCGCCGGCATGTATCTCTTGCAAGATTTCACGGCCCTCCTCAAGAGAGACACAACGCTGAAAAACGCCAGTCACGCTGCACCTGTGCAACTCGCCATTGACAATAGTCATAGACTTAGACCGCCTCATAATCTGCCGCGCCAGGGTCTCGTCTTGGGGTAAATCGCCGCGAGTCAGATATGCCAGATAAGGCAGCGTCCAATCAGGGATAGCACGGAGAGCCGCCACCAATTGTCCTTCCGGGTCAGGTATAGCAAGATCCTACTCAGAAGGTAACTTAACCGACGGGTGATGCAGGACATCAAGAAACACATTAGGTGGCACCGGCTTACGCTGAGAGCCCAGTCTTGATAATGCGTCAGCCGCCTCATTCTTCCGACGATCAATATGATCCACCTGATAGCCCTTAAAGTGACCAGCAATAACATCAATCGCCTGGCGACAAGCCGCCATGCGTGGGTCCTTAGAATCCCACGTGCCTGATACTTGCTAGGCCACCAGGTCTGAGTCGTCGAGACATCTGACCCGGCTCAAATTCATCTCCTTGGCCACACGGAGCCCATGAAGCAAAGCTTCATATTCAGCTGCATTGTTAGTACAAGGAAACATTAGCCTTAACACATAACAAAATTTGTCACCTCGTGGGGAAGTTAAAACAACTCCAGCCCCCGAGCCTTCCAACTGTCTGGAGCCATCAAAGTGAATTGTCCAATATGTATTGTCTAGCTTCTCCTTAGGTGCTTGACTCTCTGTCCAGTCATTGATGAAATCCACCAGGGCTTGAGATTTAACAGCCGTCCGGGGCACATACTTCAGATTAAGAGGCCCAAGCTCAATTGCCCACTTAGCAATCCTGCCGGTGGCCTCTCTATTTTGAATGATATCTCCCAAAGGAGCAGAGCTGACCACCGTGATTGGATGCCCAAGGAAGTAATGCTTCAGTTTGCGATTCGCCATGAACACTCCAAACACCGGCTTTTGCCAATGCGGGTATCATAGCTTGGATTCTGTCAAAACCTCGTTGACATAGTAAACCGGCCTTTGGACTGGATACCCTTTGCCTGCCTCCTTGCACTCCATAAGAACTGCAGCACTGACGGCTTTATTATTAGCCGCCACATACAGGAGCAAAGGCTCTTTTTCCATGGGAGCAGCCAAGACGGGCGGCTCAACCAACTACTTTTTAAGCGCCTCAAACACGTCATTGGCAGCGTCACTCCAGACAAAATCATCTGTCTTCTTCATCATCTGATACAAAGGAATAGCTTTTTCACCCAGGTGGCTTATGAACCGGCTTAAAGCGGCGATACGACCCGCCAAGCGCTGGACATCATTAATGCACGCCGGTTTAGACAAAGATGTGATGGATTTTATCTGATCCGGGTTAGCTTCAATGCCCCACTTGGAGACCAAAAAGCCCAGGAGCTTGCCTACAGGCACACCAAACACACACTTAGCCGGGTTAAGCATCATCTTGTAAACCCGCAGGTTATCAAAAGTTTCCTTCAAATCATCTAACAGAGTCTCCTTCTTCCTTGACATGACCACAATATCATCCACATAAGCATGCACATTGCGCCCAATTTGACTATGAAGGCAGTTCTGCACACAACGTTGATAGGTCGCTTGTGCACTTTTGAGTCCAAAAGGCATAGACACGTAGCAGAAAGCTCCAAAAGGTGTGATGAAAGACGTCTTCTCTTGGTCTTTGACTGCCATCTTGATCTGATGATAACCCGAGTAAGCATCCAGGAAACATAAGCTCTCGCAACCCGCCGTTGCATCAATGATCTGGTTGATACGGGGGAGAGCAAATGGATCAACCGGACACGCCTTGTTGAGATCTGTGTAATCTACACACATGCGCCACGTGCCGTTCTTCTTAAGTACAAGCACGGGGTTAGCCAACCACTCAGGGTGAAAAACTTCCACGATAAACCCTGCTGCTAAGAGCTGGGCTACCTCTTCTCCGATAGCTTTATGCCGCTCTTCATTGAAACGACGGAGGAATTGTTTGACTGGTTTAAACTTAGGGTCCACATTAAGGTGGTGCTCAGCGAATTCTCTTGGTACACCCGGCATGTCAGAAGGCTTCCATGCAAAGATGTCCCGATTCTCACGGATGAATTCGATGAGCGCGCTTTCCTATTTGGGATCCATATTAGCCCCGATAGTGAACCGCTGCGATGAGTCGCCAGGAGCAAAATCCACCAACTTGGTATCTTCTGCCACAAACTTCAGGGGCGGGTCAGATTCCGTGCTGGGCTTCTTCAGCGGAGTCATATCCGCCGGGTCAACATTATCTTTATAAAACTTTAACTCTGCCTCAGCACAACTTGACTCCGCATACGCAGCATCACCTTCGTCGCACTCAAGAGCAATCTTCCGATCACCATGCACTGTAATCGTTCCCTTGAGACCAAGCATCTTGAGCTGCAAGTATACATAACAAGGCCGGGCCATGAACTTGGCATAAGCCGGCCGTCCAAACAGAGCATGATATGGGCTCTTGATCTTAACCACCTCGAACCACAAGGTCTCCACCCTGTAGTTGAACTCATCACCAAAAGCTACCACAAGGACAATTTTCCCTACTGGATAAGCTGATTTGCCGGGCACCACACCGTGAAAAACTGTGGATGATGGTTTGAGATCCTTGTCAACTAGGTTCATCCGACGAAAAGTGTCATAGTATAAGATGTTGATACTGCTGCCACCATCCATCAGCACCTTGGTGAACACGTAGCCTCCTACCTGAGGGGCTACCACAAGGGCCAAATGCCCCGGGTTATCAACTCGCGGCGGGTGATCCTCCCTACTCCATGATATCGTGTACTCAGACCACTTCAAGTACCGCGGAAGAGTCGGCATGGCTGCGTTAGCCGCCCGCTTGCGCACTTTCTGATCACGCTTATCAAGGCTCGTGGTAAATACGTGATACTGGCCTCCATTAAGCTGCTTTGGGTTACTCTAATACCCTGATTGGTTGTTTTGTTGCTGACCACCATTGCCAGATTGCTGATTATGACCTCCCTGGTTACCTTGACTTTGATAACCAGAACCTGAGCCGCCCACACCAAAACCTGACCCATGAGAGCCGGAACCTGATCCGTCGGGCGGTCCATTGCCATTACCGTGATGCTGGTTAAGGCTGTAGTTCCGGAACTCCCGCATGATATAGCAATCCTTCCAAGCATGAGTGGACGGCTTATTGGGAAGACTATGCTTCGGGCAGGGGTCGTTAAGCATTGCTTCGATGTTGAAAGGTTTGCCTTTGCCGAAAGGTGGTTTACCGTTGCCCTTGCCACGGTTGTTCCCAGTGTTGGTATTGGCCACCAGATCTGATCCGCCGTCTGGATGCTTCCGTTTACCACAATTACCTGGGTTATTGTTTCCTGTCCCGTTCTGCTGCTGACCTTTGCCGTTGCCATTCTTCTTACCCTTAGCAGATTTCTCATCATCAGACCCAGGGTCCTTCGTGTTATCAGAATCTGCATATTTGGTGAGAGCCGCCATGAGCTCGCCCATGTCCTGGCAGGAACGCTTGAGCCGTCCTAGCTTCTGCATAAGGGGCAAAAAATGACAATTTTTCTCTAGGATCAGAACTGCCTGAGCCGTCGTGATATTGTCAGACGAATGAATAATGGTTGAAACCCGCCAGACCCAATGATGGGCCAGCTCATCCTCACGCTACACGCAATGATCCAAATCAACAATCGTCATAGGCTGCTTGCACGTCCCTTGAAAATTCTTGATGAACTTTGCTTTCAACTCAGCCCAGGAATTGATGGTATTGGGTGGCAAACCCTTTAACCATGTACGAGTTGGTCCTTCTAACATCATGATGAAGTACTTAGCACAAACTGCATCACTGACATCTAACATCTCCATGGCTAGCTCATAACTCTCGATCCAGGCTTCTGGAGGCAGATCAGCTGTATAATTAGGCACTTTGCGCAGACCTTTAAAATCTTTCGGCAGGCGCTCGTTCCGCAGAGCCGGTGCTAAACATGACACTCCCACAGCTCTGGAGGTGACTCCGGCCCCCACCAAAGCTGAGGGGGTCATCGGGGGCGGCTCCTGGTAAGCCGCCGCGGCCGCCGCCTCCCGCTGAGCTCTAGCATTATCCACAATCGCCTGGGCATCGACAACGGGCGGGTCATCAACGGGGCGGGTTTCGGCGCCGCTCACTGCTAGAGACCGCCGGTGACTCCAAACGCCGGCTGTAACCGTGGCTTGGGATGAGGGTTGAGTGCACACGACTCCGGCTGTAAGTATACTTCTGCTGTTGAGCCACTGCTGTTTGCAAGTACCCAATGGCATTCCTTGCCTCCTTGGCGAAAGGTGTCCCTTCAGCAAGGGGGAGTGCATTGAGCCTGGTAGTCGCTGCTATCATGTTCTCCATCGGATTAGAGTAATGACCAGGTGGTGTCAAAAAACGCTACGGCGGGGTTTGATTCCTGCGGGGCGGGTCTGGCTGCCCATGCTGAGTCGCCACCCTGTTCCTAGGTACTTCCGCTGTTCGGGTCACGGTCAGAGGCGCGTTCCGTCCTGTCCCCGGCGTGTTGAAAAGATTTCTGGGCTCATACTGATCAGGCAAACAGATCTGATGCCTCATCCGGAGAACCGCATCTGAGGCTTGTTGATCCAGATTGAGACGAAAAGCTTCCGCCGTGAGGCACTCCGACTCAGCATCCATCTGAGACTGCAACGTGTTGATTTCCTCCTGGGCCCTGGTCATCTGGTCCTTCAACCTCGCGATCTCCGCGTTACGGTTTGCTTGGTTTTCCGCCATGACCTCGGTTCCCATTAGAGTCGTAAGTTCGTTCATCAGATCCAGCAAAACTTGAGCCAGGGGCCTAGCTGACCCGGCCCCCGCCACGCCGGCCGCAGCCGTCCCAGCCGCCGTGCTGCCAGAAGCCAGTGTAGATCCAGCCATGAAGACGGCAGCTTGGCTCGACGGCTCATAGGGCTCCGGGTCATGGTAACCCTCAAAGTAGGCCCCAAGCCCGCCGTTGTGAAGCTGGTAGATTGATTCCGCCTCTCCGCTCGAGGATCCGTCCTCGGAGCATATGAGGGTTTCCTCCCTCGACATAGAACCTTCCTCAAGTTCCGTGCCTTGGGTGAAGCCGACGAAGACATGCTTCTGGCCCAGGTTAATCCGGACGGGTTGCGCGCGCCGGGCCGACTCGATGAGATCGGTGCAGATGTCCGGCCCGGGCTTAGATCCGCCGATCTTGCGGATGAAGACATGAATTCCGCCAAAGGGGACCCGGTGCCCGTACTCAATTGAGTCGGCCTCGGGGCCCCAGCCCGCATCGTCGATGTAGAGCTTGTCGCGGCGACTCTTGGTCATCCTGCCAACGGCGTATCCCTCGATCCCTGGGAGAGTGCCCTTCGAGTACTCCAAACCACCATGCACCGACCCCACGGTGGGCGCCAACTATCATGGTTTTATCACGGCAGATGTCCTAGTGCAAGGACTTAGGGGTGAAGCCATCGCTATGGTGGTTAACTCGAAGGGGTTGATCAGGACGAAAGACACAGGTTTACCCAGGTTCGGTCCCACTCGAAGGAGGTAATAGCCTATGTCCTGCTTTGAATTGTATTGATTGGATGTCAATTACAAAGGAGCGGATTCGCTTGACCTGGTAGTCGATCAAAGGTTTCGTGTCCTAAGCCACCCAGGGAACCCGCCTTTATATACACAGGTCGAGGCCCTGAGCTTACAAGAGTCCGGGCCAGGTTATATCTAGTAACCGACCTCATCTCTAACTATCCTTGCCTTGTCTGGCAAGCCATCCTCGGCGGCTTACGCCTCTAGGTCACAAGTTGTCTTCCGGCTCTGGGCCTCCACCAGGCCCGTTTAGCGAGTCCCTTCCAGGCCTCGTCTTGATCTCCCAGCCTGCTTAAGGCCTCACTGTTAAGCCGCCAACTTCATGACCCGGCCCCTCCTGGGCGGGTTTCACCACGGGGTTATATCCCCAACACGCGGCGTGCGCCACCCTGCGAGAATACTTCTGCCTGAATGAGCCAATAACTCATTCTCTTGCATGCGCCAGAATACTTGCATACGCATTGTTGAGCCTTTGGTCGCAGAACGGGCATCTATAGCCCCCATTCTTCTAGATGGGTCTGTTATACTTTCCAGCATAAAGCTCCCTGAGATTTTGCCTCCTGAACCTATCCTGCACTTCTTCATTCTCACTGTCGACATCGTCAGGTAGCACCTATACATATAGTAAAAATTGTGGCGTCAATATATTTTATAATGTGAATTCAGCAAGTCAGAGATTATGAAACATAATATATCCTATGACAGCATGAACCCTAAATCCTCAAGTGATCTTGATGAAAGAAATGCATAAATTGAGAGGACGCAACTTAGTGCAACAAAATTAACTCATGCATGCCTTAAATGCGTGAACTGATAATTGTCAAAAAAAAACATAGGAACATTCAAGTGAATACTACATGTCAAAACGTAGGATTAGGATTTCATGGAAATTTTTCTACACTGACCCAAAGATTTTGGTTCACTTTTTTAGCACAATCAGCTTTCTACATACCAATCTGGAAAAAATGGCACAATCATCTATGTAGGACATTCAAATGGATTGTAAGATCTGCCTACGAATTATTAGCACAATCACTATCCCTAGACGGATTTTTAGCAAAATCATTTGTACAAACCAACCAATTAATCATTAACCAGAGAAACCCAGGATATATTTACCAAAAAATGGGTATAGATGACTAACCTCTTCTTCGTCAGAGTCGTTGTCATCGCCTGAGTGGTCGTCAGAGTCGCTGTGGACCACCGGCTTCGGCTGGGGAAGCACAACGGCAACGACGATGTCAAGGTTGCGCTGTTGTCCGCGCGAGACCTTATCGGTGGCGATGGTAACCTCTGTGCCTAGCTTCACGCTGGGCTTAGGTGCTTCGCCGGACCCGACGTGGCCACTCCCTCCCATGGTGCGCTTCGGCTCCATCTAATGCACTTGAGACGGCGGTGACGACTGAGAACAACGGCGAGGATGCAGTGGGAGAGAAAGGATTGTGTGTAGCGAGAATGGGGAGTGTGACTGCCTATAAAACACAACCGTGCCGGGCGCCGTTAATATGGAGCGGTTGGGAGGGAGGTGGGAGGCGGTCAAAGGGCCGGCTCGCATCTCTGAGCGGCCTGCGCAGCGGACTGCTCGCATGCCTACCATCAATTCACACACCTGCCAGCAAGTCTACCGGTGATACTGCGCAGGGAACACGCCTCCCGTCAGTTCACACACCTGATCACACACCTCCCGGTCAGCCTAGGTGCCGGCCTGCTAGCATGCGTCCCGTCAAATCACACCTCCTCGCATGACACGCGCGGGACGTGTATTGTTTTTCTTTTTTGAGCATTAATTCTGCCGCTTTATTGTTACTTAACCAAAGCTTTGGCACGTACATTGTTGTTCTAACACCCACAGTTTGGATTAATAAACCATTTGCGATGTTAACATGACAGTTATGTGTTGCATCCGTTAACAAACCCCCGTTTGCAAGAAGCTTGGATGAAAATTTGTCTCAAATTGGACAACTTTTTTACCATGACCTATTTGTTACATATCATAAGAGCATGTCATTGCTTCATGAATTCTAGCTTAACTATGGATTTACTGGAATTTGAAAACCAAGATTATCAATGTTTGCGGCGGAGCCACGATGTAAAGATGTTTGAAATTTATTGCCTTTTCTTGCATGGGGACTAAACATGCACCCAACGAGACAATTTTGATTTTCAAATCCATTTTGGTGCACTACAACGTGTGTTGGTAGTTCAACTTTGAAAATTACAAAATAAATCCCTAGGAAATCAATTAATGTATGAAAATGTGTCTTAATGTTCTCTATTTTTTTAACATGACACTCTGATAAGTCTATTTTGCATCATGATTTCTTATTAATATTTATATTATTCTTGGTCATTATTCCATTTTATGGTACAATTCTGATGTCTTTTCTCTCTTAATTTACAAGGTCCATCACAAAGAGGGAAATTGCTGGAAACTGGAATTCTGGAATCGAAACCCATGAAAAAGGCTGAAAATTCTCTTGACTCCAAATGGCCTGAAATTTCACGAGGATTTTTTGTGGAATATATCTGATTTTCTAAAGCAAAGAACAACCAGAGGGGGCCACCTATGGCTCCCAAGCCAACATGGCGCGGCCACCCCCCTGGGCGCGCCCTGATAGCTTGGGAAGCCCACAGGTAGGCCGAGGCCCCCCTCTTCTGCTATATGACGTGTTTTGACCTAGAAAAAAATTAGGAGGATACTTTCGAGACAAAACGTCGTCGTCTCGAGGCGGAAACTTGGGCAGAGGCCCTTTTGCTCTCCGCCATAGTGATTCTGTCGGGGAAACTTCCCTCCGGGAGGGGGAAATCGAAGTCATCGTCATCACCAATGCTTCCTCGTTCGTGGGAGGACCAATCTTCATCAACATCTTCACCAGCACCATCTCATCTCAAACCCTAGTTCATCTCTTGTATTCAATCTTTGCCTCAAAACCGTAGATTGGTACCCGGGGGTTGCTAGTGGTGATGATTACATCTTATAGTTGATGATTGTTGGTTTACTTGGTGGAAGATAATATGTTCAGATCCTTTATCACATTCATTATACCTCTGATCTTGAACATGGTGATGATTTTTGAGTAGTTACTTTTGTTCTCGAGGACATGGGAGAAGTCTTGTTATAAGTAATCATGTGAAGTTGGTATTCGTTTGATATTTTGATGATATGTATGTTGTTGATTCCTTTATGGTGTCATGTGAACGTCGACTACATGACACTTCACCATATTTTGGGCCTAAGGGAAGGCATTGTGGAGTAATAAGTAGATGATGGGTTGCGAGAGTGACAGAAGCTTAAACCCTAGTTTATGTGTTATTCTGTAAGGGGCTGATTTGGATCCATATGTTTCATGCTATGGTTAGATTTATCTTAATTCTTCTTTCGTAGTTGTGGATGCTTGCGAGAGGGGGTAATCATAAATAGGTTGTTAGTTCAAGTAAGAACAGCACCTAAGCACTGGTCCACCCACACATAAAATTATCAAAGTAACGAACGCGAATCAACTAAACATGATGAACGTGACTAGACGGAAATTCCCATGTGTCCTCGAGAGCACTTTTCTTTATATAAGAGAACTTTCAGGCATGTCCTATGCTATAATAAGGATTGGGCTACCTTTCTGCACACTTGCTACTTTTGTTACTTGTCACTTGTTACGAATTATCCTGCTACAAAACTATCTATCATTGTTACTTATAGCACTTGCACAGAATACCTTGCTGAAAACCGCTTGTCATTTCCTTCTGCTCCTCGTTGGGTTCGACACTCTTACTTATCGAAAGGACTACGATTGATCCCTGGTACTTGTGATTTGCGTTGGGTTTTTCCGTGAAGAGGAACGAATGATGCAGCACAGTATAGATAAGTATTTCCCTTAGTGAGAACCAAGGTTATCGAACCAATAGGAGGACCACGCAACCCCCGTCTTCAGCGCCTACACAGAAAAGAGCAAACACTTACACCCAACGCGGGCAAGTGGATTGTCAGGCCCCTTGAACTCGTTACTTGCAAGTAGATAAGTAGTGTAGTTGATAGTTGGATAAATATAAATTGCAAAATAAATAGAAAGTAAATAATGGCATCAAGAAAATTGTAATGCTTGTAAACTTATAGGTGAATAGACCCGGGGGCCGTAGTGTTCTCTAGTGGCATCTCTCTCGAAGTAGGCATACGGTGGGTAAACAAATTACCGTTGGGCAATTGATAGAAAAGCGCATAGTTATGCAATATTTATTCACGGCAATGATCATGTGTATATAGGCATCACGTCCATAAGGAAATAGGCCGACTCCTGCCTGCACCTACTACTATTACTCCACCCATCGACCACTATCCAACATGTATCTAGAGCATTAAGTAAAACATAGTAATGCTTGGAGAACAATGACATGATGTAGACAAAGAGAATCCAATTAATATGAATTAACCCCATCATTTTATCCTTAGTGGCAACAATACAAAGACGTGTCTTGTCCCCTACTTTGTCACTGGGATATAGAGCACCGTCAGATTGAACCCACTACAACGCACCCCTCTTACTGAAGAAATATCAATCTAGTTGGCCAAACTATTTCAATAGATCAGAGAGACTTATGAAGCTATAATAATCATGCAAATAAGAATCATAATAGAATTCAGAGAAGACTCGAATATTTTTCATGAATAATCTGAACATAAACCCACAATTCATCGGATCCCAACAAACACACCACACAAAGTGATTACATCTAATAGATCATCGCGAAGATGCGATGAACTTTGTATTGAAGAGCAAAGAGAGAGAGAGAAATGTATATACTAGCTATGGACCCATAAGTCTGTGGTAGACTACTCACACATAATCATTGGAGCAACAAGGTTGACGAAGAAGCCCTCCGTGATCGATCCCCCCTCTGGCAGGGCACCGAAACAGGGCTCCAGATGGGCACACGGAGGAACAGAGACTTGCGGCGGCGGAAAAAGTGTTTCGGGAGCTCTCCTAGGGTTTTCAGAATATATGTGAATTTATAGGCCAGAGAGGGACGTCGGGAGACGCGAGGGGGCACGAGGTAACAGGGCACGCCCAGTTGCCTCGTGCCTCCCTCGTGCGGCCTCCGGTCTTCTCCCGAAGCATCCAGGTATTCTTTTGGTCCAGAAAAAATCATCAAAAAGTTTCGTGGCAATTGGACCTCGGTTGGTAATGTAAACCTGAAAAGCCAAAAGCATGCAGAAAACAACAACTGGTACTAGGCACTAAGTTAATAGGTTAGTGCTAAAAAATAATATGAATTGGCAAATAAATGCCTAAAAATCATCCTAGAATGATAAAGTTATAGCATGGAACAATCAAAAATTATAGATACGTTGGAGACGTATCAGCATCCCCAAGCTTAATTCCTGCTCGTCCTCGAGTAGGTAAATGATAAAAACATAATTTTTGATGTGACATGCTACCCAACATGTAATCTATTGCAGGTGTGATAATTGAGAAACGATTAATCAATAAACATTAACATAGTAATAGCCATAAACATAAGTAACATAATCATAAATATTCAAGTGTTTTTATCATTTATGCCACTAGTTGTGTCCCACTACTCAGTTTTGCCATTAGAAGTTAGAACTGCTCAAAAATGCCATTGTTTTGTGAGATGCTTGCTCAAAAATGACATTAGATATCTTAAAAATGCCATTGTTCATTAGATGTTTGCTCAAAAATGCCATTAGACATCATTATTTTCACGTCAAACTCGTTGATCATGTTATATGATGAAAATACCCCTATACCCACATGTCATCTCTCTCTATCTCACAATGATAAGTGTGAATCCCACTTGTCAGGAGTAAGCAAGCGAATAATTTTAGAGGAAAATAAGAACAATTTTGGGATCAAGTGGGACCCACACTTTATTGTAGTGAGATAGAGGGAGAGCTGACATGTTGGTCTACAGGTACTTTGATCATTATAACATGGCAAACGAGATTTGAGCTCAAAGTAATAGTGTCTAGTGGCATTTTTGAGCATGCACCTAACGAAGCGATGGCATTCTTGAGATGTTGAAATTCCTAGTGACAAAACTGAGTAGTGATACACAACCAGTGGCATAAATGATAAAAACCCAATATTCAAAATAAACGATCCCTAAAGAATGTTTACCCCCATTCATTTTACCATATTAGCATGGCATGGCTCCATCTTCACCACATAAATACAAATGTCAAGCACCACGATGTTAAGTCAGGCAATTGGGTCGTACTTCTTAACCCGCTTCAGCTTTTATTACTCACGCAATACATGAGCGTGAACCATGGATATAGCATATGGATGGAATAGAATATGGTGGTAGGTATCAAAGGGGTAAAAAGTGGAGAAGAAGTCTCGCATTAACTCGGCGTATCAACGGTCTATGGAGATGCCCATCAATAGATATCAATGCTAGGAGTAGGGATTGCCATGCAACGGATGCACTAGAGCTATAAGTGTATGAAAGCTCAAATGAAGCTAAGTGGGTGTGCATCCAACTTGTTTGCTCATGAAGACCTCGGGCTTTTGAGGAAGCCCGTCATCGGAATATGCAAGCCAAGTTCTATAATGAAAAATTCCCACTAGCATATGGTAGTGACAAAACATGAGACTCTCTATATGAAAACATGGTGCCACTTTGAGGCACAAGTGTGGAAAAAGAAGTTGTAGCACCGTCCCTTCTCTCATTTTTTCTTTTTCTTTCTTTCTTTTTTCTCTTTTTTTCTTTTATTTCTTTTATTTTTTGTCTGGAGTCTCATCCCGACTTGTGGGGGAATCATTGTCTCCATCATTCTTTCCTCACTGAGACATTGCCTTAATAATGATGAATATCACGCTTGTATTTACTTACAACTCAATATGAAAAACTACTAAACAATATGACTCTATATGAATGCCTCTGGTAGTGTACCAGGATGTGGAATGATCTAGTGTAGCATGTAAACAATGATGAATGGTGGCTTTGCCACAAATACTATCAGCTACATGATCATGCAAAGCAATATGATAATGAGTGTACTAGTCATATGATGTAACGGTGGAATTTGCATGGCAATACATCCCGGAAAGGCTATGGAAATGCCATAATAGGTAGGTGTGGTGGCTGTTTTGAGGAAGATATAATGAGGCTTATGTGCAACAGAGCGTATCATGTCGCGGGGTTTGGATGCACCGACGAAGTTTGCACCGATCCTCGAGGTGAGAATTTGCAATGCACGGTACCGAAGAGGCTAGCAAATATGAAAAGGTGAGAGTGCGTACATCCATGGATTCACATTAGTCATAAAGAACTCACATACTCATTGCAAGGTTTTATTAGCTCTCTCGAAGCAAAGTACTACTGGCATGCCCCTAGGGAGGAGGTTGGGAGGAGTTAATCATCGCGCGCCTCCGACCTAAATAGCACTAGGATTTCAACGAGGAATAAGAATGCTCACACATCATCACCATGCCATAACCAATATTTAGATGAACAACAAATAAACACCCTTTAACTATTGATATTTCTACTAACCAGCAACCATGCACTCACGCCCTTTCATATTACCACATCAATATCATTAACCCGCAATTTCTCTTTTATGTGCTACATGTGGTTTTGATTATGCACTCATTGAATACCTATTATTTTTGGACTAGTCTTATAACCCATGAAAATTACCATCACTATAAGTCATGGAGAAGTTAGAATTTGACTTGGGGTGCCTTGGGCATCCCCAATCTTAGGCTCTTTGTCACTCCTTATTCCTTCATCCATCGCGATAACACCTAAAACTTGAAAACTTCAGCACACAAAACTCAAAAAAAAACCTTCGTGAGATCCGTTAGTATAATAAACATATCAAATACTTTAGGTACTGTTATAAATTTATTCATATTTTATTGTTGCATAAGGTACTGTATTCTAACTTCTCGATGACTTATACCCCCCGATATAACCCATAGCATCATCAAAACAAGCAAACTATGCAAGCAAAAACAGAATCTGTCTAAAACAGAATAGTCTGTAATGATCTGTACAGAAACCATACTTTTGTAACTCAAAAAATTCTGAACAATTAGGAAAACCTGTGGAATTTGTATAGAAATAATGTGTAGAAATTTCAGATCAAAAAGACATTCCAGTAAACTCAGAGAAATTCTGCACTCGTCGCTAAAGTTTCTGTTTTTGCACCGTATCAATTCTAGTCATCATGCAAGTCATCCCAAAGGCTTTACTTGGCACAAACACTAATTAAAACATAAAAACACAATCATTACATTAACAAAAATCTTGTTATCAAACCAAAACAGAAAGTAAAACACAAAAATAAGATAACTATTGGGTTGCCTCACAACTAGCGCTATTGTTTTACGCCCCTAGCTAGGCATAAAGCATATGATCAAGTGATATCATCCTTAGTGTGTGATATCATCCTTAGTGTTCTCATCTTGGGGAGAAGGTTTTTCAAAGACAATAGGAAACACATCATTTTGTAATATCTTAGCACTCTCAATGCTACTTTCCTTAAAACCTTTCGTATTCTCTCTTACTATCCAAGAATATTGTTTATTGATGTCATTGAAATCTTGTTGGATAATATGAATAGGAGGAACTTCTTTACTTGTGTTTTCATCAAAAGTATGGCTATCTCAAAACACATACCTCATCATATAGTCCTCATTATATAAGATTTCAACTATCACAGGATGTTCACAACTCATATTATAGTGTTCAAAGATATCCAAAGCCTCTTGTACTATATAGTCAAATTCATGCATGAGGATAAGAGTGGCCATCTTTCTAGCTCTAGGGTCCTTTATGACCGGCAACTCATAGAAAATCCTTTGCAAAGTAGGGTGAGTACGCATAAATCTTCTTTCAAGCTTAAGAACAAGAGCGGAACTAGCATCAGCGTAACTTTTGGTTCTTTTAAGGATTGGCATATCCTTGCAAGCTAAAGTACCCATCAGTTAAAGAATTCTTGGATAACGCTTTTCCCTTCCCGGCAACATAATTTTTTACATCTAACTGTGGGGGAGTTTCCTCCTTGGAGATTTTACTTCCATCATCCTTTTCAATGATAAAATCACACATGATAATAACTTCAAGCAAACAAGCAACTAACAAACGAACAAGTAAACTATCGAACTAGCAAAGATAATTTTTTTTTGTTTTTATAGCAAGCAAAATATAACAGCAAATAAAAAGTAGAACAAGTGAATGATAATTTGTAAATAGGTACTTGATTGTAGGTTGGTGATACCCCCCGGCAATGGCGCCGGAAATCCTTCCTGATACTTGTGATTTGCGTTGGGTTTTTCCGTGAAGAGGAACGGATGATGCAGCACAATATAGATAAGTATTTCCCTCAGTGAGAACCAAGGTTATCGAACCAATAGGAGGACCCCGCAACCCCCGTCTTCATCGCCTACACACAAAAGAGCAAACACTTACACCCAACGCGGGCAAGAGGGTTGTCAAGCCCCTTGAACTCGTTACTTGCAAGTAGATAAGTAGTGTAGTTGATAGTTGGATAAATATAAATTGCAAAATAAATAGAAAGTAAATAATGGCAGCAAGGAAATAGTAACGTTTGTAAACTTATAAGTGAATACACCTGGGGGTCGTAGTGTTCTCTAGTGGCATCTCTCTCGAAGTAGGCATACGGTGGGTAAACAAATTACTGTTGGGCAATTGATAGAAAATCGCATAGTTATGCAATATTTATTCACGACAATGATCATGTGTATATAGGCATCACGTCCATAAGAAAATAGGCCAACTCCTGCTTGCACCTACTACTATTACTCCACCCATTGACCGCTATCCAGCATGCATCTAGAGTATTAAGTAAAACAGAGTAATGCTTGGAGAACAATGACATGATGTAGACAAAGAGAATCCAATTAATATGAATTAACCCCATCATTTTATCCTTAGTGGCAATGATGACCCACAAGTATAGGGGGTCAATCGTAGTCCTTTCGATAAGTAAGAGTGTCGAACCCAACGAGGAGCAGAAGGAAATGACAAGCGGTTTTCAGCAAGGTAATTTCTGCAAGCACTGAAATTGTAGGTAACATGTAGTTTGATAGCAAGATAATTGGAAACACGCAAGTAACGGTAACGGTAAATAAAGTGCAACAGGATAGCCCAATCCTTTCGTGGCAAAGGACAGGCCAAAACGGTCTCTTATAATAAGCAAGTGTTCTTGAGGGTACACGGGAATTTCATCTAGTCACTTTCATCATGTTGGTTTTATTTGCGTTCGCTACTTTGATAATTTGATATGTGGGTGGACCGGTGCTTGGGTGCTGTTCTTACTTGAACAAACCTCCCACTTATGATTAACCCCCTCGCAAGCATCTACAACTACGAGAAAAGTATTAAAATAAAATCTAACCATAGTGTTGGGGATATAACCCCATGGTATGACCCGCCCAGGAGGGTCCGGGTTAGGAATTTGGCGGCTTAGCAGTAAGGCCTTAAACAGGCCGGAAGACCAAGACAAGCCTGGAGGTAACTTACCAGACGGGCCGGGCGGAGGCCCAGAGCCGGAAGGCGGTGTGTGACCCAGAGGCGTAAGCCGCCGGGAGATGGCTTGCCAGAGAAGGCAGGGCAATTTAGAGATAAGGTCAGTTACTAGATGTAACCCGGCCCAGACTCTTGTAAGCTCAGGGCCTCGACCTGTGTATATAAAGGCGGGTTCCCTGGGCGGCTTAAGGGACGAAACCATTGATCGATAGCTAGGTCAAGCGAATCCACTCCCTTGTAATCGATACCCAATCAATACAACTCAAAGCAGGACGTAGGCTTTTACCTCCTTTGAGAGGGGCCGAACCTGGGTAAACCCGTGTCTTTCGTCCCGACCAACCGCTTTGAGTTAACAGCCATCGCGATGGCTTCACCCCTAAGTCCTTTCACTAGGACATCTGCCGTGATAAAACCACAATAGTTGGCGCCCATCATGGGGCTGATGCACGGTGGTTTAGAGTACTCGAAGGGCTCGCTCCCAGGGATCGAGGGATACGCCGTGGGCAGGATGACTAAGAGTCGCCACAGCAAGCTCTACATCGATGACGCTGGCTGGGGCCCCGAGGCCGACTCAATCGAGTACGGGTACCGGGTCCCCTTCAACGGAATTCACGTTTTCATTGGGAAGATCGACGGATCTAAGCCCGGGCCGGACATCTGCACCAACCTCGTCGAGTCGCCCCGGCGCGCGCAACCCGCCTGGATCCAACCCGGACGGAAGCACGTTTTCGTCGGCTTCACACAAGGCGCGGAACTCGCGGAAGATTCCGTGTCAGGAGGAGAAACCCTCGTCTGCTCGAAGGATGGATCCTCGAGCGGAGAGACGGAGTCAATTTACCAGCTTCACGATGGTGGGCTTGGGGGCTACTTCGATGGCGACAGTATTCCGGAGCCCTATGAGCTGCCGAGCCAAGCCTCCATCTTCATGGCAGACACGGTGCGGGGTTCCAGCAGCACGGCGGCTGGGGCAGCGGCTGCCGGCGCAGCAGGGTCCGAGTCAGCCAGGCCACCGGCTCAAGTTTTGCTGGACCTGATGAACGAGCTGACAACTCTGATGGGAACCAAGGTCACAACTGAAAATCAAGCAGGCCGTAATGCAGAGATCGCGAGGCTAAAAGACCGGATGACCAGGGCCCAGGAGGATATCAATGCAATGCAGGCTCAGATGGATGCTTTGTCGAAGCATCTGAGGGCTGAAACTTTTCGCCTCAATCTGGATCAACAAGCCTCAGAAGCGGTTTTTTGGATGAGGCATCAGACACGCCTGCCTGAGCAGTATGAGCCCAAAAACCTTTTCAACACGCCAGGGGCAGGACCGAACGCACCTTTGACCGTGGCCCGAACGGCGGAAGTGCCTAGGAATAGGGCGGTGACTCAGCATCGGCAGCCAGACCCGCCCCGTAGGAATCAGACCCCGCCGCAGCGTTTTCTAACACCACCTGGTCATTATTCTAACCCGGTGGAGAACATGATAGCGACAGCTACCAGGCTCAATGCGCTCCCTCTCGCCGACGGGACACCCTTCGCCGCAGAAGCACGGAATGCCATTGAGTTATTGCAGACAACGGTGGCCCAACAGGAGAAGTATACGTACAGCCGAAGTCGTGTGCACTCAACCCCTCTAGCAGTGAGCGACGTCGGAATCCGCCCCATGATGGCCCACCCGTTGTCAATGGTCAGGCGATCGTGGATAATGCCAGAGCTCAGCGTGAGGCGGCGGCCGCGGCGGCTTACCAAGAGCCGCCCCCGGTGACCCCTTCAACTTCGGTGGGAGCCGGAGTCACCTCCAGGGCTGTTGGAGTGCCGTGTTTAGCACCGGCTCTACGGAACGAGCGCCTGCCGAAGGATTTTAAGGGTACGTGCAAAGTGCCTAACTACATAGCTGATCTACCTCCAGAAGCCTCGATTGAGAGTTATGAGCTAGCCATGGAGATGTTAGACCTCAGTGATGCAGTTTGCGCGAAGTACTTCATCATGATGTTGGAAGGACCGGCTCGTACATGGTTAAAGGGTTTGCCCCCCAATACCATTAATTCCTGGGCCGAGTTGAAAGCACGATTTATCAAGAATTTTCAAGGGACGTGCAAGCACCCTATGACGATCATTGATTTGGATCATTGCGTGCAGCGGGAGGATGAGTTGGCCCATCATTGGGTTCGGCGGGTCTCAACCATTATCCACTCGTCTGATAATATCACGGCGGCTCAGGCGGTTTTGATTCTGGAGAAGAATTGCCACTTTTTACCGCTTAAGCAGAAGCTTGGGCGGCTCAAGCGCTCTTGCGAGGACATGGGTGAGCTCATGGCGGCTCTCACTAAATATGCAGATTCTGACAGCATGAAAGATCCTGGTTCTGATGATGAGAAATCTGCTAAGGGTAAGAAGAATGGCAACGGCAAGGGTCAGCAGCAGAATGGGGCAGGAAATAACAACCCAGGTAATGGCGGTAAACGGAAGCATCCAGACGGCGGGTCAGATCTGGTGGCCAATACCAACATTGGGAACAACCGCGCTAAGGGCAACGGCAAACCAACTTTTGGCAAGGGCAAGCCTTTCAACATGGAGGCAATGCTTAACGACCCCTGCCCGAAGCACAGTCTGCCTAACAAGCCGTCCACTCATGCTTGGAAGGATTGTTATATCATGCGGGAGTTCCGGAATTACAGCCTTAACCAGCATCATGGTAATGGCAATGGACCGCCTGGCGGGTCAGGATCCGGCTCTCACGGGTCAGCTTTCGGTGCGGGTGGCTCAGGCTCGGGTTATCAGGGTCAAGGCAACCATGGTAGCCATAATCAACAGTCCGGTAATAGTGGTCAGCAGCAAAACAACCAGTCAGGGTATCAGAGTAACCCAAAGCAGCTTAACGGAGGCCAGTATCACGTCTTCACCACGAGTCTGGACAAACGTGATCAGAAGGTGCGCAAGAGGGCGGTTCATGCAGCAACACCAACTATTCTGCAATATTTGAAGTGGTCTGAGCACACGATATCATGCAGCAGGGAGGATCACCCGCAGTGAGTTGATAACCCGGGGCACTTGGCCCTTGTGGTGGCCCCTCAGGTAGGAGGCTACAAGTTCACCAAAGTACTGATGGACTGTGGCAGCAGCATCAACATCTTGTATTACGACACTTTTCGCCGGATGAACTTGACTGACAAGGATCTCAAGCCGTCATCCACGGTCTTTCACGGTGTAGTGCCCGGCAAATCGGCTTATCCAGTAGGGAAAATTGCTCTGGAAGTGGCCTTTGGTGATGAGTACAATTACAGGGTGGAGACCATGTGGTTTGAGGTGGTCAAAATCAAGAGTCCATATCATGCTCTGTTTGGACGGACGGTTTATGCCAAGTTCATCGCTCGGCCTTGTTATGTTTACTTGCAGTTGAAGGTGCCAGGTCTGAAGGAGACGATTATGGTGCATGGTGATCGAAAAATTGCTCTTGAGTGCGAGGAAGGTGATGCGGCGTATGCAGAGTCAAGCTGTGCTGAGGCGGAACTCAAGTTTTATAAAGGTAATGTTGACCCGGCGGATATGTCCCCATTGAAGAAGCCCATCACAGAGTCTGACCCGCCCCTGAAATTTGTGGCAGAGGATACCAAGTTGGTAGAATTTGTTCTCGGCGACTCATCGCAGCAGTTCACTATAGGGGCCAATATGGACCCCAAATAGGAAAGCGCGCTCATCGAATTCATCCGTGAGAATCGGGTCATCTTTGCATGGAAACCTTCTGACATGCCAGGTGTACCGAGAGAATTTGTTGAGCACCATCTTAATGTGGATCCTAAGTTTAAGCCAGTCAAGCAATTCCTCTGTCGTTTCAATGAAGAGCGGCGTAAAGCTATTGGAGAAGAGGTAGCCCGGTTCTTGGCAGCTGGATTTATTGTGGAAGTCTTTCACCCGGAGTGGTTGGCTAACCCGGTGCTCATCCTTAAGAAGAACGACACGTGGCGTATGTGTGTGGACTACACAGATCATAACAAAGCTTGCCCGATTGATCCATTTGCTCTCCCCCGTATCAACCAGATCATTGACGCAACGACGGGTTGTGAGAGTTTATGTTTCCTGGATGCCTATTCAGGTTATCATCAGATCAAAATGGCAGTTAAAGACCAAGAGAAGACATCTTTCACAACACCTTTTGGGGCTTTCTGCTACGTGTCCATGCCTTGTGGACTCAAAAGTGCTCAGGCGACTTATCAACGCTGTGTACAGAATTGCCTTCATGGTCAGATCAGACGCAATGTTCATGCTTATGTCGACGATATTGTGGTCAAATCAAGGAAGAAGGAGACCCTGCTTGACGATTTGAAGGAAACTTTTGATAACCTGCGGGTTTACAAGATGATGCTTAATCCGACTAAGTGTGTTTTTGGTGTACCTGCAGGCAAGCTCCTGGGGTTTTTGGTCTCAGAGCGGGGCATTGAAGCTAACCCGGATAAAATAAAGGCCATCACCTCATTATCCAAGCCGGCGTGTATCAATGATGTTCAGCGCTTGGCGGGTCATATTGCCGCTTTAAGCCGATTTATAAGCCGCCTGGGAGAGAAGGCCATCCCTTTATATCAGATGATGAAGAAGGCAGATGATGTTGTCTGGAGTGATGCTGCCAATGATGCGTTTGAGGCGCTCAAAAAATAGTTGGCTGAGCCGCCTGTCTTGGCTGCTCCCATGGAAAAAGAGCCTTTGCTCCTATACGTGACGGCTAATAACAAGGCTGTTAGCGATGTAGTTGTTGTGGAGCGCAAGGAATCAGGCAAAGAGTACCCAGTCCAGCGGCCGGTTTATTACGTCAGCTAGGTTTTGACAGAGTCCAAGCAAAGATACCCGCATTGGCAAAAGCTGGTGTTTGGAGTGTTCATGGCGAATCGCAAGCTGAAGCATTATTTCCTTGGACATCCAATCACGGTGGTCAGCTCTGCTCCTTTGGGAGATATAATTCAAAATGGAGAGGCCACCGACAGGATTGCTAAGTGGGCAATTGAGCTTGGGCCTCTTAATTTAAAGTATGTGCCTCGAACAGCTGTTAAGTCTCAAGCCCTGGTGGATTTTATCAATGACTGGACGGAGTGTCAAGCACCTGAGCAGAAGCCGAACAATACATATTGGACAATTCACTTTGATGGATCCAGACAGTTGGAAGGCTCAGGAGCTGGAGTTGTTTTGACTTCCCCTAGAGGTGACAAATTTTGTTATGTATTAAGGTTAATTTTTCCTTGTACTAACAATGCAGCTGAGTATGAAGCCTTGCTTCATGGGCTCCGTGTGGCCAAGGAGATGAATTTGAGCTAGGTCAGATGTCTGGGCGACTCAGATCTGGTGGCTCAACAGGTTTCAGGCACGTGGGATTCTAAAGACCCTCGTATGGTGGCTTATCGCCAGGCGGTTGATATCATTGCGGGTCATTTTAAGGGTTATCAGGTGGATCACATTGATCGTCGGAAGAATGAGGCGGCTGATGCATTGTCACGACTGAGGTCTCAGCGTAAGCCGGTGCCGCCTAATGTGTTTCTAGATGTATTGCATCACCCGTCGGTCAAATTACCTTCTGAGGAGCATCTTGCTATACCTGACCCGGAAGGACAGTTGGTGGCAGCTCTTCGTGTCGGATTTTGGGCTCCGCAATACCCTCAAGGTTCGAACACAGGGGCGTGTGCGAAGATCCCCTGTAGCCTCACCCAACCTAGCTCGCTACCCGATGATTCTTATGACGAACTCGCATGATGACGAGGAAGCAGATGCACACGATGATTTACCCAGGTTTGGGCCACTGCGAAGCATAATACCCTACTCCTGCTTTGGTGGATTGCCTCTCGAGGAGGTGTGGTGGATGAACTAGTACAGTGGTGAGTTTCCTCGCGTGGTCGCTCGGGTGGTGTTCTTGGCTCTCTGCCTTGTCTGTTCGGTGTCTCTGGTTGTCCCCCTTCTACGGTGCAGCCTATCCTCTATTTATAGCAGCGGCCCGGGTCCTCTTCCCTTATCGCAATGGTGGGAAGGGATCCCACAACAGCCAAATTCGAAGGGGGACAGGAGTACATCCCCGCCCTGTCCAAAGGTGGTCTTCGCCTGCAAAGTAGCTGTCGATGATGCAAAGGTGGGCTCGGCGATGACATCCGTCCTGCTGGGCTCGTGGTTGTGGTCTTGTTGCACCGGAATGGAAACTTTTGGGGGGCGCTTTGGGAACCCGCGTACGTCCTTGCTCCCTTTGCACCAAAGGGGAAACTGCACCGCCTGGCGCGCTGGCGCCCGCCTGTCCTTCCTTGCGTCATCCTTGACTCCTGAGGCCGGGTTCTGCATAGAGATCTCCGCTGCTCCGGAGAGGGCCTGAGGAGGCCCATTCTTCGCTGATCTTGGTGTTGTTCTTCCTCGCGAGCTTAGGGCCCTCGCGAGGGCCTTGTCTTGAGTGAAGTCGGGCCAGGCCATGCTTGGTTGACGAGGTGGGCCATGCCTTGGGCCGCAGGCAGGCAGGTCTGGGTACCCCCGTTCCTAGAACGCCGACAGTAGCCCCCGGGCCCAAGGCGCGCTCGAGATGGCTTCCGGGTGAAGCCCTTGTGGATGGCCCGAAGCGCCGCGGCCCCAAACGCCTGCGGGCCAGGCTTTACATGCATCGAGCGCCTGGGCGGTGACGCCCCCGCTCCCGAGGGTGTCAGGAACCGCCCCAAGTCAAACTGATGCGACACCCGTGTGCAGCGCCGGCCATCATTGCCCTTCCTTGAAGGCTGCTGCTCCCTCGGGCCTGCACTCCTCGGGCCACGCAGATGTGACCGGACAATCGGCAGGCGAGGCGACGCGGACGGCAATGCGCTGATCGAACCGCCCCGCGGCGCCCGAGAGGCGCCCGACGCCTGCTCTCCCACGACGCTTCACGACTGCAGTCACGCCTATAAATCCGCCCCGCCCCCTGCGGGGGGGGGGGGGGCATTGCAGTCTTGAGGTGTCTTCTCGCTCCCATTATCCCATAGAAAAAACCCTCTCTTCTTCCCAGCTTCTCCTCTCCCATGGCGTCTAGAGGAAGTGATGCGGGCACAGGGAAGCGCGCGGGATCGTCGGCTCCCCCGCCCTCTTCCGGAGGCAGCGGCGGGGGGGCCCCGGGGTCAGCGCAAGTCCGCCGGCGCTGGGCCATGGTCGATGAGTGAGTACTCCGCCGCCTCCTTCTTTCTTAGTTGTCTTGTCCAGTGCTCCGGACCTGATCCTCTCCTTCTTCCAGGGCGCCTGCGGCCAAGAAACGCAGGCTTGGCGAACTCCAGGAGGAGGTGGACGCGTTGCGGGCCCAGCTGACGACTGCCGAGGCCGCCTTCCAAGCCGCCCTTAGGGGCGAAGCGGAGGCCAGGGCGGAGCTGACGTCCCTCCAGGCCCAGGTTAAGGAGGCAGCCGACGCCGTGCAGGCCGCCCAGGACAAGGCGCGCATGCCAAGATGCTGGAGTCCCAGCACGCCAAGCAGTACCTTGGCATTGCCCGCCGCGTGGCCGGCGCGGTGAGCCGGTTCGTCGGGGAAGCCCCCGCGCTGCCGTGCGCGCACGGCGACGGGGGCTATCTTGACTTCTTTCGAAGGGTGGTGGAGGCGCTGGAGACCGGCGTCTCCCGTGTGAACACGGACAACGAGTCCGACGCGCGCGACCTCCTGGACCTCGCCTTGACGTGCGTCTTCCCCAACCTGCGCCGCAATGCCCCGGTGCTTGACCTCCGATGCGTCGGGGAGCGGGTGCCTGACGAGCTCCAGAGGCCCCTCCGGGATGAGGTGCGCCCGCACGTGGAGTCCATGGTCGAGCGGTTCATCCAGGTGCCCGCCTGCAGCGGGGAGGACGATTCCAACGCCGAGGCGGCCGGCGACGACAGCGACTCCTCCCTCTAGGCATCCCCTGTTTCCCTTTCATGGTTCCTGTAATATTTAAGAAGAACTCGGCCCCAGAGAGCGTTAGCCTTTTGCATATTACCTTTGTCTCCGTCCTTCCTTTTCTTAAATCGCCAGTTGCCTGCTTGCCGTGACATGACTTAGTTTCTTCGCGCGGGGCTTGGCGTCGTCGCCGATGCGGCTTGGTAATGACGGCCGGCGGGGCCCTCGCGAGGCTCTCTCTCGTGAGGGGCAGCTCGTGGCCGCCACTCCCCGGGTTCATGGCCTTGCTGCTCGTCGTGGCGGGGTCCCTCCCCTCGTGCCGTTTTTCCTTGCGCCTCAAGCCTCAGGGGTCTCGGTAGCCGCGCGTGGTGGCCCGCAGTACCTGCAACCTCACATTAGTGCGCACAACCCTTGTCCCGTCCTCAGGTCGTCATTAGATCTGGAGGCTCTTGCTTGGTTCGGTAGTGTACTTAGCTTGTAGGGCAGTGACGATCTCGTGCGTCATGAGGCGCGACCGGGTTGTCCAGATAGCCCGCGATTCAACCTGGGACGCTTCCTCCTTGTTTGTGGGACAGTTTGGGGGCCCTTTCGGCACTCTGTGTCTGCAGGCCCCAGTCCCGCACATTTCTCGACCACCGTAAGGGGCGTCCGGATCACTAGGACGCAACTACGGGGTGAGGCCTCGACACCCTTGATACCGACCGGATCACCAGGACGACGTCAAGGGGCGAGGGGCTATATGACCGGTAAGGATCCTGAGGCGCGCTGCTCAGGAGCCCCCTTTGACGCTCAAGCAGCTCTACGTCGGCAGGTCCCAGTCCCGCACATTCCTCGACCACCGTAGGGACGTCCGGATCACCAGGACGCGACTACGAGGTGAGGCCTCGACACCCTTGATGCCGAACGGATCGCCAGGACGACATCGAGGGGCAAGTGGCTATATGACCGGTAAGGCTCCTGAGGCGCGCTGCTCAGGAGCCCCCTTTGACACTCGACCGACCCCTATTCCATCCTGCCGGCTGCCACCTTAGGAGGCACTGGGACCTCCCGAGGCCCCATGCTGCGGTGCCGCGCTGTGGTCGGAGCCCCCGAGTGGGGATCGACCGCCACAAGATGCAAGTCCCTGAGGCGACAGGGCCTTGCTATCCAGCTCTGAGGCGCCTCGGGGAGGGCCGGAGTGCACGGGCCCTTGCGAAACACCAATTCAAAGAAAGAGACTCCAAGACCGGAAAAAGGAGAGAACGATGAGAGAAAAGTCTCCGCCCCTTTTTCATTTTAAAAATAGAGTTCCAAAATTCTCAAACTTCATTCCAAAAAGTGGCAATTCGAACACCAAAAAGAAGCAAGCAACTGTCGCGTCCGGCTCCTAGGCTAGTCTTCGCCTTCGTCTTCCCCCAGCGCGGAGCGTAGGGCATCCACGTTGCGTGGGCATAGCCATTGGTGGGCAGTGTTGTCCGACAGCGCGGAGCATGGGGCTTCCACTTGGGCGTGGGATGGAACCCCTCCGCGTCCTCGGGGGGCTCCGGGCGTATACAGCCCACTCATTATTATGTGAGACTATCACGGCCGTAGATAGCTGGGCAAGCCCCCAGGCGCACGGCCCGGTTGCTCCCAACTCCGTCAAGAGCCATCTCGTGCATCTCTGCTCGGTTGCACGCCTCTATGACCCAAATCCGAATGCATTGTTCCCCGCGTAGCCGCAGGATTGCGCTCCCGCGGCCCAAACATGAGCACAATGCATCCGGCGCAGCCATAAATGTGTTTTGTCAATGAAGCCGCCTCACGAAGCGTCGGGGCGCCGGCCGGACAGTGTCTTGAGGGCCTCGTGAGGCCCAGCCTCCCGAGGCTGCGCCGGCGCTCCGGTTGCCGCGGGTGGCCCGCGCTACTTGTGTCTTGCTGCTCCCCCAGGCCGTTTCTTCTGAGGCCTCGGGGCTTGGCTCGGTGTTGCTTGCTCGCGAGGGCGACGGCTTGCGCCGTTCCCCGCGGGCCCAGGGGCGTCCTCCCTCTTTCTCCCGCTCGCGTTGTCCAGGCCAGGTGCTCTGTCGGTGGAAGCCCCCAGGCCCGGCTCGGGGAGGACGTCCAGGGTACCCCTTATTCTTGGGGGGTGTTGGCGCCTGCGGCGGGCGCCTGATCCATCCCACCGTCCGGAGGTACGACGTAGCTTGGTACATAGGGCTCTACATAGGGGCCCGGTTCTCCTCCTGAGCCGTCCGGCGTGGCGCCGGGGACGGCCCATTCGGGCGGCGGCAGGGCGCCGCCCTGTGCGCGCAGCCCGCAGACCCTCCTGCGATGAGCCTCATCTCGAAGTTGCTTACCTCTGCCCACCGCCGTTGGGTGGGCCGCGTGCTTCCTGACGGGGATTGTTACCTTGGCGATCCGATGCGCCTTCACCGTGGTTGCTTGCCTGACTAGACGCCTGCGCCGCCTGCTCCCTGCGCAGGATGGCGCGCTCCCGCCTGGTCAACCCAGGTTCTTGACGGTCCACAGGGGTACGAGAGTGCGAGTCGGTGCGCGCGCGGGGCGCCCCGTTATTTCCTCCGTGCGCTCCATCGTCGGGGCCGGGCGGCGCCCCGAAACCGGTCACCGGAATTCGGAGGAGAAGGAGCACGGCGTGCCGCGGGCCCAGATCGGGCTCGTCCGGGGTCCGAGGGGGCACGCCACCGGCGGGCTGGGCGACAGGCGCGGCGAACGAGCCCCCGGCGCCTGACGCCTGCGGCCGCGAAGGAGGGCTGGTGGCCATGGCCCTCCGCGCGACGGCGACCAGCTCAGGGATGTGGTCGGCCCATGCTTCGAAGCCCCCGTGCGTCGGGCGGTGGCCAAGCATCTAGCTTGCCATCAGCAACGCATCATGCGCGTCGAGGTCTCCCACGTGGTGCAGCGCGATGTCGGTGCCGGGGGCGCCGCCCGTCCACCGTGCGCTTGGGTGGCGTGAGGGGCGACGACGGTAGAGATGACACTGGCGGCTTGATACTGACCGCCCAGCGTCGTGCTGCTGGGGCGTGGGTCTCGGTCTGCAGCGGTGGGGTTGGTGAAGACGGATCCGCCATGGCCGGAGGAAGCTTGTCGGGCGCTGGCCATCGGAGCGGTGCGGCGAGGGAAGAGCGAGGCTTCGAGGAAGATTTCGACACGCCCCCCTACCTGGCGCGCCAAATGTCGGATTTCGGGCTCCACAAAACCCTCAAGGTTCGAACACTGGGGCGTGTGCGAAGATCCCCTGTAGCCTCGCCCAACCTAGCTCGCTACCTGATGATTCTTACGACGAACTCACACAATGACAAGGAAGCAGATGCGCAAGATGATTTACCCAGGTTCGGGCCGCTGCGAAGAGTAATACCCTACTCCTGCTTTGGTGGATTGCCTCTCGAGGAGGTGTGGTGGATGAACTAGTACAGTGGTGAGTTTCCTTGCGTGGGCGCCCGGATGGTGTTCTTGGCTCTCTGCCTTGTCTGTTCGGTGTCTCTGGTCGTCCCCCTTCTACGGTGCAGCCTATCCTCTATTTATAGCAGCGGCCCGGGTCCTCTTCCCTTATTGCAATGGCGGGAAGGGATCCCACAACGGCCAAATTCGAAGGGGGACAGGAGTACATCCCCGCCCTGTCCAAAGGTGGTCTTCGCCTGCAAAGTAGCTGTCGATGATGCAGAGGTGGGCTCGGCGATGATATCCGTCCTGCTGGGCTCGTGGTCGTGGTCTTGTTGCACCGGAATGGAAACCTTTGGGGGGCTCTTTGGGAACCCGCGTACGTCCTTGCTCCCTTTGCACCAAAGGGGAAACTGCACCGCCTGGCGCGCTGGCGCCCGCCTATCCTTCCTTGCGTCATCCTTGACTCCTGAGGCCGGGTTCTGCATAGAGATCTCCACCGCTCCGGAGAGGGCCTGAGGAGGCTCATCCTTCGCTGATCTTGGTGCTGTTCTTCCTCGTGAGCTTAGGGCCCTCGCGAGGGCCTTGTCTTGAGTGAAGTCGCGCCAGGCCGTGCTTGGCTGACGAGGTGGGTCATGCCCTGGGCCGCAGGCAGGTCTGGGTACCCCCGTTCCCAGAACGCCAACACTTCGCACGATTCTAGATTGGACGCTGCCTTATCTTACATATTTGACCCGTGGTGAGTTACCTAAAGATGAAACCTTGGCGCGGCAAATCACAAGGCGGTCTAAGTCCATGACTATCGTCAATGGCGAGTTGCACAGGTGCAGCGTGACTGGTGTTTTTCAATGTTGTGTTTCTCCTGAGGAGGGCCGTGAAATCTTGCAAGAGATAAATGCCGGCGATTGTGGTCATCACGCTGGGTTAAAATCACTGGTGGCCAAAGCTTTTCGGCATAGTTTTTACAGGCTAACAGCTCATGCAGATGCGGAGGACTTGGTTAGCAAATGTGATGGGTGTCAAAAATTTGGACGATGAGCCCATGTGCCGGCTCAAGAGTTGCAGATGATTCCGATCACCTGGCCGTTTGTGGTATGGGGGCTTGATATGGTTGGACCGTTTAAGAGGTCTAAAGATAATAAAACCCACCTTTTGGTGGCGGTTGACAAGTTTACTAAGTGGGTTGAGGCGGAGCCGGTCAGCAAGTGCGACGTAGCAACGGCAGTTCAGTTTGTCAAAAAGCTGATCTTTCGTTTTGGTTACCCCCACAGTATCATTACTGACAATGGTACAAATCTGTCCAAGGGGGCTATGAAAGAGTTTTGTGAAAGTGAACACATCCGCCTCGATGTTTCCTCCGTGGCTCATCCACAGTCTAATGGTCAAGCAAAACGTGCTAACCAGGAAATTTTGAGAGGGATCAAACCCCGGCTTATGGTTCCTTTGGAACGAAAATACCGGGTTGTTGGGTGGAGGAATTACCTTCAGTTCTTTGGAGCATGAGAACCACCCCCAATAGATCAAGCTACACGCCTTTCTTCATGGTTTATGATGCAGAAGCTGTTCTCCCCAGTGATATCCGTCATGACTTGCCCAGGGTGGCGGCTTACGTTGAAACTGATAATGAGACGGCATGTCAGGATGCACTGGATGCCTTGGATGAAGAGTGGGATCTTGCAGCCGCACGCTCAGCAATTTATCAACAAGATCTGCGTCGCTATCATAGCCGCAAAGTTAAAACTCAGACATTCCAAGAAGGCGACTTAGTGCTCCGTTTGATTCAAGATCAGACAGATATGCATAAGTTGTCACCCCCTTGGGAGGGACCTTTTGTGGTCAGCAAGAATCTCAACAATGGGTCATATTACCTCATTGATATGCGGGAGAGCGACAAGTCACGCACTTCCGGAGAAGAGACCAGCAAGCCGTGGAATATTGCTCATCTTCGGCCTTACTATACTTGAGTCATTGACTCTCATCAATGTACATATCTTTGTCATTGTATATACCTTTTTCAATATAATAAAGCCGACATCCCCATAATTCGGGGCCTTTGCCGTTTTCATGCAGCAATTGTTTGTGCAAAGAGTTGATTGTTCATAAGGTCACTTGGGGGCTTCCAACCCACTGGGTTTAGCTTTCATACCCTCTTGACCGGCTTAAAAGCCATATTTGAGTTAAACCTGCCTGTTTGCAACTTGCTACTCCGCCAGGTGACCCGCCGAACGTTTGACAGCCAATCTTTTTCAAGACCCTGAACTAGTCAAAGTTAAAACGGCGGCTTATGTCACGTGAGAGCCGACTTACAGAGAGCTAGGACAAACTCACATGTTTGCTATAGTCTCTCCTCTATGTGGCCCGTTCATACTCTTAACAGTCAATCTTTTTTAAGACCCTGAACTTGTTAAGGTTAAAATGACGGATTTATGTCATGTGAGAGCCGGCTTACGAGATTGTAGGCATTAATGCCTAGCTTCTTTGAAGCAAAAATCTTGAGTTTTCTCAAAAATATATAAGGGTTGATCTCTTTTGGGCTGTGCCTTCAAAGCCGCCTTTGCAGCAACTGAAAGTATACATGTCTATATTTTCTGTTTGTTGTTTTTTGCAGGAATTTTTCAGAAGGAGATTCTAAATCTTTGGAGGGCTACTTATTAGTCAAAGCCTATTGCTGTCATGACCCGCCAGTGGGTCTTGTTTCCATATTTTCAAGATTTTGAGCCTCATGATATATGGGCACATCAGGCATACACATGTTTTGACAACGATTACAACAGTTAAGCCGCCAGGGGATAGACTTAGCAAAACATGCACGAAGGCATGGCAGAATCACAACCATTTTCACTACGCTATTACAAAGTCGTAGTGGGGCCCTTCAAATTTATAACCAAGTGTTTTGGGTTATCACATCCTAAGCCGGCTTCAGTATCGACCGGGTTACGATCTGCATGATCATTGTCACCCTGGCGCTTGGAAGTAGAAGGCTCCAGATCACCCTGTGTCGGCTCTTCGTCGTCGGCTATCTGGAGATTACCCAAAGTCCAGTCGATGCTGGTTAAGGCTTCAAAGGTGGCCTCATCATTAAGAATTACAGAAGGATCAAGGTCAGGGGCAAACATATGCTTATGACGCTGAGGTGTTAGGTCAACAACTGCGAAGGTAGGCGCCTTGATGCGGGTATTGGTGTTGTCGTAAGCCGTCTGGTACTTCGCCAAGTCTAGCCCTTCTGCAAGTTGACATGCCAGCAGCCTTATCTCTTTGGCGCATCTCGAGAAGTCCGACTCACTAAAGATAGTTCCATCATCATTGTACTACGGATACCCACCAGCCATCTCCGCCGGGTCTAGATCTGACTGCCATGCCTTCGCCCGGCTTAAAGCAGAAATAGCTCCTGCGCGGGCGGCTGAAAGCTTCAGCTCTTCAAGTTGAGATGGCACAGATGACAGTTGATCCAACACCGTCTTGATAGGTGTTGGCGGCTTCTTTCCTGATGACACAGCTACAATTGTGCGCAGGGTCCTAGCATATAGTTGCTCGGTCAATGAGTAGAC
The DNA here is from genome assembly GCA_039707655.1 of Elymus sibiricus. Taxonomy (NCBI): domain Eukaryota; kingdom Viridiplantae; phylum Streptophyta; class Magnoliopsida; order Poales; family Poaceae; genus Elymus; species Elymus sibiricus. Next base: position 359,957,320 of record CM077665.1, read on the forward strand.
AGCTTTTAGCTTCAACAAAATGTTCTGACCAAGGCTGGCGCTTCTAGCGCCTGTCAGACAGTAAAAAGGATAAAATCAGTTGAGCATTTTTCTGACTACTCTAGGTAATGAAGTGCTTCAACAGGGTGTAAGTTTTTTGTTACTTACCGAAGATGGCGGCTGTCATACGGCATATCTGCCGCTTTAAGCCGGCAAGCTCTTCAACAACCGGCTTAAGTTGTGTTTCAGCATCTTCCGCGTGCTTTTGCAAGGCGGTAAAGTTAGACTTCAGTTTTTCTAAGTCTTCCAAGGCAAGTTTTAGCTTTGCCTCGGCCTCGCTGTTTTTGGTTTCCAGAGCCGCCACTCTCTTGTTTAAGTCGCCAAGATGCGACTCTTTTGAGCTTAATGCCTCCTGCATACAGTTTGCGAGTGAGGAAATTATTTATACACAAGATTTCAAATATTCAAGTCCCAAGCACATTGCAAGCAATCCACTTGGCACTTGGGGGCTAATGTAGGTCATTTCAAAGTATTGCAAAGAACCGGCTCATCTTTTTTAAGATAAGCTGGCCCTTGGGGGCTACAAGCGGATTTTTGCGTAAGTGCTAATGGGAAGACCCGGCTCATCTTTTTCAAGATAAGCCGGCCCTTGGGGGCTACATGCAGATTTTTTACTTAAGAGACTATGGGAAGACCCGGCTCATCTTTTTCAAAGATAAGCCGGCCCTTGGGGGCTACATAAGTATACATAAGTGAAGGTGGAAAGGGTCAATATTTGTACCTCATATTTCCACTTCATCAAATTTACTAAGCCGGACTCCATGTCACGGCTTGTATGAAGGTGGTTCAGATAACCGGCGTGCAGCTCGCTGACGTTGAAGTCCGCGTAATCTGACAGGTCCAATTTGGCCTTGCCCTTCTCCAGCAAAGGAGTCTCTTCGTTATGCTTGGCCAGCATGGTTGAGGCTCGTGGTGGTTTATAACCTGCCCCGGTGATGACCACATCAGCGCCATCCTTCTCATAAGGGTTTTCTTCAATGGTTGGGAGAATCAGACTTGGCGGGTCACCAATGTTGGCCGGGTCCACATCAGTGTCCATGGCCTCAGAAAAAAAAATCCTCAGTCTGCGGAGGAGGGTCATCTTGATGGGAAGCAGGGTCTTCAGAACTCTGGATTGGAGCTTCAGGGGGCTTCGGAATATCTTCTTCCGGCTCAGAGGCCTTAGAGGTCTTGGAGGAATCGCCCACCTTCTATTTCTTGCTTATCTTTGCTTTAGCCCTGAAACAAAAGTGAACAAGTTTATAAGCATATGAAAGCAAATCTTTGGATATCAACAAAGGAAAAACCTTACCCAGGGTTGACAACAAAGGCAGGCAGCTGTGTGCCGGTTGAGTCGCCAGAAGAGGGAGGTGTTTCCTGAACAAATTAGAGTCAGACAATGTAAGCAAATGGCTACATGAGGTTAATATGTAAAAGAGATGAAAACAAAGTTATGAAATACCTCATTGCGGTGTTTTCGAGGAGCTGGTGTATTAGATAAGCCAGCTACTAGATCTTCAGAGCCGTCGGTCCGGGTCTGACACCTGGAGTCATGTTGCTGCTTCTTCAAAAGAAAGTTGGGATCCAAGTGAGCAAGGGGGTGTGAAAACTTTACTTTCCGGATGACCCGCCGTATTTTCTCTCTTGGCAAAGGTTCCGAGTCGGAGGAGATGGTAGTTACCTCTGCTGCGCTGGCTTGGCTCGTCTCCGCTTCACCCTGAGAGGAGTCAGCGTCAATAAGTTGCATGAAAAGAAGGCCAAGGGAGTCAAGTTCTACCTCTGAGTCATCCAGTTCGAGCAACTCCTGAGCTGTCGGTTTCTTTTTACGAGCCGAAGCCCGAGTCTTAGTTGCCTTGTTCTTCTTCTTTGAAGTGGAGGCTGTGGTTATTCTCCTCTTCCAAAAGGGAGAGTCAACCTATATACGTTTGCAGAAAGATTAAAGAGATGTCAAGTGCAAAACTTAAAAAAGAAAAAGGTAAGGATCAATGCAAAAGGTCTTACTGAGGGAGCCGGGTTATGAACGTAGAAGGGATTTAGCCCCGTCTTATTGCAAACCTCCCGAGGTTCTCCCAGCAGTGATTTGACAATTAAGTTGAGGTCCTTATCTGTCAGAGGTGTCTGGTTGAAGCGCTGAGGGTCATCCACATTGCCAGTATATTCACACACTAAGCCGCCGCGCCGGCTCAGCGGCAAGATTCTCCAGGTAACCCAGCAGCGGGTCAAATCAACACCAGTTAACCCATTGGCTAGTAAAGCCCTGATCTTTGGAAATGTATGAGCATATTGGGCGCGCTCTATGGCGGACAACCGGTCTGGAAGCTCGGTGGTGGTGCAGAGCCGGTAGGGACGGTAACCCGGCAATGGATTTTCTTCAGTCGGGGCAGTGTCTCCGCAGTAGAACCAGGTGCGATTCCAATCCTTGGGATGGCTGGGCAGAGTGGCTGAGGGAAAAGACACATCTCTCTGCCTCTCGATTGAAACACCTTCGAGCTCAAGACTTGGCCCATCTGCTATCTCGGTCTGGCGGTTGATATAAAAGAAGTCTCTGAAGAGATCAACAGTGGGTTCTTCTTGCAGATACGCCTCGCAGAACACTTGAAATTGACACAAGTTGGTGACGGAGTTGGGGCCAATGTCTTGAGGGTGAAGTTTATAAAAATGCAGAGCATCCCGGAAGAATTTTGACCCGGGTGGCGAGAAGCCACGGAGAAGATGATCCATAAAGATAACCACTTCCCCCTCCTTGGGTTCAGGGATAGCCTCGGAACCAGGAACCCGCCAATGGATGATTTCCTGGGCCAGCAAAACCCCCATGGCTACATATTCATTGAGTAAGAGCTCGGTAACCCTAGAGGCTACCCAATCGCAAAGCAAAGAGTTTCGGCGGGTTAAGAGTACTACATGACAAAAACAGCTATGATTCTAAGACAACAACGCTATTTGGCGGGTCATTGTTAAAGTATGAGCCGCCGTCAACTACCGGTATGAAGTGGATTATATTTTGCCAGAGTGAGCCGGCAGCGTGATGGCGGGTCAATTAAATAGTGAATACTGAAAATGCTGCTAAGTGTGGACAAATAAGTTTCACCAGCTTTCAGCTATATTTACGGATCTACGGATGAAGATAAAAAGGGAAATATTTGCTAACCCTAAAAACAGCGGTGGAAGAACAGGCAGTTGATACGTGGATTCCAGTGAAGAAGCGATCTACTCCGAATATGAAATACATACTAAGCAGAGCACCGCGCCACTACTAGGAAAACGGCTATAGCTAATATGGACATTAATGGCGCACCATGTATGTGGTGCGCCACTGCTATATAGCAGTGGCGCACCAGATATGGGTGCACCATTAATGTCCATATTACTAATGGCGCACCTGGTGTGTGGTGCGCCACCGGGGTGTGGTGCGCCATTACTAGTTTTAACTAGTAATGGCGCACCACACCCTGGTGCGCCACTACTAACAAATTTTTTTCAATTTTTTTTTCAAAACTAGTAATGGCGCACCGGGGTGTGGTGCGCCATTACTAGTTTTAACTAGTGATGGCGCACCACACCCTGGTGCGCCACTACTAACAAAAAAAATTTCAATTTTTTTTTCAAAACTAGTAATGGCGCACCACACACCAGGTGCGCTATTAGTAACCCTGGTTACCAATGGCGCATTCTTAGGAGGTGCGCCATTGGTAACCTGAGAGCAGCTAGATATTTTTGACAGCCACCTACCACACTCACTTTCCCCCCACTTCATTCTCTCCACCTCTACCAAGCTTGGTCTCGACTGCCTCCTCCTCCTCACCTCATTTGCACCATAGATTCACCCAAATTAAGTGGTTAAATTTCCTTTTTTTGATAGGTAAGTAAGGGGAAAGCTTTCTTTATGTTCTAGATCTACTTTTTTCTCCCTCCAACGTACACACTTTTTATGGCCTAGATCTACACTTTTCTCATTGAGCTAGATCTACGTATGTTTGTGGTGTTGCATATGTTTTTGTTTGCAGGTACCGGTATTTGAAATGCGATAGTTGCCAATATTTTGCCGGAATGTTGATTCATTTCCGTTTCGGCGAGAATTTGGCACTATGCATTCTTTTTGGTCCTACTTTTAGGCAAAGTCAAGCCAAATTTTTTTTTGGTTCTAAAATATCGTTTTGCTCTACCCCGCAGGCGACCATGGTCCGCACGATGACCGAAGGCATCGTGAATAGGTTTTTGAGCTCCGCGAAGGCCGAGATGCTTCAAAAGAACGAGACGGAGATAAGATGTCCGTGTCGAAGATGCAAGCTGAAGAGCCTTATGGACCCGGATTCCAGACAGGTGCGGGACCACCTGCTCGTGCGTGGTTTCATGGATGGCTATCGGTGGCAAGGTGATGAAGATGATTATGAAGTCGTCCATGGGGGCCGGGCAAGAAATAAGGAAGGGCAGCAAGACAATAGCGGCGAGGGCGGGCGAGAAGATGAAGAATCTCCAGGACATGATCACGAAGTAGATGCAGGACACAGTCATCATGTAGAAGATGCCGGACATGATGATGAGGAAGATCAAGACGAAGGGCATGATCATGAAGATGAAGATGCCGGAGCAGACGACGATGGACCATCGATGGCTGGGTGCAGGACCCTCATATTCAAGAGCTGCTTCTCAAGCAGACGGGTAACGCAAGAGCTGCCGCCCGAGAGAAAGCCAAGCTGGATCAACTGGAGATAGACGCGGTTACTCCATTGTATGAAGGATGCAGGCCCGAGGATACCCGCCTGAAAGTAACGCTCATGGCTCTGGATATGAAGGTAAAACACAAAATGACCGACGCATGCTTCGACGAGAACATGTCATTCTGGCACGAACGTCTTCCCAAGGGGAACAAGTGCCCGACCAGTTTCGAGGAGGCGAAGAAAATCGTGTGTCCTCTGGATTTACCGCACGTGAAATACCATGTGTGCATGAACGATTGCATCATTTATCGGGACGAGCACGCGGAGTCTACCATATGTCCGGTGTGCGGCGTCACTCGATACAAGAAGAGGAAGAAAGCTCCTCGAAAAGTGGTGTGGTACTTTCCGATCACTCCTCATCTGCAGCGGTATTTCGCGGACCCTAAGCTAGCAGAGCTCCTGCGTTGGCACGCAGATAGGAAGGAGAAGAAGCGAGAAGATGACGGAAATGATCCAAAGATAAATAAAAAAGACAAGATGCTGAGTCACCCTAAGGATGCGAGCCAGTGGCAAGCGTTGAACTTCGAACACCCAGAATTTGGGGACGATCCAAGGAACATCATGCTGGACGCGAGCACCGATGGAGTCAATCCGTTTGGCAGCCAGAGAAGCACACATAGCACCTGGCCTGTGTTTGTGTGGATGTACAACCTTCCCCCCTGGATGTGCATGAAGAGGAAGTACATTCACATGAGTATGCTAATTGAAGGGCCGAAACAACCAGGGAACGACATCAATCTGTATCTGGGGCTGCTAAAAGAGGAGCTAGACACGCTGTGGAAAACGCCAGCCAATACGTGGGACGCCGCAGCGAAAGAATATTTCCCTATGAGAGCCGCACTGCTCACGACGGTGCACGACTATGTCGGTTACGGATATGTCGCGGGGCAGGTGGTCCACGGATTTTGTGCATGCGTCAGGTGCATGGATGACACAACGTATCGCCAGCTAGATAGAGATCCCGGGTCTTCGAAAACCGTGTTCATGGGACATCGAAGGTGGCTTCGCGACGATGACGCATGGAGAAAACGCAAGGATCTGTTCGATGGTGAAACCGAACCCCGAAGACCCCCACATACGAGGAGCGGTGAGGAAATAGATGAGCTGTTGAAAAATTGGAAAGAGTGCCCACCGCCGGGAAAGAAGCGAAAGGCGCCAGAGCCGCTGCTGAAGGTATGGAAAATGAGGTCTGTTTTCTGGGACTTGCCGTACTGGAAGATCCTCCGTGTGCCTCACAGCCTTGATGTCATGCATATCACGAAGAACGTGTGCGAGAGTCTGCTTGGTACCCTGCTCAACATGCCAGAGAGGACCAAAGATGGGCCGAAAGCAAGGGCAGACTTGCAATCAATGGGCATCAGGGAGGAGCTTCACGCAAAATGCCCTAATGATGATAATGATGATGATGATGATGATGATGATGATGAGGCGAAGGACACGGAAAGTCGTCGCAAAGGCAAAAAGGCCAAGAAGATCGAATATGACTACCCTCCCGCGTCACTCTAAGTCAGAAGGAGATCGAGCAGTTTTTCACCTGCCTCGTAGGAGTAAAACTTCCTTACGGTTACGCGGGGAAGATAAGCAGATACCTAGACTCAGCGAAGCAGAAGTTCAGCGGGATGAAGTCTCATGACTGTCACGTGCTGATGACGCAGATACTTCCAGTTGCAATCTGTGGGATCATGGACACGCACGTCCGTGAAACGCTATTTGGCCTATGCAACTTTTTCGACGTCATCTCTCGGAAGTCGGTTGGCATGAGGCAACTCAGAAGGCTACAGGAAGAGATCGTGGTGATACTATGCGAGCTTGAGATGTACTTCCCGCCCGCATTCTTCGACGTTATGGTGCATCTGCTGGTCCATATCGTGGAGGATATCATCCAACTCAGGCCGACGTTCCTGCACAGCATGATACCGTTCAAAAGGATGAATGGTGTCATCAAAGGATACGTTCGCAACAGGGCACGTCCAGATGGAAGCATAGCCAAGGGCTTTCTGACCGAAGAGTGCATCTCCTTCTGCACGAATTATCTAGGCATCGAGAACCCCGTTGGTCTGCCCGTCAACAGGCACCTCGGCAGGCTCGCTGGATGGGGTCACCGCGAGGGTCGCCGCGAAATGCATGTCGACTTCGAGGGTCGACTCGCCGACTTTGAAAGAGCAAACCTAGTCGCGCTACAACACATAGACGTGGTCGATCCTTGGGTGGTAGAGCACAAAACCTTTATTGAGAAGACGTACAATGACCGAGGCCAACAGAGGACGGACGGAGATATAATCAAAGAGCACAACTCATGTTTCACGCGTTGGTTCAAGGACAAGCTTCTGTGGTACCCTTTACATGAGGATTCTTCCGCGGAAGAAAAACTCATATTCGCCTTGTCACAGGGCGCCGAGCACAACCTGATGACCTATCAGGCGTACCATATCAACGGCTACACATTCTACACCGAGGAAAAGGACATGAAGAGCGATTATCAGCACTCCGGGGTAACGATGGAATCCTACACCGGTAACAACAAGGACAGATACTACGGAAGGATCGAGGAGATCTGGGAGCTGAGCTACGCTGGAGAGAAGGTCCCGATGTTCCGTGTCAGATGGGCCAAGAGCGTCCTAAAAGAAGACCGGTATTTCACCACCATGGTTATACCCGAAGCCAAATCCAAGACCGCGGGCGCAAACGTCACCGCGAAAAATGAGCCATGGGTACTGGCTTGCCAAGTGGACCAATGCTTCTTCATTACCGACCCGTCAAAGCCCAGTCGTGTTGTCGTGAGGAGAGGCAAAAGGAACATCATCGGAATGGATGGAGTCGCCAATGAGCAAGACTTCGACAAGTACGGCGACCCGAAGATGGAAGATGACGACGACGATGAAGTACCATACACCACAAGAAGAAGCAGGACCACCCTACCTAAAGGACGTCCGTTCAAGAGAAGAATTCAAGGGGTTCCGGCGCTAAATTATTCAACCGCGAGAAAGAAGGGCAAGAAGATTGTGAAAAGATAGCTAAGATCGAATCACGACGTGTCGGCCGCGTGTGTGTGTGGGCATATTATATTATGTATCATTTTTCTATGGAGATGGATATGGCATATTGTTAATCTACACATTTTTCTATGTGGGCATATTATAATTATGTGTGCTTATTTAATTTAGAGTATTTGAAATTTTAAACATTTTTTGAATATTTAATCAAAATTTGAAATTCTGAACATTTTTTGAAATTTTAAACAAATTTTGAAATTCTGAACTTTTTTAACATTTTAAACAAAATTTGGAAATATGTATATTTATGGCGCACCAGGCAGAGGTGCGCCATTGCTATATGTATATTTATGGCGCACCAGGCAGAGGTGCGCCATTGCTATATGTATATTTATGGCGCACCAGGCAGAGGTGCGCCATTGCTATATGTATGTATGGCGCACCCCTCCGAGGTGCGCCATTGTTAACCCTCCCCCCCACCTACATACACAGCGCGCTTCTCTTCTCCCCGGCCTGACCCTCCCCTCCGCGCACTGCCCTCCCTCGACCGCCGCCCTCCCCTCCGCCGTCGCCCTCTGCGCCCCGCTCGTCGCGTGCAAGGCCTCCGCCGTCGCCCTCCCCTCCACCGCCCTCCCCCGACCGCCACCCTCCCCTGACCCTCCCCCCGAGCCAACGACCAGACCAGAGAGAGAGAGATCTGCCTCCCTCCCCTTCCCGAGCGCGACAGCTAGGGTTCCTCGCCGCCGCCCTTCCTCCGCGGCGCGCCCAGCCGGCCGAGGCCCCCGCTGCCCCTCCGTCGGTGCAGGAGCCCAGCAGCGCCTCCACCGGCTCGCCCCCGACCGCGCCTGCTCGCCCCCGACCGCCCCTGCTCGTCCCCGACCGCCCCCGGCCACCCCTGCTCGAGGTAGGTACGCCAACTGCTCGCCCCCTCCTCGTCCCCCTCTTCTAGTTGTCTGAAGTTGTGCTCATTTGACTGCCCTTCGGATAAGTAGTACATTGCAACGAATTGAATGATGTTGGTTGGTTACTGTTAATTAGTCGCTTCCAGTGAATCCACTTGTGCTTGGTTGGTGCGTGGAGGAAATAGTTCAAATCTCTGCAGTGGCCATTTCATGGGCAAAACTAAGTGTTATTGCTTGATAACTCAATTTGGTGCACGCGAGCATTCATGTACTGCATTACTGGAAGTGTTAGGGGAACAACGTTCATGTACTGCAGAGTCAGTATGCAGTTACGATTTATTCATATTCGTCAATGCAGAGGGAATGCCCCAGCCAGCAGTTCTTATCCTAATAAATGTTTGAGTGAGAACAGCTATGTTTTTTTGTTATATTTGCTAGTTACAGAAGGTGGAATCCTTTTTAAGAAAAAGTTATATAATGTGCACACTATTTATCAGCTGCCCAATTCTGATCTTCATTCCCTTTCCATTGGTGACCAGAGATTTTCCTTGCAAGAGGACTCGTCGAAGAGAACATCTTCATATCCTGCCAGTTCAGCTTCTTGTGTGCGCGAGGAATCTCAGCTGCAACTGACAAAAATACCAACCAACCTTATCCACCGCTGGAGCCCCTCTCTTCCGGATAGCAGATGTAAACTCAAGCCCTTGCACCTGACAGAAATTACATTTCTGTGGTCATGTGATGTGATTTAATTAGCAGAACATGTGGTTGCTGCTATGAACTGTTTCTATGAGCTGTTATGGCATACTGCATTCTTTATTTGTGCAGGGATTTGTGCCCGTTATCGCCGAAATGTTGATTCATTTCCGTTTCGGCAAAAAAACGGGCACTTCTAGGTCAAGAAAATAGCAAAGGTCATGCCGAATTTTTCCTAGAATTTATGTTGCCAGCTAATTATTAGCCATGTGCTTAAGATAGATAGTACGAGCCACAACACGAAGAATAATCATGCTGCTGTTCCTCAGCTTTTTCAGCTGTGGTGATCTCACCATTTGAGGTGGACTCGGCCTTGTCAACCCCTTTGATTCGAGCCTCCACCTGTACACAAATTCAGCTAAATGAATTAATTTAGGCAAACTAAGCTAACTGCTAGGCATCTAAATCAAAACAACTGCGAATTGATTCATCGACACAGTATGCTTCTATCAATTCTATGGTACATGCCTATATATCATCTTGTTGCATTAATGATCTTTGCTTACATTTTGTGTCTTGTTACTGTTTCTGTTTTATTGTGCTTCGTGCTCTCTTCTCACTGCAGTAAACACTTAAATGGTAAATACAGTTTATTTACGTGGCTGGAAATAATAAGTGATGCTTCCCTCCATGATTAGAGCAAATTCTGTATACATAAAGTTTGATTTACCAGGTGTCTTGAAAACGCAAGAGATGGTGTTGTAGATAGCTAGAATAGAAATAAGGAAATGCAGTTCGTTCAGTCTTCCTATCCTATCAGTGATTATAGAAATATAGTACCCTGTTATATAAGTAAGAGCCTATATGATTATGTTCAGTCTTCCTATCCTATCAGTATCAGTTGAGATTCAGATTTGCTTAGTGAGAAGTGAAAAGTTTTTGTTCAATACAAGTCCTTATCACGAGATTCAGATTCTTATAAGACCTACAAGTCCTTATCGAACGACCATTTTTGTTCAATCTCCGATACCGTGTAAGGCTGCTCCAGTGCACAATCTTGCAACTTCAAATTGCTGCGTGGACACAATAATCCGGCCCCTGTTCATGCTCGGGAAGTATGTTTTGATCCAGTCCCACTCTTCTATGGTAGACACATCAGCAATAACAACCAAGTACCTTTTCTCGGTTACATACCGATTAAACTCATCGACCAAACTATGATCTGGTGCTGCCATCTTCTTCAGAACTGTCAGCCCAGTGACTGTTCCTCCTTGCATACTAGCTTTACCAGATTCTTCACATGTATGTTGGTAGAACTGCCTCATCACGCTGACAAAGATTATTAGCTAATAGTATTAATTGTAGATCACCATGGCACTAATTATTAGCCATTTTTTCCTATTTAGAGCGAACATGGCCGACAACGATGAGGCCGGCGGTTCGGGCAAGCCATTCTGGGAGCTGTCCCAGGAGATGGAGGAAGAACCTCACCGCTATGAGGATGACGCGGAAGACACCGATCCTGACTACACAACCCCTAGTGGCGTCGGGGATGACACCACTGATGGTGCCGCCGGGGATGCCACCACTGATGATGGCAGCGAACGCACAGATGGCAGCCAACCGAAGAGGCAACGGAAGGACCGGCGCCCGAACGTGCTCGGCACCGTCAAGGAGGAATTTATTGAAGTGTCCTCCAGTGGGCATCCAACGGCGCCCAAAGAATTAGTCGGTGGGTACGCGGGACAACTCGGGTGCATTCTCCGGAGCACCGTCTCGATCAACACCGAGAACCTAAGGCATCGTGACCGAGGGAATTTGCGCAACCTCCTCTTCACGAAGCTGCACGAACGATACAAGTTCCCCGGTGACTTCGCAAACACACGCATCTCAGGGAATAAAGTGAACAGTGCCGCCCTCACGAAGATGAGCACGGCCCTGGCTACTTGGAGAGCCGCGGTGAAGAGAATGATTCTAAGAGGTGATAGTTATGAGAAGATCAAGGAGAAAAATCCTTCGATCAGCGAAGCTGACTACCTGGAGTTCAAGATCAAGTGCGAGAGCAACGCATCCGCGGAATCAAGTCAGTGGGGGAAAGATATGCGGGACTTGAACTTAGGGGTCCACAAACTCGGTCCCGGCGGTTATAGAGTGGCGGAACCTAAATGGGACAAGGAGGACGCGGAGCGTGCCGAGCAAGGCCTACCGCCCCACTTCGATAAATACCATGAAAAGCAGACCAGGAACTATGTCAGGGCCCGGTACAAGGTGGACCCGGTAACAAAGGAGCTTACCACGGATCCGAAGGTGAAGGATCTTGAGCGTGTTCTGGTAAGGAATACACCCCCGCGTAATTAGCTCCATATGGTTGCATTCTAATTAATGAAGCCAAATTTCTAAATGGTTCACGTTCCTTCCGCAGGAAACTGAAAGCAGTAGCGCGGGGTCTCAGAGCTCCCCGTCTGCCCCTTGGGACACCACTTTAAATAGGGCGTTGAACGTAATGAAACACAAGGATAAGTTCAGTAAGCCGTCGTCAGCTGGTCGTGTGGCCGGCGAAGGCTTGTCCACGAAATGGTCGGAATACTATAAGGCTAGGCGAAAGGAGAGAAAGACCAGCTCAGAAAGCCAGGAGCGCGAGGTTAAAGAACTCAAGGCACAAGTGGCGCGGATTCCGGAGATAGTCCAAGAGCAAGTGCGAGACCAACTGGGAGCGACGATCACCGCCATTATGCCTACCTTGCTTGAGGGGCTGCGGGGGTGGATTGCGGGCGGCCAACAGGGGCCACCCCCGATTCCCAGCTTCACGGGCAGCAACTCGCACAACGCGCCGGCATTGGTGTCTCCGGCGGAGGCGGCATTGGTGTCTCCGGCGACGGCGCCGGTATTGGAGCTTAATGCACCCGGGTGTGGGAAGAATACGTCGGCCGGCACCTCGGCAGCAAGCGTCCCCTCCGTCACTTGCACGCCTGCCGTTGGCGGTGCCTCGACATTAGCCGAGCTCGACGCCATCACGGTAACTAAGCCTCGGCCGATGACTTCATCTCCTTGCCTTTGACTGGGCATCCCTGACGCCCTACATGTTTTCGCAGGGCGCCGCCAGCGTTCCATGCACTCTCCTGCACTTCGTGGACGACGAGTTGATCGATGTCGCCAAGGCCAAAATCGTTCAACCGGGCAACCGCGTGTTCCACGGTAATCCGATGCCACCCACCGTGTATAGGGTTCAACTGGTTCGGGTGCTGCGGGGCTGCGACGACTTCTTACCTCCGTATCGACCCCCTGGGGCCGACGAAGATGATGTGATGACCCTCAGCGCCTGCTTAAACTGGTCCATGCTTTGGCCGAAGAGCCAGATTCGTTTGGGGGCGGGGGACACCACCCCACAGACAACACCGCCAGTCGTGCCGGTGCCAAGCCATGGCAAGACCGCTGCAACGCTACCGCCGTCAGCTGATCCGGACATGCATATGGCACAGGATGGGTACGGTGACGAATTCTTGGGGCCTCCTTCTCAAGAACCCAACCCTGCAAAAGACGATCGCGATCTAGCTGGTACCGCGGAGAAACCCAATTGCAACAGGCGTCGTCTGTTCAGTTCTTAGGAGACGCCTCCAGATGCCGCCTTCACCGAGACTCAAATAGCCGAGGTGCGAAATATTATCAGCCCCAACACACTCAAGAAGGTGGTCTCTGAGCAGAACTCGATCCCATTACTGCAGAAGAAGCAGAAGGGACGGAAAATAAAAAATAACAAGGGTGCGAGCCAGCCGGCACCGAGTACGATCCGTGCTCAGGACGGGCCACCAATACCTAAGGATATCTCGAGGAGGGTGCATGTGGCGGGTAGGCCGATGCTACCGACTAATCTGCTCAATGCTGCAACTGGTGCTATGCGGAGTCTGCATGACGCTGTTCTTTCTATGGAGAAGCGGCGTCTCTCCGAGAATGATGTGGCATACCCGGTTTTCGTGGCCAAGGTTCCAGAGGGCAAGGGCTTTGTCGATAGCACCATCGGGCGTATGATCGTCCTGCGGTTTGATGACATCTTCGCTATGTTTAAACTTTATCCGCTGCACTACACCTTCATTCGGCTATTTTCGCTCAGTATGGAGATGCGGATCATTAGAGACAAGACCCCGGACATCGTGATAGTCGACCCCTTCTACATGCATGCCAAGATCTTGGGCAGCGCTGGGGACCGGCAAGTCGCGAGTTCATACCTCGAAGGCGTCATTCTGGCGAACCCAGATAAGGATAACTTCCTCGTGCCTTACTTTTCCGAGTAAGTCATCCCCTCACCGCCCCGTAACATATGATTTCTTAGATTTCGATCGTTCTTTTTTTTTCTAACATTCCGTGCTTTGTGCAGTGACACACATTGCACACTCATCCTCTTAAGCCCGAAATATTCCATGGCCACGTATTTCGACTCGGACCGTCAGTCGAAGAAAGACTACACAGATATCAAGAAAGTTCTTGATGATGCTCTCCCCGGCTACGCCAAATCTGGAGGCACCTTCAGGAGGCCAATCTGTAGGTACGGCAAGCACGTGTTCACCCACGTAACGACGTTCCCCTGCATCAAGCAGCCGCCTGGCAGTTAGAAGGATGCCTACTATGCCCTCCATCACATGCGGGCGATCGTACGGAACCATCATCAGCGTATGCTACCAAATGATCTCAAAGAATTGGCCGCACGCTTGTCGGCAATCCAGGACGAGGACATCAGACAAGAATTCTTTCGCATCCAGTCGGAGTTAGCGGAAATCATCTATCAAGATGTCCTTCGTACCTCGGGGCAGTTCTACCTCAACTATCAACCGTCCAACAGTGAAATAGAAACAACGCTACAAATGCAGGCTGACAACGACCGCACATTCATGACCATCACGAAAGACGGCGGCTTCATCCACGCTCCGGTCCCTGAGTCGAGTCGAAAGTATTGATGCTATGTAGTTCTGAAATATCGATTAGCTCATGCTGTAATTAAACTTTAATGAACTTGTATGTCTCTTTAGTTTGGACAGTCGTTCAACTTATATGTAATCGATGCTATTTATTAGTAGGACCATGAACCGTGCTATTAATGTGTTGCTTTTCTCTTCCGATCCTTTTGTTGCATACTTATATATTGCTTATATATTATCTGTAAATTGCTACTAACGTTTTGTTTGTCTAGTGCATAGGGATGCCGTCGTATGTCGTGTACAAGGGTGAGGTTCCCGGAGTCTACGACGACTGGGAGGAGTGTCGGAAACAGGTTCACCGTTTCAGCGGTAACAGTTACAAAGGGTACACCACTAGGGCGGAGGCGGAAGCTAGATACGCGCGCTATCTAGCGGGAGAGAGGAGGGAGCGGAGGAGGAACCGGATGAAGACCAGTTTCATCGCGATGATGCTCATCGTGACCGCAGCTCTCTTCTATGTGATGGTAGTTTAGATGATATCGACTTTGTAATGTGACGACAAACTCGCTACTCGGTCTCGAGACCTAAACTTGTCTAATATTTGAACTTTGTTCGCTATTTCGAATTCGGAGACTAATATGACGAATTGTATTATATATGTGTTGTTTATATTATGTGTTGTTTTTATTCTGTGCTATGTATTGTATTCTGTAACCTGTGCAAATACCAGAAAATCAAAAAATAATAATTCCTAGAATTAATATTAGTGGCGCACCATAATTCATATTAGTGGCGCACCCAGTTAAATACCAGGGCCCCTAGGAGGCATATCAATGGCGCACCAGGAGGCATAGCAATGGCGCATCCGGTTAAATACCAGGGCCCCTAGGAGGCATATCAATGGCGCACCAGGAGGCATAGCAATGGCGCACCCAGTTAAATACCAGGGCCCCTAGGAGGCATATCAATGGCACACCAGGAGGCATATCAATGGCGCACCATGTGGTGCGCCACTATTATCTGGGATACTAATGGCGCACCAGTGGTGCGCCATTAGTATTTGTTACTAGTGGCGTGATAATAGTGGCGCACCTATAGTGCGCCATTAATAGCCAAAATAGGTGCGCCACTAACAGCCTTTTTTCTAGTAGTGCGCGATTTGGCTAGCGTTTCGGAGCCTAAAGATGTTTTCCTTTCCAATCAATGGTAAGCACTCCGATGAACGGCGGCGGACTCGGAAGAACTCCGATGAACTAATGTGGATCTGAGAAAGAAGAAGAGTGGAACCTAGAATATGTAGGGAGTGTGGGCGTGCGCCGGCGAGCTCTGGTCACGAACAGGGTGATGCAGCGGCCTTGTTGAGGAGGATGGCGCGGTCTGGCCGGTGCGACGGAGCTTCGTTCACGCGGGGCGCTTGGAGGAAGAAGAAGAGAGAGCGACAACGGGGGAAAGTAGAAAGGATGCCACCCCCGCGCCTATTTATAAGGGAGAGATGGAACAGCAACAGTCCAACGCGGGAATCGAGGGGACATGATGATGATTGACCAGGAAAATGCCTCAATTTTCGGGTTGACCGGTTAATGCAAAGATCCGTTGTGATGTCATTAAGATTTTCTGGATTTACCAGAGATGACATCATCCATTTTACATGGCGGGTCATGAAGATTTATTTCAGGTTAGATGATTATGAAGAACACAAGACTCGCCAACTAGAAGACTTGAAGATTGACATGAACAAGTTCAAATCAATCTGGGGCCTAATGTTGGGGATATAACCCCATGGTATGACCCGCCCAGGAGGGGCCGAGTTAGGAAGTTGGCGGCTTAGCAGTAAGGAGGCGGGCGGAGGCCTAGAGCCGGAAGGCGGTGTGTGACCCGGAGGCGTAAGCCACCGGGAGATGGCTTGCCAGAGAAGGCAGGGCGATTTAGAGATAAGGTCGTTACTAGATGTAACCTGACCCAAACTGTTGTAAGCCCAGGGCCTCGACCTGTGTATAAAAAGGCGGGTTCCCTGAGCGGCTTAAGGGACGAAACCATTGATCGATAGCTAGGTCAAGCAAATCCACTCCCTTCTAATCAATACCCAATCAATACAACTCAAAGCAGGACGTAGGCTTTTACCTCCTTCGAGAGGGGCCGAACCTGGGTAAACCCGTGTCTTTCGTCCCGACCAACCCCTTCGAGTTAACCGCCGTAGCGATGGCTTCACCCCTAAGTCCTTTCACTAGGACATCTGCCATGATAAAACCACGACACATAGCATTAAACATTTGGATCCAAATCAGCCCCTTACAAAATAGCACATATGTTGGGGAACGTTGCATGGGAAACAAAAAATTTCCTACGCACACGCAAGATCTATCCATGGAGATGCATAGCTATGAGAGGAGGAGTGTGTCTACATACCCTTGTAGATTGCTAAGCGGAAGCGTATATAACGCGGTTGATGTAGTCGTACTCTTCATGATCCAATCGTGACCTGATCCGATCTAGCACCGAACGGACGACACCTCTGCGTTTCGCACACGTGCGGCTCGATGACGTCTCCTCCTTCTTGATCCAGCAAGCATGGAGGAGAAGTAGATGGGATCTCAACCAGCACGACGGCATGGTGGATATGGTGGTGGAGCAATCCCGGTAGGGCTTCGCCAAGCGCTACCGTAGATGCGATCTAAGGAGAAAACAATCTAGGGAGAGAGGTAGGGCTGCCACCGGGGCGTGGGATTGTTGTGTCCAGCCCTCCCCCTCTCCTCTACTATATATAGGATGCAAGGGGAAGGGTTTGGTCGCAGCCCTAGGCCCCTCCTCCAAGGAGGGCCGGCGGCTAGGGAGGAAACTTGCCTCCCAAGGCAAGTGGACTCCCTCCCACTTAGGGTTTCCCCTTCCCCTTGCGCATGGGCCTTCTGGGGATGGTTCCCCTAGCCCAATAAGGCTAGGGCGCCCCCCCTACAACCCATGCATTCCCTAGGGGCTGTAGGGATCCTTCCGGACTCCTCCGGAACCCTCTGGAACCTTCCGGAAGCTTCCTGGTACAATACCGGCAAAACCCGAAACTTTTCCGGTAGCCAAAATATGACTTCCCATATATAAATCTTTACCTTCGGGCTATTCCGTAGATCCTCGTGATGTCCGGGATCTCATACGGGACTCCGAACAACATTCGGTCACCAACGTACATATCCCAATACTACTCTAGCATCACCGAACGTTAAGTGTGCAGACCCTACGGGTTCGAGAATCATGTGGACATGATCGAGACACCTCTCCGGTCAATAACCAATAGCGGGACCTGGATACCCATATTGGTTCCCACATATTCCACGAAGATCTTTATCCGTCAAACCACGATGCCAAGGATTCAATCAATCCTGTATGCAGTTCCCTTTGTCCAGCGGTATGTTACTTGCCCGAGATTCGATCGTCGGTATCTCCATACCTAGTTCAATCTCGTTACCGACAAGTCTCTTTACTCGTTCCATAATACAAGATCCCGTGACTAACTCCTTAGTCACATTGCTTGCAAGCTTCTTGTGATGTTGTATTACCGAGTGGGCCCAGAGATACCTCTCCGTCATACGGAGTGACAAATCCCAGTCTCGATCCATGCCAACCCAACAGACACCCTCGGGGATACCTGTAGAGCACCTTTATAGTCACCCAGTTACGTTGTGATGTTTGATACACACAAGGCATTCCTTCGGTGTCCGGGAGTTGCATGATCTCATGGTCGTAGGAACAGATACTTGACATGGATAAAGTAGTAGCAATAAACTGACACGATCAAATGCTATGCTTACGGTTGGGTCTTGTCCATCACATCATTCTCCTAATGATGTGATGCCGTTATCAGATGACAACTCATGTCTATGGTCAGGAAACCTTGACCATCTCTGATCAATTAGCTATTCTAGTAGAGGCTCACTAGGGACATGGTGTTGTCTATGTATCCACACATGTATCTGGGTTTCCGATCAATACAATTCTAGCATGGATAATAAACGATTATCATGGACAAGGAAATATGATAATAACCAATTTATTATTACCTCTAGGGCATATTTCCAACAGTCTCCCACTTGCACTAGAGTCAATAATCTAGTTCACATCACCATGTGATTAACACCCAATGAGTTTTGGGGTTTTATCATGTTTTGCTTGTGAGAGAGGTTTTAGTCAACGGGTCTGCAACATTCAGATCCGTGTGCACTTTGCAAATCTCTATGTCATACTGTAGATGCTGCTACCACGCTCCACTTGGAGCTATTCCAAATGACTGCTCCACTATACGTATCCGGATTGCTACTCAGAGTCATCCGGATTGGTGTCAAAGCTTGCATCGACGTAACCCTTTACGACGAACTCGTTATCACCTCCATAATCGAGAAACATTTACTTAGTCCTCGAGTTACTAAGGATAATTTTGACCGCTGTCCAGTAATCCACTCCTCGATCACTCTTGTACCCCTTGACAGACTCATGGCAAGGCACACACGAGGTGCGGTACACAACATGGCATACTATATAGACCCTACGGCTAAGGCATAGGGGACGACCTTCGTCCTTTCTCTTTCTTCTGCCGTGGTCGAGCGTTGAGTCTTACTCAAATTCATACCTTACAACACAGCCAAGAACTCCTTCTTTGACTGATCTTCCTTCAAAATCTTGTCAAGGTATGTATTCATTGAAAGTTTTATCAAGCGTCTTGATCTATCTCTATAGATATTGATGCCCAATATTTAAGTAGCTTTATTCCAGGTCTTCCTTTAAAAAACTCCTTTCAAACAACCCTTAATGCTTTCCAGAAATTCTACATTATTTCCGATCAACAATATGTCAACCACATATACTTATCAGAAATTCTATAGTGCTCCCACTCACTTTCTTGTAAATACAAGTTTCTTATAAACTTTGCATAAACCCAAAAGCTTTGATCACCTCATCAAAGCATATATTCCAACTCCGAGATGCTTGCTCCAGTCCATAGAAGGATCGTTGGAGCTTGCATACCTTTTAGCATCCTTAGGACCGACAAAACATTCTGGTTGTATCACATACAACCTTTCCTCACGGAAACCGTTAAAGAAACTCTGTTTTGAGATCCATCTGCCATATTTCATAATAAAAAAATGCAGCAACTGCTAACACAATTCCAACAGACTTTATCACCGCTACGGGTGTGAGAGTCTCTTCGTAGTCAACTCCTTGAACTTGTCGGAAACCACTTTTGTGACAAGTCGAGCTTTATAAATGGTGACAGTTACCATCAGCGTCTGTCTTCTTCTTAAAGGTCCATTTGTACTTAATGGCCTGTCGTTCAACGGGCAAGTCTACCAAAGTCCATACTTGGTTTTCATACATGGATCCGATCTCGGATTTCATGGCTCCTAGTCATTTGTTGGAATCCGGGCCCACCATCACTTCTTCATAGCTCATAGGTTCACTGTTGTCTACAACATGTCCTCCAAGACAGGATTGCCGTACCACTCAGG
This sequence comes from Elymus sibiricus, assembly GCA_039707655.1. Taxonomy (NCBI): domain Eukaryota; kingdom Viridiplantae; phylum Streptophyta; class Magnoliopsida; order Poales; family Poaceae; genus Elymus; species Elymus sibiricus. The sequence continues at coordinate 359,977,046 of CM077665.1, forward strand.
AGCGGTACGATTCCTTGTCGACCTATGAGGCTCAGTAGTAACTTGATCTGAAGTTTCATGATCATCATCATTAGCTTCCTCTTCATTTGGTGTAGGCATCACAGAAACATCTTTCTGCGTCGTGCTATCATCCAACTGAAGTGACGGTTCAATAACCTCATCAAGTTCTACCTTCCTCTCACTCAATTATTTCGAGAGAAACTCTTTCTCGAGAAAGGACCCGTTTTCAGCAACAAACATTTTGCCCTCGGATCTGAGATAGAAGGTATACCCAATTATTTCCTTAGGGTATTCTATGAAGACGCATTTGTCTGCTTTGGGTTCAAGCTTATCAGGTTGAAGTCTTTTCACATAAGCATCGTATTCCCAAACTCTAAGAAATGACAGCTTAGGTTTCTGCCAAACCATAATTCATAGGGTGTCATCTCAACGGATTTAGATGGTTCCCTATTTAAAGTGAATGTAGTTGTCTCTAATGCATAACCCCAAAATGATAGTGGCAAATCAGTAAGAGACATCATAGTACGCACCATATCGAATAGAGCACGACTACGACGTTCAGACACACCATTACACTATGGTGTTCCAGGTGGCGTGAGTTGTGAAACAATTTCCACATTGTCTTAAGTTTCATACCAAACTCGTAACTCAGATATTCACCTCCACGATTATATCGTAGACATTTTATCTTCTTGTTACAATGATCTTCAACTTCACTCTGAAATTGCTTGAACTTTTCAAACATTTCAGACTTGTGTTTCATTAAGTAAATGTACCCATATCTAGTCAAATCATCAATGAAAGTTATAAGAAAATAACGATATCCACCGCACGCTTCAACACTCATTGGACCGCATACATCAACATGTATCATTTCCAATAAGTCACTTGCCCGCTCCATCATACCGGAAAACGGGGTCTCAGTCATCTTGCCCATGAGGCATGGTCCGCATGTCTCAACCGATTCGAAATCGAGTGAGTCCAAAGATCCATCAGCATGGAGTTTCTTCATGCGCTTTACACCAATATGATCTTAGCAGCAGTGCCACAAGTATGTGGTACAATCATTATTAACTTTGCATCTTTTGGTATCAATATTATGAACATGTCTATCACTACGATCGAGATTCAATAAACCATTCACATTGGGTGCATGACCATTGAAGGTATTATTCATGTAAACAGAATAACCATTATTCTCTCACTTAAATGAATAACCATATTGCAATAAACACGATCTAATCATGTTCATGCTCAACGCAAACACCAAATAACATTTATTTAGGTTCAACACTAATCTCGAAGGTAGAGGGAGCTTGCGATGGTGATCACATCAAGCTTGGAAACACTTCGAACACACATCATCACCTAACCCTTAGCTAGTCTCCGTTTATTCCCTAGCTTTTACTTCGAGTTACCAATATTAGCAACTGAACCAGTATCTAATACCCAGGCGCTACTAGGAGTACTAGTAAGGTACACATCAATAACATGTATATCAAATATACTTTTGTTGACGTTGCCAGCCTTCTTATCTGCCAAGTATCTGGGGCAGCTCCGCTTCAGTGACCATTCCCCACATAACAGAAGCACTCAGTCTCGGGTTTGGGTCCAACCTTCGGTTTCTTCACTGGAGCGACAACTGTCTTGCCATTCTCGAAGTATCCCTTCTTGCCCTTGCCCTTCTTGAAACTAGTGGTCTTACCATCAACACTTGATGCTCCTTTTGATTTCTACCTTTCGTGGTGTAAAACATCGCGAATAGATCAGGGATCATCATCTCCATCCCTGGCATGTTATAGTTCATCACGAAGCTATAGCAGCTTGGTGGTAGTGACTTGGAGAACTATGTCAATCACTATCTTATCTGGAAGATCAACTCCCAGTCGATTCAAGTGATTGTAGCACCCAGACAATCTGAGCACATGCTCACCGATTGAGCTATTCTCCTTCATCTTGTAGGCAAAGAATCTTGTTGGAGATCTCATACCTGTCAACACGGGCACGAGCCTGAAATCCCAATTTCAGCTCTTGGAACATCTCATATGATCCTTGACGTTCAAAACGTCTTTGGAGCCTCAATTCTAAGCCGTAAAGCATGACGCACTGAACTATCAAGTAGTCATAAAAAACGTGCCTGTCTGATGTTCTCAACACCCAGAGACGACGCTTGAGGGGGTGGCGCACCGAGCGGTGGATCAAGGACATAAGCCTTCTGTGCAGCAACTGAGGACAATCCTCAGATCACGGACCTATTCCGCATAATTGCTACTACCATATTTCAACTTAGTTTTTCTCTAGGAACGTACCAAAAAATAGGGGAGCTATAGCGTGAGCTATCGATCTACAACATAATTTGCAAAGATATTTTCACTATGTTCATGATAATGAGTTCAATTAATCATATTACTAAAGAACTCCCACTCAAATCAACATCCCTCAGGTTGTCTAAGTGTGACATGATCCAAATCCACACACCCAAGTTCGATCATCACGTGAGATGAGGTTTGTTTCAATGGTGAACATCTCCATGTTGATCATATCTACTATATGACTCATGTTCGACCTTTCGGTCTCCTGTGTTCCGAGGCCATGTCTGTACATGCTAGGCTCGTCAAGTTTAACCCGAGTGTTCCGCATGTGCAAAACTGGCTTGCGCCCGTTGTATGTGAACGCAGAGTCTATCACACCCGATCATCACGTGGAGCTTCGAAACGACGAACTTTCGCAACGGTGCACACTCGGGGAGAACACAATTTTATCTTGAAATTTTAGTGAGGGATCACCTTAAAATGCTACCGTCGTCCTAAGCAAAATAAGATGCATAAGTAGGATTAACATCACATGCAAATCATACGTGACATGATATGGCCATCAACTTGTGCTTTTGATCTCCATCTCCAAAGCAACGGCATGATCTCCATCGTCACCGGCATGACACTATGATCTCCATCATCATGATCTCCATCATCGTGTTGCCATCGGGGTTGTCACGCCAACCATGCTTCTACTACTATTGCTACCGTTTAGCGATAAAGTAAAGCATTGCATAGCGTTTAATGATTAACACACAGGTCATAAAATAATTAAAGACAACCCTATGGCTCCTGCCGGTTGCCGTATGCATCGACATGCAAGTCGATATAAGCTATTACAAAACATGATCATCTCATACATCAAATATATTTCATCATGGCTTTGCCCATATCATATCACAACATGCCCTGCAAAAACAAGTTAGACGTCCTCTACTTTGTTGTTGCAAGTTTTACGTGGCTGCTATGGGCAGCTAGTAAGAGCCATTCTTACCTACGCAAAGCCACAACAGTGATATTCAAGTTGCTATTTAACCTTCTACAAGGACCGCCTCTGTCGAATCCGATTCAACTAAAGTGGGAGAGACAGACACCTGCCAGCCATCTTTATGCAACAAGTTGCATGTGAGTCGATGGAACCGGTCTCTCGTACGTGGACGAGTAAGGTTGGTCCGATCCGCTTCATCCCACAATACCGCCGAATCAAGATAAGACTAAGGAAGTAAGCAATTTTAACATCAACGCCCACAAACTCTTTTGTGTTCTACTCGTGCATATCATCTATGCATAGACCTAGCTCATGATGCCACTGTTGGGGAACATTGCATGGGAAACAAAAAAAATCCTACGCACACACAAGATCTATCCATGGAGATGCATAGCTACGAGAGGAGGAGTGTGTCTACATACCCTTGTAGATCGCTAAGCGGAAGCATATATAACGCGGTTGATGTAGTCGTACTCTTCACGATCCAATCGCGACCCGATCCGATCTAGCGCCGAACGGACGGCACCTCCGCGTTCCGCACATGTGCGCCTCGATGAAGTCTCCTCCTTCTTGATCCAGCAAGCATGGGAGGAGAAGTAGATGGGATCTCAAACAGCACGATGGCATGGTGGAGATGGTGGTGGAGCAATCCCGGCAGTGCCTCGCCAAGCGCTACCGTAGATGCGATCTGAGGAGAAAACGATCTAGGGAGAGAGGTAGGGATGCCACCGGGGCGTGGGATTGTTGTGTCCAGCCCTCCCCCTCTCCTCTACTATATATAGGACGCAAGGGGAAGGGTTTGGTTGCAGCCCTAGGCCCCTCCTCCAAGGAGGGCCGGCGGCTAGGGAGGAAACTTGCCTCCCAAGGCAAGCGGACTCCCTCCCACTTAGGGTTTCCCCTTCCCCTTGCGCATGGGCCTTGTGGGGCTGGTTCACCTGGCCTAATAAGGCTAGGGCGCCCCCTACAGCCCATGCACGCCCTAAGGGCTGGAGGGATCCTTCCGGACTCCTCCGGAACCCTCTGGAACCTTCCAGAAGCTTCCCCGTACAATACCGGCAAAACCCGAAACTTTTCCGGTAGCCTCCGGACCATTCTGGAGCTACTCGTGACATCCGGGATCTCATCCGGGACTCCGAACAACATTCGGTCACCAACGTACATATCCCAATACTACTCTAGCGTCACTGAACGTTAAGTGTGCAGACCCTACGTGTTCAAGAATCATGTGGACATGATCGAGACACCTCTCCGGTCAATAACCAATAGCGGGACCAGGATGCCCATATTGGTTCCCACATATTCCACGAAGATCTTTATCGGTCGAACCACGATGCCAAGGATTCAATCAATCCCATATGCAGTTCCCTTTGTCCAGCGGTATGTTACTTGCCCGAGATTCGATCGTCGGTATCTCCATACCTAGTTCAATCTCGTTACCGGCAAGTCTCTTTACTCGTTCCATAATACAAGATCCCGTGACTAACTCCTTAGTCACATTGCTTGCAAGCTTCTTGTGATGTTGTATTACCGAGTGGGCCCAGAGATACCTCTCCGTCATACGGAGTGACAAATCCCAGTCTCGATCCATGCCAACCCAACAGACACCCTCGGGGATACCTGTAGAGCATCTTTATAGTCACCCAGTTACGTTGTGACGTTTGATACACACAAGGCATTCCTTCGGTGTCCGGGAGTTGCATGATCTCATGGTCGTAGGAACAGATACTTGACATGGATAAAGCAGTAGCAATAAACTGACACGATCAACTGCTATGCTTACGGTTGGGTCTTGTCCATCACATCATTCTCCTAATGATGTGATCCCTTTATCAGATGACAACTCATGTCTATGGTCAGGAAACCTTGACCATCTCTGATCAACGAGCTAGTCTAGTAGAGGCTCACTAGGGACATGGTGTTGTCTATGTATCCACACATGTATCTGAGTTTCCGATCAATACAATTCTAGCATGGATAATAAACGATTATCATGAACAAGGAAATATGATAATAACCAATTTATTATTGCCTCTAGGGCATATTTCCAACAGCATAAACTAGGGTTTAAGCTTCTGTCACTCTAGCAACCCATCATCTAATAACTACTCCACAATGCATTCCCTTAGGCCCAAAGATGGTGAAGTGCCATGTAGTCGACATTCACATGACACCACTAAGGGAATCACAACATTCATATCATCAAAATATCGAACACATATCAACTTCACATGATTACTTGCAACATGACTTCTCCCATGACCTCTAGAACAAAGGTAACTACTCACAAATGATATTCATACTCAACATCATAAGGGTATTAAATAGCATAATGGATCTGAACATATAATCTTCCACCAAATAAACCATATAGTAATCAACTGCAAGATGTAATCAACACTACTAGTCACCCACAGGTACCAATATGAGGTTCCGGTGCAAAGATTGAACACAAGAGATGAACTAGGGTTTGAGAGGAGATGGTGCTGTTGAAGATGTTGATGAATATTGGCCTCCCAAAGATGAGAGGGTTGTTGGTGATGACGATGGCTTCGATTTCCCCCTCCGAGAGGGAAGCTCCCCCGGTGGAATCGCTCCGCCGGAGGGCAAAAGTGCTCCTGCCCAAGTTCCGCCTCGAGATGGCGGCGTTCCGTCCCGAAAGTCCCCTCCTGATTTTTTCTAGGTCAAAAGACCTTAAGTACCAGAAGATGGGCACCGGAGGTGGGCCGAGCTGGCCACAACCCACCAGGGCGAACCTGTGGGGCCTGGCGCGCCTTGGTGTCTTGTGGTCACCAGGTGGCCCCCCTCCGGTAGTTATTTGCTCTAGTATTTTTTATATATTCCAAAATAATTCTCCGTGAAGTTTCAGCTTATTTGGAGATGTGCAAAATAGGTGTCTCTGATATGCTTTTTTAGGTCCAGAATTCTAGCTGCCAGCATTCTCCCTCTTTGTGTAAACCTTGCATATTATTAGAGAAAAGGTATCAGAATTACTCCATAAAGCATTATTATGCATAAAACATTATAAATAACATTAGGAAATCATGATGCAAAATGGACGTATCAACTCCCCCAAGCTTAGACCTCGCTTGTCCTCAAGCGAAAGCCGATATCGAAAAACATGTCCACATGGTTTGAGAGAGAGGTGTCGATAAAAAAATACGGACATACTAGCATCATGCTTATTATCATAGCAGCAACAAACTTTGTCATAGGACTTTTTCATATAACGTTTATTATATAACTTCATCATATAACTTCTCATGAACAAGTAACAATTCATCACAACATAGAAGTATAAAGCATAAACCTTATTGAAAACCAACAAACTATGTTCTTAGTCAACTTTGCAACTACAATTCATCATATTTTCAGTAAGGGTCTCGTGTCGGAGCCTTTTGGCAAGTCCACATACTCAACCATCATTTAATCTTCTATGATTGCTAACACTCATAGCATACCCATGAGCAAAAAGTTTCAACCGGACACATAGAAAGATAGGGGCTTATATTTTCGCCGCCCAACGTATTCACCTCAAGGGTGATGTCAACAATAATAACTCATGCTCATTCATATCCAACTGGATATATGTGCCTAGATCTTTCATCACCACATGATGCTTGCAAAAAGAAAAAGTAAAAAGGAATAGGGAAGAATACTTTGACTCTTGCATAAAAGTAAATACATAAAAGTAAAAGATAGGCCCTTCGCAAAGGGAAGCAAAGGTTGTCATGCGCTTTTTGGTTTGTATGCCAAATCCCTTAATGCAAAATAACGTCACGTTATATTGCTCCTTATGATAGCAACCTTTATTATGTAGTCCGTCGCTTTTATTACTTTGCTATCATAAGTTCATACAACGCTCAATTTTCTCTTACACTAATTGATCAAACACATTTAGAAGCAATTTTTATTGCCTTAGTGCACCGAGGACAACTTACTTGAAGGATCTTACTCAATCCATAGGTAGGTATGGTGGACTCTCAAAACATGAGTTTGGGTTTAGGGTTTTTGGATGCACAAGTAGTATCTCTACTTAGTGCGAAATTTTTGGCTAGCAAAGATATTGAGCAAGCACCACATGTTGAAGGATCTATGACAATATAACTTCTATGTGAATATGAACAAACATAAATCATTACATTGTATTCCTTGTCCAACGTCAACAATTTTGGCATGTAATATTTAATGGGGGCTCACAATCATAAAAGATGTCCAAGATAGTGTATTTGCATGTGAATCTTCTCTTTCCTTATTAATTCTTTCATGAATACCAATGCTATGTTTGTCAATCTCCAATAAATTTTACCAGTTATACTTTTCCTTATGTGATGTCATTACTTACCATGAGATTAGCATATGATCCTTTTCATTTATTTCCTTTTTATTTTGATTGCAACAAGAAAGTAAAGAAGCAAAAGCTCAAACTAAACTTTATTATATAACTCTCACTCGATTACATAGATAGATAGAACACGAAACTAGCACTCGAAAATAGATCATACTAAACTTTTATTCAACTAAATCACGAAATTGCTAAGGATCAAAATAAAATAAGTAAAGGTAATAAAAGTGATGGTGATACGATACCGGGGCATCTCCCCCAAGCTTGGCACAAGCCAAGGGGAGTGCCCATACCCGTGTACTCAAGTCTCCTTTGGTGGTGAAGATGATGAAGGTGGTGGTGATGAAGTGGTAGGTTTGTTCACGGGCAAGGTGGTGGTGAAGATGATGAAGGTGGTGGTGATGAAGTGGTAGGTTTGTTCTCCGGCTTCCAGGGCAAGGGCTCGCCATCAAAAGATGATGCACGAGTTTCCTGAGTCCTACAACAGGCAGCTAAACTCATACCTTTAAATCTTGCTTCATACTCAAAAACTTGGTTTTGAAGATCATAGATTTGACTTTGCAGAAAATTGATTTGCTCGTTGAAGGTGAAGATGGTGTCCTTCATGGACCGGCCATCCACCATGTGATCACGGGTGAATTCCGTGATCATGGAGTGATTGGCACTAAGTCCACGCTCCACCATCCCTTGGCACTTGAAGATGTCTTGTTCCACCGCCTCGAGCCTGGCCTCCATGCTTCCCGTCCTCTTGGGCCCCTGAACATCTTGGATGTGGAGCACCCCCTCACGCATCTCAATGGCTTGAGGGTGCTTCATCACCTCCGACAAGTACGGGTTGATGACCTTCTCGAAGAACTTGTCCTTGGAGGAACTTGGTGGAGCCATGGAGATCTAGATCTGATGAGAAAAGAACATGAAACAAGAACAGAGATTTTTTCTAGGATATGGTGGTCAAAACAATCAGGGGTATATATAAATATTTGTTTATCTTGGGAAGCAAGAATATGGAAGGAAAACAAAGTCGGGAAGGTGCCCGAGGGGGGCACAACCCACCAGGGCGCGCTAGAGAGGGCAGGCACGCCCTGGTCTATCGTGCTCACCTCGGTTGCTTTCCTGTTTATTTCTTATTTTTTCTTATTTTTGTAATATTCCAAAACTAATAGAAAATATTTTTGCGGATTTTTTGGAGTCCGTTTACTGACCGTATCACGTACCTCCTCTTTTTCAGGATTCTGGAGTGTCCCGGAAGGTTTCTTTTATGTCTTACTCCGGTGTCATGGTTTGGATAATATTGCTTTCAACATTAATAGGCGTACCTAAGATATAGTGTTTAATTCTTTGTCCATTGACCACCTTCGGGTTAGTACCTTCGGCATTATTAATCTTGATAGCTCCAGAATGATAAACCTCTACGATAATATATGGTCATTCCCATTTGGAAAGAAGCTTTCCTGCAAAAAATCTAAAACGAGAGTTGTACAAAAGAACATATTCTCCAACTTTGAATTCCCGCTTTTGGATTCTTTTGTCATGCCATCTTTTAACTTTTTTCTTTGAACAGTTTGGCATTTTCATAAGCTTGGGTTCTCTATTCATCTAGTGAGCTAATGTCAAATAACCTCTTTTCACCGGCGAATTTGAAATCATAATTGAGTTCTTTAATTGCCCAAAATGCTTTGTGTTCTTACTCTAGAGGCAAATGAGAAGCTTTTCCATATACCATTTTGTATGGAGACAAACCCATAGGATTTTTATAAGTTGTTCTATAGGCCCAAAGTGCATCATCTAGTTTCTTAGACCAATTCTTTCGGGACCTATTGACAGTTTTTTGTAATATTAATTTTATATCTCTATTGCCAAGTTCAACTTGACCACAAGATTGAGGATGATAGGGTGATGCAATTCTACGATTAACATCATATTTAGCAAGCATTTTACGGAAAGCACCATGAATAAAGTGTGAACCACCATCAGTCATTAAATATCTAGGGACTCCAAACCTCGGGAAAATAACTTCTTTAAACATTTTAATGGAAGTGTTATGATCAGCACTACTAGCTGGAATAGCTTCTACCCACATAGTAACATAATCAACAACAACCAAAATATGAGTATACCCATTAGAGGAAGGAAAAGGTCCCATATAGTCAAAACCCCAAACATCAAATGGTTCAACAACAAGTGAATAATTCATAGCCATTTCCTGATGCTTACCGATATTACCAATTCTTTGACATTCATCACAAGACAAGACAAACTTACGGGCATCCTTGAAGAGAGTAGGACAATAAAAACCAAATTGCAATACCTTGTGAGCAGTTCTACCTCCCGCATGATGTCCTCCATAGGCTTCGGAATGACATTTCCGTAGGATTTGTTCATGTTCATGCTCAGGTACACAACGTCTAATAATACCATCTACCCGTTCTTTATAAAGATGTGGGTCATCCCAAAAGTAATGTCTTAAATCATAGAAGAATTTTTTCTTTTGTTGGTATGTGAAACTAGGTGGTATATATTTAGTAACAATGTAGTTAGCATAATCAGCATACCAAGGAGTGTTTTGAGAAACATTTATTGCAGCTAACTGTTCATTAGGAAAACTATCATCAATAGGTAGTGGGTCATCAAGAATATTTTCTAACCTAGACAAGTTCTCAGCTACGGGGTTCTCAACTCCTTTCTTATCAGTGATATGTAAATCAAATTCCTGAAGAAAGAGAACTCACCTAATGAGTCTAGGTTTAGCATCTTTATTTTCCATAAGATATTTTATAGCAGCATGATCAGTGTGAACAATAACTTTGGAATCAACAATGTAAGATCTAAATTTATCACAAGCAAACACAACTGCTAAAAATTCTTTTTCAGTAGTAGCATAATTTCTTTGGGCACTGTCTAGAGTTTTGCTAGCATAATGGATAACATTTAATTTCTTATCAACTCTTTGTCCTAGAACAGCACCAATAGCATAATCACTAGCATCACACATAATTTCAAAAGGCAAGTTCCAATTAGGTGGTTGAACATGTCGGATTTCGGGCTCCGCAAAACCCTTAAGATTCGAACACAGGGGCGTGTGCGAAGATCCCCTGTAGCCTCGCCCTACCTAGCTCGCTACTCGATGGACACGACGACGAACTCGCACGATGACGAGGAAGAAGATGAACACGATAGTTTATCCAGGTTTGGGCCGCTGCGAAGCGTAATACCCTACTCCTGCTTTGGTGGATTGCCCCTCGAGGAGGTGTGGTGGATGAACTAGTATAGTGTTTCGGAGCCTCGTGAGGGTGCTCTTGAGGTGTTCTTGGCCCTCTGTCGGCTTGGTGATGGATGAGTGGATGGACTGACTTCCCATCCCCCTCTACGGTGCAGCCTAGCCTCTATATATAGCGGTGGCTCGGGTCCCCTTCCCTTATCGCAATGGCGGGAAGGGATCCCACAATGGCCAATTTTAAAGGGGGACAGGAGTACATGCCTGCCCTGCCCAAAGGCGGTCTTCGCCTGCAAAGTAGCTGTCGATGATGCAGAGGTGGGCTCGGCGATGACATCCGCCCTGCGGGGCTCGTGGTCGTGGTCTTGTTGCATCGGAATGGAAACCTTTGGGGGGTGCTTTGGGAACCCGCGTACATCCTTGCTCCCTTTGCACCAAAGGGGAAACTGCACCGCGCGCTGGCGCCTGCCTGTCCTTCCTTGCATCATCTTTGACTCCTGAGGCCGGGCCTTGTATAGAGATCTCCGCCGCTCCGGAGGGGGCCTGGGGAGGCCCATCCCTTGCCGGTCTTGACACCGTTCCTCCTCGCGAGCCTAGGGCCCTCGCGAGGGCCTTGCCTCGAGTGGGGCCGCGCCTGGCCGTGTTTGGTTGACGAAGTGGGCCACGCCCTGGGCCGCAGGCAGGCAGGTCTGGGTACCCCCGTTCCCAGATCGCCGACAGTAGCCCCCGGGCCCAAGGCGTGCTCGAGCTGGCTTCTGGGCGATGCCTTGAGGGCGCCCCGAAGCGCCGCGGGCCCCAAACGCCTGCGGGCCGGGCTTCACATGCGGTAGTCTGAGGGGCCGTCGCCCCCTCTCCTCCACGCCGGGCCAGCCTTTACCCGGTTCGTCGAGTCGTCCGGCACACGCCACCAAGCCGCCCTTGTTCCCCGTCGATTTTGCCGTCTGTTCTCCCCTCTTCCGCGCCTCTCGCCCCCTTCGCCGAGTCCCTGTGTGCGCGCCGCCTCCCCCCCCCTTGCCATGGCTCCAAAGAAGGGGGAAGGCGAAGGCTTGAGGGGGCCGACGACCGCATCGGCGCCTAAGCCCGCGCTCGGCCAGTCATCGGTGGTGAACTTGGAGGGGTTGGAGAAGGTTCAGCTGGTGGTGGCCGCTGGCTCCAATGAGTGGGGGGCCACCAAGATCTGGCCAGGTTCTCGGCCTCGGAGCGAGCTGGAGGCCTCCGCTGTCCCCCTTCATATCCACGCCCTTCTCTCGGGCGTACTGCCGCCATTCTCAAGCTTCCTCTCCGCCGTGCTTTCGCATTACCGGATCCACGTGCTCCACCTTGACCCTGGTTCCCTTGTCCTCCTCTCGGCCTTCGCGTTCTTGTGCGAGGCCTTCGTTGGTGTCTTCCCCTCTGTGGCCTTGTTGCGCCACTTCTTCTCCCTTGAGTTGGTCTCGGGGGATCAGTGCTCTGGGTGCGTGTCCTTGCAAACAGCGGATGCACCGGCCCTTGACGCCAGACTCTCTTCTGAAGTAGAAGGGTTCCGGTGGCAGAGGGTGTACGTCGATGCCGCTGAGGCCTACCCTCTGTTCCAACTCCCGCCGGCCCCCGCAGTGCCGGATCGTGGGTGGAGGCACGAGGAGCTTGCCGACCGTAGGCTTGCGCCGGTTCTAGCCAGGCTGGCGAGACTGAAGAAGGCGGGTGTGACGATGGCGATGGTGGTGCGGGAGTTCATACGCCGGCAAATTGCTCCTCTTCAGCGCCATTCCCGTCCGATGTGGGCCTTCACAGGCCCCCGTGATCCAATGCGGATCCAGGTCCCGCCTCTTGCCCCCGACGTGCTGCGCGAGCTTCTCCGCCACCTGACTGGTGGCAAACCTGACGAGCTTCCCCGGGACAGCCTCCCCTTGTACAACTACAAGGACCGGGAAGCTCTCATCGCGAAGATGCCACGTTTTGATGAGTGGGGGTTCTTCCCTCCGGAGGAGGCGCGCCCTCAGGATGCCTCTTTCTCGGGGGCCCCGACCTCCGAGAACTCGGGGGATGCCGCCCTTCCCGTGGCCGAGGTGGGTCGCCCTTTGCTGCCCGCTCCTCCGGCTCCCGCCTCGGGTCAGACCGAGGTAGGGGGTGACGCCCAGCCGATGATGAAGGTCGCCGTCTCCGCCACTGAGTATCGATCGCCGGTCGTCGGTTCATCGCCCCCCGGCCCCCGTGCCGGCCGGAAGAGGAAGGCGCCCAGGGGCGGCTGCTCCTCGGCGCCGTGGGCGCCGGTGAAGAGGAAGTGGATCGCCGTAGATGAGTAAGTGCCTGCACCCCCCTCGACTTTCTCTTCGGCGCCTTCCTTCTAAGCTTCTGCTTCGCAGGCTCTCCGCCGGCGACGGGAGAGACGGGTCGGCGTCGCCCGCTCCTGCAGCCGCCGAGCCTCTTGCGGTCTCCTCTCTTGTTGGCCGCGGGGTTCGGCCTACCGGGGCGCCCACACCTGAGCCTGTTCGGTTGTCTGGTGGCCCCGAGCGCGAGCCCCCCGCGGTCTTCTTCGCCCACGGCCTCCAGCTCCCCAGAATGGGGCCGTTTCCCCCGCCAGTGGCCTTCTCTGGGGTCATGCCACGCCGCGTCCTCGGGCCCCCTTTGCTTGGTGACATGGGGCCCGAGGAGGCGTGTCCTTCTTCCGGAGTGTCTATGCGGGAGCCCCCAGCCCCTGGGCACACGTTTGGGCTAGGTGGTTCCTCGCGCACCTCCCCCGTTCACCCTGGGGGAGGTGGGAGTTCCGGTTGGCCTCTTGAGCCCGCAGACGACCGGAGCGCCGCGCAGTGGGGTTTGCTCCACACCGCGGCAGACGCGCTAAGGCGCCTGGGGGTGGAGCTCGCCAACAATGATGCCCGCTTGGAGGTGGAGCGCCAGCGCCTTGCACAGGGATGGCATCAGCTTGAGGTCGCCGTGAACTTCGGCCGCCTACAGCGCGAGCGCGCCCGCACAAAGGCCGAGGAGTCCCTTGCCGCGGCAGTGGAGGCCCGCGAACGCGCTCTCGACGATGCTCAGGAAGCTGACTGCCGGCGCAGGGCCTCCGAGGAACGCCTCAGGGAGCTTCAGGCCTTCAACGCCGACCTTGAAAGGCGGATCCTGACGCGGAGGGCCACACTTGAGGGCCCGTCAACCGAGTTCCTCTCCGCCAACGCGAGCCCCCGAGCGCCTGTCGACTCGTTGGCGTTGGAGGCGCTGGAGCAGAGCCTGGAGCAGGAGAGGCTGGAAGTGAGGGAGCGCCAGGCGTCGCTTGCCGAGGAGTCCCTTGCCTTCCGCGAGGCGAAGTTCCAAGAGGAGGTCGACAACAAGGTGGCAGAGGCTTGGCGTTCCCTTCTCCAGGACTACCGCGCGAAGCTGAAGTTCCAGGAGTCCCGTTTCTGCAAGCGTCGTGACCACCTGCAAGGCGACGTTGATGCCCTCAAGAAGAGGTTAAACCAGGAGGAGGGGTGCCGGCGAGCTGCGATGGACGCCCAGGCTGCTGCCAAGGCCAAGCTAGCCTTTGTCTATAAACAAGTGAAAGGCGCTGCTTCCCTGGTAGAAAAGGCTTCGGAAGAGGCGGGTCGTGCTCGCGGCCTCCAGCACGCGCGCTCCCAGATGTTTCGGTCCCTCGAGGGGAGGGCTACCCGGGCCTTGAACGACATCTGTGGCGCGAGAGTCTCGAGCCCCTTGGTTCCAGACGATGCCGGGTACCTGGGCTTCTTTTCCAGGGTCGTGGAGTGCCTTGAGGAGGGCGCGGAGAAGATCCGCGTGCTCGTGGAGGAGAAGCGCCGCGAACTCCTCGAGCGGGCGGCCTCGAACGTCTTCAGCCACCTCCTTCGTCTCGACCCGCACTTCGATTTTGGAGCGGTGCTTGGTCCTGTGCCTGAAGTGACTCGTGCCGCCCTTGCCGAGTGGGTCAAGGACCATGTGGACGACCTGATAGCGGAGCTTTCTTCCGACGAGGCTGAGGGCAGCGCCTGAGCCGGGAAGCGTGAGGCCGTCGCCAGGTAGTGATGACGAGAGTAGCGGCGACGGCGCGCCCCCTTGGGTAGCCTTCTTGTTCTCCTGAAAGGGTTATGCATGCAGCCTAGTGGCAACTCTTACGTATTCTGGGAAATACCTTTGAAAGTGTCTCCGAATGACGAGGTGTATAGTGCCGCGCTTCATCTTGTCCGGGGTTGCTGCCAATCCGGTTGTCGCGCTTGCGGTAGCCTTTGGCGTTATGGGGATTAGCCGTAGCGCCTGGGGAGGGGTCCGGACGTCCTGGGGTTTTCCCTTTCACGTGAATGAGGCGAGTCGGGAGCCCTTTCGGCACTCTGTGTCTGCAGGCCCCAGTCCCGCACATTTCCCTACCACCGTAGCATACGACCGGATCACCAGGACGCAACTACGAAGGCAGGCCTCGACACCCTTGATGCCGACCGGATCACCAAGGACGGCATCAATGGGCGAGTGGCTTTGTGACCGGTAAGGCTCCTGAGGCTCGATGCTCAGGAGCCCCCTTTGACGCTCAAGCGGCTCTACGTCTGCGGGTCCCAGTCCCGCACATTTCCCTACCACCGTTAGGTACGACCGGATCACCTGGACGCACTTCACGGGGTGGGGCCTCGACACCCTTGATGCCGACCGGATCACCAAGGACGACATCAAGGGGCGAGTGGCTATATGACAGGTAAGGCTCCTGAGGCTCAATGCTCAGGAGCACCCCTTGATGCTCGAGCGATCCCTATCTTGCCCTGCCGGATACTGCCTCAGGAGGCCCTGGGGCCTCCCGAGACTCCATGCTGTGATATCGTGCTGCGGTCGGAGCCCTCGAGCGGGGGTCGACTGCCAAAAGATGCGAGTCCCTGAGGCGACAGGGCGTGGCTATCTAGCTCCGAGGCGCCTCAGGGAGGGCCAGAGCGCACGACTTCTTGCAAAACGCCAATCGGGAAAGAGAGAACTCAAGATCGGTAAAACGAGAGAACAAAGAGAGAAAAAGTCCCCGCCCCTTTTTTCTTTTAAACATAGAGTTATGAAATCCTCTAACTTCCAACAGGTTCGAGCACAAAAAGGATTCTCGAAGATTGCAACTTGGAATACGAAAAGAGCGAGAAAACGGCCACGTCCGGCTTTTTAGTGTAGTCCTTGTCTTCGTCTTCCCCCAGCGCTGAGCGTAGGGCATCAACGTTGCATGGGCATAGCCATTGATGGGTAGTGTTGACTTCTCCGCCAGTGCGGAGCTGTGGCTGCCACGTTGCGTGGGAGGAACACCTCCGCGTCCTCGGGGGCCTCCGGGCGTATACAACCCACTCATTGTTACGTGAGAGTGTCACGGGTTGGTCCCGGGGGTGTATAGGGAGCTCCATGCCTCGCGGACACGAAGCCCACTCCCAGCCCCCAGTTTGTCGTGGCGAAGTAGGGTCTGCCTTGGGCGGGCCCTCGAGCATAGAGGGAGCCCCTTGCGCTCTCCGACGGGAAGGCCCGCCCTAGAAGAAGGCCCTGGGCTCTCCGGGCGGTGCCCCAGCACGCCTCGCTGGGGTACCCGGGGTTCCCAAGCTGGTACTCGGGGCCTTGCCCCCAGGTCGGGCGAGCCGGGCCTGGGGACATGGGCGAGTACATGATCGCCCGCTGGTGATTGAACGAAACCCATCCCGGAGACATGGGCGTATGTTCCACCCTCCGTCTCCAAGCGAGCGTCGCGCGCCCCGGAGACACGGGCGCATGTTCCACCCTTCGTCTCCAGGTTGGGATCGTCCGGCCTGGAGACATGGGCGTGTGTTCCACCCTCCGTCCCCAAGCTAGGGCCTCCCGGCCCAGGGACGAGGGCGCATGTTCTACCCTCCGTTCCCAGGCGAGTGACCCCCGGTCCCCAGACCCAGACGCCTGCTCAAGGCAGCTCCCTACCAGCGGGCGTGCCTCGCGAAGGTCCCCGCGCCGGGCACCCTCGCGAGGCCAGCCCCGCGAGCCGCCCCCGCGAGGTTGCACATACCAGCCCGCGCGGGGGCTGCCCGCGAAGTCGTGTGTGCGCCTCCTGTCGCCGTGGTAGCCGGCGCTGCTCCCTTCGTGGCCCAGGCGCGTGTCAACATGGTCGTTGTAGAGTTGCACGAGCCCCCGGGCGCCGGCGTAGTTGAGCCTCCGGTCCTCCTCCCTGGTTCTGGCGAGCGTGCCGAGAGGCAAGAGGCGACGCCCCTCTCGTGTGGCCAGCACCTCCCACCGGTCTCTGTCGGCGCATGCGGCCGACTCCTGCGCCCCTGGCGGCCCGAGCCAGGTCACCGTGGAGCGCGGGCCGCCGCTAGCGTCCCGAGCGCGCCCGTGCGGCCCAGGCGCCGTGCCCGCCGGTCGTGCGAGTTCACGGGCGCGAGTCTCGCTGAGACACACCTGGGTCTCATCGGTGGCGGTGTCGCACCCAGGGGCGCGACTGGCCTCGTCGATGCGGCGGTTGCGGGCAGCGTGTTGGCGCCGTAGCTCGTGCGCCACGAGGAGTGCGACATGCCTGTGCGTTGGGTCTTGGCAGACTCGGAAGAGTGGCTGCGCGGTCCGAACGCGGGGAAGGGCCGGGGCGACGGGGGCGTGCCATGTGGTTGGTGAAGGCGACAGCCCCCAGCGCCCGTTGAGAGTCCGGCCGGTGACGGCGCCCGCTGGCGAGGTGGCAGAACGACGCGAGGAGCCATGGCCCGCCGGCGCCGGCCGTGCCACGCGGGCAGCCCGCCGCTCAGCGCGGGCTCGACGTCCTTTTGCCATGCATGCGGCGAGAAGAGGCGAGGCAAGACCTGAGGAAGATTTCGACACGCCCCCTACCTGGCGCGCCAAATGTCGGATTTCGGGCTCCGCAAAACACTTAAGATTCGAACACAAGGGCGTGTGCGAAGATCCCCTGCAGCCTCGCCCTACCTAGCTCGCTACTCGATGGACACGACGACGAACTCGCACGATGACGAGGAAGAAGATGAACACGATAGTTTATCCAGGTTCGGGCCGCTGCGAAGCGTAATACCCTACTCCTGCTTTGGTGGATTGCCCCTCGAGGAGGTGTGGTGGATGAACTAGTACAGTGTTTCAGAGCCTCGTGAGGGCGCTCTTGAGGTGTTCTTGGCCCTCTGTCGGCTTGGTGATGGATGAGTGGATGGACTGACTTCCCATCCCCCTCTATGGTGCAGCCTAGCCTCTATATATAGCGGTGGCTCGGGTCCTCTTCCCTTATCGCAATGGCGGGAAGGGATCCCACAACGGCCAATTTTAAAGGGGGACAGGAGTACATGCCCGCCCTACCCAAAGGCGGTCGTCGCCTGCAAAGTAGCTGTCGATGATGCAGAGGTGGGCTCGGCGATGACATCCGCCCTGCGGGGCTCGTGGTCGTGGTCTTGTTGCATCGGAATGGAAACCTCTGGGGGGTGCTTTGGGAACCCGCGTACATCCTTGCTCCCTTTGCACCAAAGGGGAAACTGCATCGCCTGGCGCGCTGGCACCCGGCTGTCCTTCCTTGTGTCATCTTTGACACCTCAGGCCGGGCCTTGTATAGAGATCTCCGCCGCTCCGGAGGGGGCCTGGGGAGGCCCATCCCTTGCCGGTCTTGACGCCATTCCTCCTCGCGAGCCTAGGGCCCTCGCGAGGGCCTTGCCTCGAGTGGGGCCGCGCTTGGCCGTGTTTGGTTGACGAAGTGGGCCACGCCCTGGGCCGCAGGCAGGCAGGTCTGGGTACCCCCGTTCCCAGAACGCCGACAAAACAATCGGTGCAGAAGTTAAGACTTTTTTGAGTGTTTCAAAGGCTTCTACACAATCATCATCAAAAACAAATGGAATATCCTTTTGTAAAAGATTAGTAAGAGACCTAGAAATTTTAGAGAAGTCTTTAATAAACCTCCTATAGAAACCAACATGACCAAGGAAACTCCGAATACCTTTAATATCTTTAGGACACGTCATTTTGTCAATTGCATCAAATTTAGCTTTATCCACCTCAATACCTCGTTCAGATATTTTATGCCCCAAGACAATACCTTCATTAACCATAAAGTGGCACTTCTCCCAATTCAAGAGGAGATTAGTTTGTTTACATCTGTGCAAAACTCGATCAAGGTTACTGAAGCAATCATCAAAAGAAGTTCCGTAAACGGAAAAATCATCCATGAAAACCTCCACAATCTTTTCACAAAAATCAAAGAATATAGCAGTCATACATCTTTGAAAGGTAGCAGGTGCATTGCATAAACCCAAAGGCGTACGTCTATAAGCATAGGTTCCAAAAGGACAAGTAAAGCTGGTTTTCTCTTTATCAGGTTGTGATACAGGTATTTGAGAGAAACCAGAATATCCATCTAGAAAACAAAAGTGTGTGTGCTTAGATAATCTTTCTAGCATTTGATCAATGAAAGGCAGAGGGTAATGATATTTTCTATTAGCTTTATTTAATTTTCTAAACTCAATTACCATTCTATAGCCAGTGACAATTCTGTGTGGGATAAGTTCATTTTTATCATTGAGAAACCACCTTTCCCTGTTAGGATTAAAGAACAAGCTAAGGCTACAACAGTGGTTAATAAATGCAATGTTAGAGCACCCAAACCTTCTAAACAAATAAATGTAGAACCTAATATTGCTATGGTTAAAGATCTCTTGGTTGATAATATTGATGTGTAGGTTATTTACTTATGTGTTGAGGCTGCTAGAATCGCAAAACCTGCTAGAAACGAACATAATGTGCTAGATAAGAATAAACCCGTTGTTGGCATGCCTGTTGTTTCTGTTTAAATTGGATATCATTGCTATCATGGTTTGTGTGACATGGGTGCTAGCGTGAGTGATATTCCTTTTACTTTTATACCAAGAAATTATGAATGATATAGCATCCTCTGAGATGGAAGACATTGATGTTACTATTAAACTTGCAAATGGAGATACTATTTCACCACTTGGGATTGTTATGTTGAACTCTTGTGTGGAAAAATTAAGTACCCCAATGATTTCTTAGTACTTGGTCCACTACAAGATAATTTTTGTCCCATTATATTTGGTAGACCATTCTTGAATACCATTAATGCTGAAATTGATTGTGTTAAGGAAAAGGTTAAGGTAAGTTTTGGTGATGTGTCTAGTGAATTTAATTTTTCTAAGTTTGGTAGACAACCACATGAGAAAGAATTATCTAATATAGATGAAATTATTGGTCTTGCTTCTATTTTTGTGCGTCCTACTGATTCGTTAGAACAATATTTGCTAGACCATGAAAATGATATGAATATGAATGAGGGGAATGAAATACATGAAATATTCTTTAAGCAAATACCTATTCTTAAACACTATTTGCCTGTTGACATTCTAGGAGATCCTCCCCCACCTAAGGGAACCCCCGTGTTTGAGTTAAATAAATGATCTGATACATTGAAATATGCTTATCTTGATGAAAAGAAAATATATCATGTTATTATTAGTGCTAACCTTTCAGAGCATGAAGAAAAGAGATTGCTTAAGACTCTGAAGAAGCACTGAGCTGCTATTGGATGTACTCTCGATGATCTTAAGGGCATTAGTCCCACTCTATGTCAGCATAACATTAATATGGAACCGGATGCTAAACCCATCGTTGATCAAAGCCGTCTAAATCCTAAAATGAAGGAAGTGGTAAGAACTAAAATATTAAAGCTCCTGGAGGCGGGTATAATCTATTCCATAGCTGATAGTAGATGGGTAAGTCATGTTCATTGTATTCCTAAGAAAGGAGGTATAACTATTGTTCCTAATGATAAAAATGAACTTACCCCACAAAGGATAGTAACTAGTGATAGGATGGTAATTGATTTCAGGAAACTAAACAAATCTACTAGAAAAGATCATTACCCCTTGCCTTTTATAGATCAAATGTTAGAAAGATTATCTAAGCATACACACTTTTGTTTCCTTGATGGATATTCTGTTTTTTCTCAAATACCTGTCTCAAAGGAATATCAAGAGAAAACTACTTTTACTTGCCCGTTTGGAACTTATGCTTATATACGTATGCCTTTTGGTTTATATAATGCACCTGCCACCTTTCAAAGATGTATGACTGCCATATTCTCTGATTTCTGTGAAAGGATTGATGAGGTATTCATGGATGATTTTCCTGTTTACGGGACTTCTTTTGATGATTGCTTAAGCAACCTTGATCGAGTCTTGCAAAGATGTGAAGAAACTAATCTTGTCTTGGGACAAGTGTCACTTTATGGTGAATGAAGGTATAGTACTTGGGCATAAAATTTCTGAACGAGGTATTGAAGTAGACAAAGCTAAGGTTGATGCAATAGAGAAAATGCCATGTCCTAAATATGTTAAATGTATAAGAAGCTTCCTTGGTCATGTTGGTTTCTATAGGTGTTTCATTAAAGATTTCTCAAAGGTTTCTAGGCCATTAACTAATCTTCTTCAAAAACATAATCCGTTTGTTTTTTATGATGATTGTGTAGAAGCCTTTGAAATACTTAAGAAAGCATTGATTACTGCACCTATTCTTCAACCACCTGATTGGAATTTACCTTTTGAAATTATGTGTGATGCTAGTGATTATGCTGTTGGGGTTGTTCTACGGCAAAGAGTAGACAAGAAGTTGAATGTAATTCATTATGCTAGTAAGACTCTAGACAGTGCTAAAAGAAATTATGCTACTACTGAGAAAGAATTTTTAGCAGTTGTGTTTGCATGTGACAAGTTTAGACCATATATTGTTGATTCCAAAGTTACTATTCACGCTGATCATGCTGCTATTAAATATCTGATGGAAAAGAAAGATGCTAAGACTAGACTAATTAGGTGGGTGCTTTTACTTCAAGAGTTTGATTTGCATATTGTTGATAGGAAGAGAGGTGAAAATCCTGTAGCTGATAACTTGTCTAGGATGGAAAATGTTCTTGATGACCCATTGCCTATTGATGATAATTTTCCTGATGAGCAATTAGCTGTTATAAATGCTTATCGTAATACTCCTTGGTATGCAAATTATGCTAATTACATTATTGCTAAATATATACCACCTAGTTTCACCTGCCAACAAAAGAAAAAGTTATTCTTTGATTTAAAACATTACTTTTGGGATGACCCACATCTATATAAAGAGGGAGTAGATGGTGTTATTAGGCCAACTCCAACGCGCGAACCCATCCTGTCCGCATACGTCCATTTGGGGCAAAACGGACAGACGGGCCGGCCCAACGCGCGACCGCAACCGCAAAAAATGTCCGTTTGGTGTTCGGCCCACCCCATTTCCGGCACAAATCTGCGCTCGGTTTGCGCTCCCACGGACGCCGAACAGACGGGCACGCGCTTGCTCCTCGACTGCCTCGGGGACGCATGGCAGCCGCCCAACTACCTCCACCGCCTAAATTAAACACGCACGCGTGGCGGGCCCCGGCTGTCAGCGACCCAACTGGCGGGTCATGGTCCTTCTTAATGTGGAAGTCGTGGACCGGCCAGTCCACAGCTTCCACTTCGAAAGCCCCTCCCGCCTCCTCCACCCCTGGCAAGATCTAGCAAACCCTAGCCACGTCGCCGCCGCCATGACCTGGCCTTGGACCAGCAAGGGGAAGCACGCCCATGAGGCCTCCTCCTCCTCTGGTAGGCGCCGCTCCGGCCGCTCTAGAAGCCCCCCACCATCGTCTCCGCCGGCATTTGCTATCGCGCCGGCAGCGTCCCCACAGCGCGTACGCCCCTATGTCTCCGCGGACATCTGTCGGAGGTACTGAGAAACGGTGACGCCACTCCCATGGGGAGATGCCCACCTCCCCAACTACTGGCATCTGTCAGCGGATCGGGTACCAATCCCTCCGATGTCGGTGAGTGGCCGCGCCCGCCGTGAGGAGATCGACCGACGCCGCGCGCGCCTGCCACCGGATCTGCTCCATGACCCAAGGTACGCCATGGACTCGCCGTTGTGGGATATGTGGCTCGGCGACGAGCACGACCTGCGGCCACAGTCTTTTTTTGCTGGTCGTCCACCTAGCCCACTCTAACAGCGTCGTGATGCTAGCCCGCCACAAACGCGTGAGCGTAGGCGTGTGCGCGGCCTCACTCTGACGCCATCTCCATCCCCGTCCTTGCCACCACCACCTCCGATGACCGAGGAGGAGGAGGCCGAGCTCATTAGGCATGTCATGGAGGACTCCATGAACACGCATGACGAGCGCCAATGTGTGGGCCTGGAGACGGCGTTGGACCTCTCTGCGGCCGGCGGCGTGGCCATCCCGAAGCTGGTGCAGGCCGTCGTGGTGAAGGAGGACGTGAAGGAGGAGGTGGTGGTGGCCGAGCCGCCCCTTGCCATGCGGAACCCGCAGCTGGTGAGCCAGCCGTGGGACTGGTCGACCATGGCGCCGGAGATGGCCGACGCGCTGGGTGTCAGCCCATGGTCAACGACACCGCCGTGGTCACCCGAGCAGGAGCAGGAGCCATGGGAGGAGGTGGTGCAGGCACCGCCACTGCCTCCGGTCTAGCAGGGGCCGCCAGCCTACCTTTGGCAACCGTCTCCGTACGTTGACCTCACCAGCAACGACAATGAGTAGGATGGCGCTCCTGAAGACGACGGCGGCCTCACCAACAATGGGCCTTATCTTTCTTATGTTTTATGTTTTTATGTTTATGTACAATTAAGTAATGTGTTAAACTTGGCTACTGTGGGCATGTGGACGTGTTGATGTTTTTATTTATGGTTTTATATTATTTGCAACGTTCATTTAGGTTTTTTTAAACCAAAAAAAAAGTCCGGACGCGCGGACATTTTGGGATGTAGCAGGCCGGTTGGGCACACCGATGGCAGCACGACCGCAAGCGGACGGGCATGTCCATTTTCCTGCCCCAAACAGACGAAATCCAGACAAACCAGACGTCCAGATGGGGTCTAGCATTGGATTTGTCCTTATACGTTGTGTACCTAAGCATGAACAGGAACAAATCCTACGGAAGTGTCATTCTGAGGCCTACGCAGGGCACCACGCTGGTGACAGAACTGCACGCAAGGTACTACAGTCTGGTTTTTATTGGCCCACTCTTTTCAAAGATGGACGTAAGTTTGTCCTTTCTTGTAATGAATGTCAAAGGATTGGTAACATCGGTAGACGTCAGGAAACACCTATGAATTATTCACTTGCTATTTAACCATCTGATATTTGGGGCTTTGATTATATGGGACCTTTTCCTTCATCTAATGGGTACACTCATATTTTAGTTGCTGTTGATTACGTTACTAAGTGGGTAGAAGCTATTCCAACTAGTAGTGCTGATCATAACACTTCTATTAAAATGCTTAAAGAAATTATCTTCCACACGTTGGGAGTCCCTAGATATTTAATGACTGATGGTGGTTCACATTTTATTCATGAAGCTTTCCATAAACTTCTAGCTAAATATGATGTTAACCATAGGATTGCATCACCTTATCATCCTCAGTCTAGCGGTCAAGTTGAATTGAGTAACCGTGAAATAAAATTGATCTTGCAAAACACTGTTAATAGATCTAGAAATAATTGGTCTAAGAAACTTGACGATGCATTATGGGCCTATAGAACTGCTTATAAAAATCCTATGGGAATATCCCCCTATAAAATGGTCTATGGAAAAGCATGTCATTTACCTCTTGAGTTGGAGCATAAAGCTTATTAGGAAATTAAGGAACGTAATTATGATTTCAAACTTGCTGGTGAGAAGAGGTTATTTGACATTAGCTGTAGCGACCCGATCAAAAAATCGGAGTCTCTGTGCATACTGTGCTAGTCCTTGGATCGAACTTGCTGCACACACAGTACTTGATGAAATAATACAGAGTTCAGTCACACACTTTATTACATCGAGGTCCTCAAAAAAGTATTTATTACAATAATGGCTGAAGGCCAACTAAATAAAATAACTCCATAAGCTTCGAAGGTAAATGAGTCCATCGACTCCACGGGCAAATCACTGAGTGCAAAACAATGACCTATCGCGCCTTAATCCTTGTCGGAAAACTCTGCAACATGAGACGTTGCAGCCCTGTAGGCCAGCACATGGAATATGCCGGCAATGTCACCACCGAACAATGATAATATGTCTATCTCTATATGCAATTTTGACTATGGTGGAGGCTCTGAGTTTAATTTGTTGCATAAAGCTAATTTTTTTTCCTATGACAAAATTAATTAAACTATACTATGATTATTATGCCATTATTGATATGGTTCCTCCAACTCAATCCAATTACCCAAAGTTGTTAAAACCCCAATTCATTAATTAAATTATGATGGTGTTGAGATCACTCAATAAAATCACTTCTAGAGGCTCAATTTGTCCATAACTGGGGACACGGCTAATCGATTAGTTTGACACTCTGCAGAGGTTTGTGCACTTTTCCCCACAAGACTCGACCACATCCATGATTGGAAGATCGAGAAAGGTCTTTCAAGGACTTTCCCTTAGCCACCGGTAGTGCCCATCCAAACTATAACCCACTACCTCTCGTAGCACTACCTGGTAAGAGTCACTACAATGATCAACCAAGCCAGAGACCATAATGACTTGCGGCTGCACACGGAAGCTTCTAGTCATGAATTGTCGTATGATCCCTTTGAACCTGGGTGGCTCTCCATAAAGAGTAATCACTGGGTCCTCCAGGATACTCGGGCAAGCACTTGGTTACTCCAAGGTGCCCCTCACCTTGCAACCGTTCCACCCAGAGATATATTAAAGTTTACTTAAGTTGATACTTAAAATTATTCTCTCTCGACTTGCATGAATCAGGAATACCACCCCATCTACATAAAGCATGGCTAAGCAATTTAACTTAACAACAACGATTCCCGGGGAGATCAAGTGGACATAGGTTCCTACCTCATACTAGAATATCATTGCCAAAAATTCCAAAACCTACTCATGCAAAGTATAACGGTGGAACTAATGCATAGTAAAACATAGTTGCATGAAAATATGATCAAGGTGGTGAACTTGCCTTGCTGAAAGTTGTTGGAGTCTAACGATTGATGGTATTATGCTTCGCACTCCGGACAATCTAGCGTGACAAACAATGAGCATACAATAAGCAATCACGATCACAATCATGCAAATAAGATCATATGCAAAACAACATCCAAAGAAAAGTCGAAACTCGAAGAAATTGCCAAAACAAGTTTCTCGACAAAAACTATTTTTAACAGAAGAAAATAACACAAAACTTTAGTTTAACAGAATGTATTTGCTATTAGTTTTAATTAGCAAAAAGAATTAATTAAAAGGTTTTATAAAGCAAAAGTTATGGCCTATTTAAGATGGATCTTAAACCTGACCAGATTCAATTTTTATATAAACAAACATTGTTTTTATTGGTTCACTGGATACATATAACATGCAAAAAACTGTAGCAAAAAGAATCATCGAAATCGGAGTTGTAGATCTAAAGATACAAAAAACAAAATCAAATCTAAATGTGAAAACGAGATTTTTCTGAAAACTTTATGTTGCGGGCATATGACAAGTGGCGCGCCATGTGTGGCTGTGAGGTGTTTGTTAGGAGACCAAGAAGAGGATGGCCGATTCTTAAGAATTACAGAAATAAAAGCTAACTAAAAGAAAAACCGCTAGTCGGTTTGATCTAAACTGAAGAAAACCCGATCTATGTAACCATTCGATCTAAAAAAACACGAACAGAGGGAACGCTCGCTTATAGAGAAGAAACGGGATGTGGGCAGGGAAGAAGGCGGCGGCGAGGTGGCTGCTTCGGTCATCGGCGGGGACGGTGATGATGTCCGGTGGGTGTGGGAGATCGAGGGTGACCGATTTTTGGTGTTGATGGAGCTCGGGGATGACGGAAGCGAGCGGGGCGTCGAGGTGAACTTCGTGAACTCCGGAGGAGTTGTGAGCTCGAGGCGGTGTCTCCGGTGCTCCCTGGATGTCCAAACAATGCCAACAAGATTTGCAATGATGAGGGATAGTAGACTATGGAAGGAGGAGTTTTGAAGATTCTTACACGCGTCGGGATCAACCGGTGAACCGCGTGAAATCCGGCGAGATCCAAACGACGAGAGCATGGAGCAGAGGTGATTTCGGGCGTTGGAGTTTGGGGGAATCGGTCGAGAAAGACCCCGGGTATTTATAGGACATAAACTTGGGCAAGGAATTGGCTTTGTGATAGGATTTTGCACGAGGTTGAACCAGAGGTGGCATCGGTACGTATGCGTACATGATTCTTTGTTCGTTCGTGAGGAAGAAGAAAATAATAAGTGGGCCCCATATGTCATGTACGTGTGAGAGATCGTGAGAGACACGAGAGGGAGATCGAGTGAACAGGCGCTCCTAGCCTCGCTTCATTTTTTATCGCTAGCATCCGCGAGTTCCTGGAGCACTGGGGCGCTGGGGCCTGGTTGGCCTCGTGTGCTGGCTCCTGGCTGGCCAGGACAGTGCTACGGTTGAGCCTTGGTCCGCTGGCCGGTCGGCTGGGGCGTGCCGACCTTTAAAAAAACGGCGAAGAAAACCAAAATAATTTACATATCAAATCTTTTTGTAAATTTTTGAAATTTGGCACAAAAATTCTAGATACTACAATGGTCCACCTGAACATTTTAGTTTTCGAAAATAATGTACAGAAATATTTATTAAAATTTGCACAGGCATTTTAATGCATAAAAACAATTTGAAAGGACTTTTTAAAATACCAAAATATATCCAAATATTTTTCCACTATTTTTCCTTTGGAGCGAGTCATTTTACCCTCTCTCATAAATATTCCTTTTCAGAGGAAAAATATTTTGAATAAAAATCCAATAAATCAAATAGGGAAAATTCCAATTGCATGAAAATGATGATGATAATGCATAGCTATATCATAACATGCCAAAATGAAATTTGGGATGTTACATTAGCTCTCTAGATGAATGGAGGACACAAGCCTATGAGAACGCCAAGTTGTTCAAAGAAAAAGTTAAAGGATGGTGTTGGGGATATAACCCCGTGGTATAACCCGCCCAGGAGGGGCTGGGTTAGGAAGTTGGCGACTTAGCAATAAGGCCGTAAACAGGCCTGAAGACCAAGACAAGCCTGACTTAACAGGAGGGCCGAACAGAGACCCAGAGCCGGATGACGGCGTGTGACCCGGAGGCGTAAGCCGCCCGGAGATGGCTTGCTAGAGAAGGCAAGGAGATTGAGAGATAAGGTCGGTTACAAGGTGTAACACGGTCTGGACTCTTGTAACGCCCAGGGCCTCGACCTGTGTATATAAAGGCGAGTCCCTGCGGCAGCTTAGGGTACGAAACAATTGATCGAGAGCTAGGTCAAGCGAATCCGCTCCCTTGTAATCGATACCCAATCAATACAAACACAAAGCAGGACGTAGGCTTTTACCTCTTTCGTGAGGGGCCGAACCTGGGTAAACCCGTGTCTTTCGTCCCGATCAACCCCTTCGAGTTAACCACCGTAGCGATGGCTTCACCCCTAAGTCCTTTCCCTAGGACATCTGCCATGATAAAACCACGACAGTTGGTGCCCACCGTGGGGCCGATGCGCGGTGGTTTAGAGTACTCGAAGGGCTCTCTCCCAGGGATCGAGGGATACTCCGTGGGCAGGATGACTAAGAGTCGCCGCGGCAGGCTCTACATCGATGACGCCGGCTGGGGCCCCGAGGCCGACTCAATTGAGTACGGGTACCGGGTGCCCTTTGGCGGTATTCATGTTTTCATCGGGAAGATCGGCGGATCTAAGCCCGGGCCGGACATCTGCACCAACCTTGTCGAGTCGGCCCGGCGCGCGCAACCCGCCCGGATTCAACCCGGCCGGAAGCACGTTTTCGTCGGCTTCACGCAAGGCGCGGAACTCGCGGAAGATTCCGTGTCAGGAGGAGAAACCCTCGTCTGGTCGGAGGATGGATCCTCGAGCGGAGAGACGGAGTCAATTTACCAACTTCATGATGGTGGGCTTGGGGGCTACTTCGATGGCGACAGCATTCCGGAGCCCTATGAGCCGCCGAGCCAAGCCGCCATCTTCATGGCAGGCACGGCGCCGGGTTCCAGCAGCACGGCGGCTGGGGCAGCGGCAGCCGGCGCAGCATGGTCCGGGTCGGCCAGGCCGCCGGCTCAAGTTTTGCTGGACATGATGAATGAGCTTACGACACTGATGGGAACCGAGGTCACGGCTGAGAATCAGGCAGGCCGCAATGCAGAGATTGCAAGGCTGAAAGACCAGATGACCAAGGCCCAGGAGGATATCATTGCAATGCAGGCTCAGATGGATGCTGAGTCAGAGCGTCTGAAGGCTGAAGCTTTTCGCCTCAATCTGGATCAACAAGCCTCAGACGCAGTTTTTCGGATGAGGCATCAGACCCGCCTGCATGAGCAGTATGAGCCCAGAAACCTCTTCAATACCCTGGGAGCAGGACCGAACGCACCACTGACCGTGGCCCAAACGGCGGAAGTACCTGGGAATAGGGCGGCGACTCAACATCGGCAGCCAAACCCGCTTCGCAGGAATCAGACCCCGCCGCAGCGCTTTCTGACTCCACCTGGTCATTATTCTAACCCGGTGGGGAACATGATAGCGGCAGCTGCCAGGCTCAATGCACTCCCTCTCGCCGACGGGACACCCTTCGCCGAAGAAGCGCGGAATGCCATTGAGTTATTGCAGACACCGGTGGCTCAACAGGAGAAATATACATACAGCCGAAGTCGTGTGCACTCAACTCCTCTTCCGAGCCGTAGTTACAACCGGCGCATGGAGTCGCCGACGGTCTCCAGCAGCGAGCGACGTCGGATCGACCAGATCATTGACGCAACGGCGGGTTGTGAGAGTTTATGCTTCCTGGATGCTTATTCGGGTTATCATCAGATCAAGATGGCAGTTAAAGATCAAGAGAAGACATCTTTCATAACACCTTTTGGAGCTTTCTGTTATGTATCCATGCCTTTTGGACTCAAAAGTGCTGAGGCGACTTACCAGCGCTGTGTGCAGAATTGTCTTCATGGTCAGATCAGACGCAACGTTCATGCTTATGTAGACGATATTGTGGTCAAGTCAAGGAAGAAGGAGACTCTGCTGGATGATTTGAAGGAAACTTTTGATAAGTTGCGGGTTTACAAGATGATGCTTAATCTGGCTAAGTGTGCTTTTGGTGTGACTGCAGGCAAGCTCCTGGGATTTTTGGTCTCAGAGCGGGGCATTGAAGCTAACCCGGATAAAATAAAGGCCATCACCTCATTATCTAAGCCGGCTGAGGGAGTCCTGGACTAAGGGGTCCTCGGGCCGCTAGCCTATCTCTCACAGGCCGGCTTGGTAGGCCGCTCTCTGATTTTCACGGGAATGGCCGGATAGGTGGTGACCCCATATTCTAGAAGGAAACCTCCGAAGACGAGGCGTGCACTCCAAGTTAAGATGAGAAGATCGGCGTCTCTATTTCCGGCTGGAAGCTTACCATGTGTAAACCCTAGATACCCCCGGTGTCTATATAAACCGGAGGGTTTAGATTGTAGAGAGTAGACAAGCTCATCTAGGGTTTTGGCTACTTGATCTCGAGGTAGATCGACTCTGTAATATTCATACACATCAATACAATCAAGCAGGACGTAGGGTTTTACCTCCATAGGAGGGCCCGAACCTGGGTAAACACCGTCTCCTTCATCTCCTGTAACCCATCGATCCTAATCTCACAGCTCGGGACCCCCTACCCGAGATCCACCGGTTTTGACACCGACATTGGTCTTTCATTGAGAGTTCCGCTGTGGGATCACAAGAGAAATTGATGGCTCGCCTGATCCTTAGCGATGAAGTCCGCAACGGGGACTCCTTTGCCCCTGGATAGTTTCTCGCCTTCGACAGCATCGTGCTGCACGCTGACCCGACTGGCCGCCTTGGTCGGATCGGGATTGTCGCCCCCGATCAAGAGATCAGGTTCGGGAACCTAGAGTTCCCCGTAGACCCCCGGGGCGACCTTTCATTCGCCGGGCTCACAGCTTCATCTGACGATCCCGAAGTCCCCGAAGCCTTAACTTCGGGTCTCCTTCTCGACCCCGCCCTCGGGTCTATCCCTGCCAATGACCTGGCTCCTAGTCCAGATCCGGTTATAGTACCTGAGGGTGGGGGGTCGGCCCCTGCCGAACACACTCTTTGCACGGACACATCGGAGGTCAACTCCGGAAGTCCTAGGCAGATTGATCCGGTCGAGCTCTTAGTGCTCAACGAGGCACTGGATCGGATCCTAACAATAAAGACCACAGACTACCCGACCTCGACCCATGCTCAGATCGGTCTGGAGGAGGGTCTTTGGGAATTTTTTGACCCACCCACCACCCACTTGGTAGCCACTATCGAGGATTTAACCAATATGTTGGACTACGCCTCCGAGGAGGCAGAAGACATGGAGGAAGAGGACGGCGCCCCCGCCCCTGTCAACACTGGGCGGTGGACTGCCACCTCCACTTACGACGTCTACATGATAGACACCCCCGATGATAAGGGCAACCGCACCCCTCAGAACAATGGCGATAAATCCGGAGAGGCGCCGTCAAGGCGCAGGAAACAGCGCAAGCGATCAAAGGCACACAAGGGAAGGGAAGCCATTGCAGGCACCGGGGAAAACGATACCCCGGAAGACCTCGGCGATCCCGAAGTCCCTAAACAACCACTGGAGGACCAGGAAAAGCCCGAAGATCGGCACGACACCGAGGATCATAACGATTCCGAGGATGATAACTACCTCCCCCCCGAGGAGGAGGACGACCTGGAAGCCGAAGACTTCACCGTCCCCGATAATACTACGGATCAGGAACGGTTCAGGTGGCAGCTTCTAGCCACCGCCCGAAGCCTGAAGGCAAAACAACAACAGCTCAAAGCCGAACAAGACACCATCAATGATAGATGGACGAGGGTCTTGGCAGCCGAAGAAGGGTACGGTTCCGATCTACCGGACCAACCCAAGACTACCCTCGCCGGCTGCTGCTGCCACAATTCGATGATGAAGCCTTCGAAACATCGCCTCCCAGGCATACTCCGTACGACCGACCCGACCGCCCTCCCCGAGGACGGGATAGAATGGCCGGCGAGGCCGAGTACAGGCCTGAAGCACCCCACAGGAGAGGAAAAGAACCAACGGGGCATGATGATAGGTACGATTTACGACAGGACCTGGACTACAGAGCAGGCCACACAAGATCCATATACGGATCTAGAGGGTACTCCCTCCCGCTAGACGGGACGGATACTGGTCTTGGCTCGACCGCAACAATAGAGGTCGGGAACAATACCGGACCCGGCCTACCGCCGATCGTAGGCATGACATAGCTCGGGTCAGAGGCGTTGCCCACCCACTGTGCTTCACAGACGAGGTGATGCAGCATCAGTTCCCTGAAGGGTTTAAACCCGTTAACATAGAGCAATACGACGGGACAACAGACCCAGCCGTGTGGATTGAGGACTTCCTCCTTCACATTCATATGGCACGAGGAGATGACCTCCACGCCATCAAGTATCTGCCCCTACAACTTAAGGGGCCAGCTCGACAGTGGTTAAACAGTCTCCCCAAAAACTCCATCGGGAGCTGGGAAGAGCTCGAGGATGCTTTCCGATCTAACTTCCAGGGCACTTATGTCTGGCCTCCGGACTCTTCCGACCTGAGCAATGTTGTCCAGAAAGTAGGAGAATCGGCTCGGCAGTTCTGGAATCGGTTCTTGACCAAGAAAAACCAGATCATTGACTGCCCGGATGCCGAGGCAATAGCCTCTTTCAGACATAATATCTGGGACGGATGGCTAGCTCGTCAGCTCGGCCAGGACAAGCCGAGGACAATGTCCGCCCTCACCTCACTAATGACCCACTTTTGCGCGGGTGAGGATAACTGGCTAGCTCGGCGCAGCCATAACCCCGAAGTCCCCGACACCTCTGAAGTCTGGGATGGAAACGGAAAACCACGACGCAACAAAAACAAACGCCGCCACAGCAACGGCGAGGCGGAGGACACGGCCGTCAATGCCGGCTTCCGCAACCCGAAATCCGGACAGCGGAAGAATCCCTCTAAAGGAAATAAAGACGGACTTACCACGCTGGACAAAATTATGGATAGGCCCTGCCAGATTCATGGCACTCAGGACAAACCCGCTAACCACACCAACCGTAATTGTTGGGTATTCAAGCAAGCTGGCAAACTCGCAGCCGAGGAGCAAAGCAAGAGCCCATGCAGCGAGGACGATGACGAGCCCCACGGTCCAAGCAATGCAGGACAAAAGCAGTTCCCTCCAGAGCTAAAAACCGTGAATATGATATATGCCACTCAGATACCAAAGAATGAGAGGAAGCGCGCCCTTCGGGAGGTCTACGCCGTGGAGCCCGTAGCCCCGAAGTATAACCCATGGCCGGCTTGCCCGATCACTTTCGACCGACGGGATCATCCGACCAGTATCCGTCACGGGGGTTCGACAGCCCTCGTATTAGACCCAATTATCGATGGGTTTCACCTCACTAGAGTCCTAATGGACGAAGGAAGTAGCCTTAATCTGATTTACGCAGACACGGTGAAAAAGATGGGTATAGATCCATCAAGGATCAAACCTAGCAGCACTACCTTTAAAGGAGTGATTCTAGGCATCGAAGCCCGCTGCTCGGGCACCGTAAATCTGGAAGTGGTGTTCGGCTCGCCCGACAACTTCCGCAGCGAAGACTTGATCTTCGACATTGTCCCTTTTCACAGCGGTTATCACACCCTTCTCAGCCGCACATCATTCGCTCGCTTTAACGCCGTCCCCCATTATGCGTACTTGAAGCTCAAGATGCCCGGACCCAGGGGGGTCATTACTGTCAACGGCAACACAGAGCGCTCTCTCCGAACTGAGGAGCATACGACGGCCTTGGCAGCTGAATTCCAGTGCGGCGACGATAGGCCGACGCCCAAATCAGCCATAAAGGTACATCGTGATAGCAAACGAGTTCGGCCTCAACCCGAACTTCCGGAATCACCTTCCGCCCAGCAAAAATAGGGATACGCCCCCCACAACACAGCCCTAGTTCCTGCAAAGTATGTGCCAAGAAGGCACGACTTTGTGCTCAAAATACCATGGGCAGCTGTGGGGACCCACGATCAAAGGGTAAGTGTTCGGCTGGACCGAACTACTGCCAACACACGTCTTCGGACAAACTAC
Organism: Elymus sibiricus; assembly: GCA_039707655.1. Lineage (NCBI taxonomy): Eukaryota > Viridiplantae > Streptophyta > Magnoliopsida > Poales > Poaceae > Elymus > Elymus sibiricus. The sequence goes on from CM077665.1 coordinate 360,010,958, forward strand.
AGGTACCATCTAGGACCTGCCAAGCGTAAAGCCCATTCGCACCACGGCGACTTCTCAAGATCTTCTTCCAAAGGTCCATTCACCGATAGCAGTTACCTTTAAAGGAATGAAACCCCCCTCAGGGGCAAAGGAGTAGACAGGCGACAGGGCACATCGAGGACGTCAAGCCACCCATCGAAGACCCCGGGTAAAGCCTCTCCTTTGTATACCTTGTTTTTTCCAAAAAACCTGTAACAGTTAATTCGGTAGTTTGAGTTGTAAGAATTCATCTGAAATAAAGAGCATCCTTTACGGCCTCCTTGTAGTATTTTATGTCACATACTCTGTTCTCTACTCGCTAACGCCCATAGCAAAAAAGCTGTTCGGTACATACTACGATGCGACCTGCTAATAGACCGGGGGCTCGAATATAAAAATCGCCCCAAGCATCACCCCGGCAGTACTATTCATGTGTCCGGCGTCTCGGATGTTGCTTTATATGAATTGGTTCCGAATTATGTCTTGGGTCAATGGTTAGGTTGCCCGGCTCCTGTGCTTGCCCTCTTACGTTTCGCTCGTTCGGCTAAAAAGGATAAAGGGAGAACCACTGCGATTGTGCTTCCGGCTCGCCTGGTCAAGCACCTCAGTGGAGAAAGCTGAAAACCGACTGTCATAATAAGCGAGAACCGGTATGCAATCCAAGCATAAGTGTCAAACTAAAAATCGATAGAGGTTATTCCGTGTTATATGAGGGGTTTGTACTATTGCAAACCATGTGATGCTGGTGTCAACCTCGGTGTATCCAAATATCACAAAACACTGGGGGCTCGTCATCAGCCCCCGCATTCAAGCTCCTCCGGCTAAGTGAAAGCACTAAAGCATTATAGTCCGATTGCCTTGTTCCCCTCGCACTACCGCCTTCGGGCACCGATACTTCGGCTAAGGGTCATAGTGCGGAGGCAGAAACACCTCGTGTAGTATCTACATGGGGGCTGAAGCCGACGACTCGCAACTTTCAGATAAAACGGCCACACAGGAGTCAAAATAATACAAAGCTTAAAAGACATGATAAACCATGCAACCGCATTATAAAGCGGAACAGTCATCGGATACATGACAAAACATTCATTCATAATTACATCTTTTGGGCATTGGGCTTCTATCGCCCGAGCACCGTCCATCATGGCGGAAAAGTATTTCTCGGGGCGCCTATGCTCCTTCCCAGGGAGTGGAGGCGCGGTGGCCATCTCGGTTGGCTTGAGCCCCGGCAGGTGCACCATGGTCCTTGCAAAGGCCATCCGAGCTCCCTCGATGCATGCAGAACGCTTCAGAGCGTCAATCCGAGGCGTAGCATTGCACAGTTTCTGCACCAAGCCAAAGTAACTGCTCGGCATCGGCTCTGCAGGCCACAGCCGGATGCAGAGGTCCCTCATGGCCGGCTCCACCATCCTGTGCAGCTCCATCAACTGTTTCATCTGCTTGCTCAGGAGCGGAGGGTGCTCGAGGGCTTGAAATTGAGCCCAGAACAACCACTGCTCAACATCCCCATCCCAGGAGGCGAAGTGCTTGTTCGCGTCAGCTGCACTCTTCGGGAGGTCCGCAAAGGCGCCTGAGGAATGCCACACCCGGGTGAGCAATGCAAACCTGTTACCACCAAAGGCACATTGTAGTAAGTACGGCTTACCATCCGCGATCGCCCGGACTTGGCGGAGTTCTTCTTCAAAGAACCGCCTATCAACATGCTCCGATTTGAGCTTGGATTTAAGCGTTGATAGCTCGCTGGCCTGGTCTCCATTCTTCTACTCAAGGGCCTCACACTTCGCGCTGGCATCCTTGAGCTCCAGCTGCACCTCCACCACTCGGGCCTCATGATTGTCGCTCATAGCCTTTAACGCCGACAGGTCAGCTGTCGCTCGTTCGGCCGCCACCTTCTCATCTGCGGCCTCCTGCCTCGCCTTGGCCAATTCGGCCTTGAGGTTTTCGACCTCCGCAGCCACAACTGTGGTAACAATAAGTAAATACAAACTTCTGGATAATCCGACTATCTCAATCAATGAGGATAGACAATAGCGCGAATGGTACAATTCGGACTCACCTTGCGTCTCGACTAATCTCTTGTTCAGACGATCGAGCTCCTCATCGGAGCTCTTGAGCTTCCGGTTTAGCTTGGCAAGCTCCATTGCGTTGGCGGCCGCCGCCGAAGACGAGGCCTACAAAACAAACTATGTGCATTAAAACTCCCGGGCTATTGGATTCCGTCCCCTCCGCTAAGTACTCTTCGGAGCTCTTAGAATAACAAAGGGCAAAGGATGACTTGAGCATCGTTACCAATGTTCGGACGTTTGACCCCCTTGTGGGTTTTTCAAACTCACCCAGGGCTCGGGGGCTACTACACTTATAAGGATTGTATAAAATACGCAAATTAACTTTCTCTAAGGAAAAGAATATTATGTGGCACACCTGGAAGCCCGTCAAGAGACCATTGAAGGCCACTTTCAGTCCGCTATCTACGGACTGAATGCCTTGCAAAACCGCACCCATAAGGGCACGGTGATCCTCGGCGATGGAGGAGCCGGATAAAGCTTCCTCCATCTGCGCCGACCATCCAGTCATGGGCGGCACTGGTGGGGGTCCGCCAGCCCTCCCTCTTGTGGGGGATTGGGCGGGCTACTCCGGAGGTGTAGATCGCTCCGGAGATGTCTTCGGAGAAGGATGGACCGGACTCCGTCCCCCCTCTTTAGTTGCCAGGAGATGTTCTTCCTCCTGGTCTTCGGCGGCCGAGGTGTTAGCCTCAGCCATAACTTCGTCGCCCCCGCCGCCGGTGTTTGGCTCGGAAGGAGCCTGGCGCGGCAACACCTCCACAGCCTCCTTCGAGGCCTCTGGAGGCGTCGGATGTGACGTAGTCCCGCTTTCTGCCAGGTCGGCGGGCAGGGGCTCCCCGTCCGAGAGTTAGTCGGTGGGGAGATCGCGCGTGGGGCTATAAATCAAAATATGCTTGCCCATTTTAGCATTAAAAACTCTATGCAAATAACCCAGAAGGTCTTCGGATTCATACCTCAGGGCTGGGGGCTTAACCCTGGGGTTCCTTTGGGGAACCTTTTCGGAAGCCTCAGACTCCTCGTCGGAGTCTGAGCTATCGTCGGCCAGGACCGCCTTGCTTCGGCAGGTCCTCTTTGGGGCAGGAGGAGATAGGTCCTCTGCGACGTCTGCTGACGCCGCCCTTTTCCTTGCAAGGGGGGAGTCGCACTCCTCCACGTCCTCATGCTCCTCCTCATGAGCGGAAGAGGCGTGGGTCTCCTTGGATTTAGTGTCCGGGAGACCCCTTGGACAGAGACCCTCTTGGGCTCCCTTCTTCTCTCCTTTCTTCTCCTCCTTCTTCTCTGGCGCCGAATACGGCGCCACGACGAGCATCTCCGTCAGCAGATCTGACCGAGGGTCTTCGTGCTGCGGGACCGGACAGTTGATTTTCACGGCCTTCCTCGGCCATTTCTGTGAAGATAAGGGAGAAGGGGTTCAGCTCTTGGTAAAAAAAATAGAGCCGCGGAATTAAAAGTTCTATCTTACCTTGGTGGGAGGGTTTGCGGCGTCGAGGCCGGTGTCCTCTTCCCCGGCCGGCCAGCTCTCCTGAGGCTTGAATAGCACCTTCCACAATTTCTCGTGGGTGGTGCGGAAGAATTGGCGTACGGTGTCCGGGTCCTCAGGCTGGTAAGCCCACATTGGAGAGGCACGGTGCTGGCAGGGGAGAAGGCGGCGGCGGAGCATGACCTGGACCACATTGGTCAGCTTGATGTTGGTCTCGATCATCGAGGTGATGCGCTTCTGCAGCGACTTCACCTCTTCGGCCGACCCCCAGTTAAGGCCCTTCTTGAGCCACGAGGTTAGCCTCGCAGGGGGTCCGGATCTGAACTCGGCGGGCGCCATCCCGTCCGCGCTCCTTGGTTGAGTGATGTAAAACCACTCCTTTTGCCAGATCTTTACCGTGTCGATGAAGGTGCCTTCCGACCACTCGACACGGGGGAGCTTGCTGATTATGACCCCTCAACAGTCCGCATGCGCACCCGCAACTGTCTTCGGCTTGACATTAAAGACCTTGAACCACAGGACGAAGTGCGGCTGTACTCGCAGGAAGGCTTCACAGACAAGGATGAACGCCGAGATGTGCATGATGGAGTTCGGGGGGAGGTCGTGGAAGTCTAACCCGTAAAAGAACATGAGGCCCCTGACGAAGGGGTGGAGCGGAAAGCCCAGTCACCGGAGGAAATGGGGGACGAACACCACCCTCTCGCCCTGCCTCGGCGTGGGAACCACCTGATTCGCCTCTGGGGCGCGGTGGGCGATATTGGCGGAGATGTAACCGGCACGCTTCAACTCCCGTATGTCGTTGTCGGTGACGGAGGAAGCCTCCCACTTACCCATGGAACCAGAACCGGCCATGGCCGAGCTCGGAGGGGAGATGGAGGAAGAAATGGATCTGGGCTCTCGGAGCTTGGGAAGGTTGAGGAGGCAGAGGTTGCGAATTGGGAGAGTGACTAGGCCTTGGGGGTATTCTCCCTTTTATGGGTGCCGTAATACCAAGAGCCTCCCCACTACTGCGCCGCAGGCCTCGCCACTTCCCGAAACAATCGTGTCGTTATGCGCGCGTGGGATGACCCAAAGGATTAATCATATCCCGTAAGAAACGGGACACGATCTGCACATTGATAAGACGTGCCAATGAAACTGCCTCGAACCGCGAATCGAGTTTTTGTAACCGGCTCGGCGGTCGTGGTAGGCCACGACCCTTCATCAGAAAGGCTGTCAGGGAACACTATTCACACTTTAATGTTTGGCCTTCGAGGTTAAGCAATTTGTGGCATCCGGATAATTTCATGTTCGGATAACTATGTATCATCGGTAACCGGACTAGAGCCTGCCGATCATAAAGGAGGAAAGGAACTCGCCCCGCAAGCCGAGGACTCTGATCACGCAAAGCTACTGGTGTCATGACCCCTGGCGTTGGAGGCTAGTTCGGGGGCTACTGAGGGAGTCCTGGACTAAGGGGTCCTCGGGCCGCTGGCCTATCTCTCACAGGCCGGCTTGGTAGGCCGCTCTCTGATTGTCACGGGAATGGCTGGATAGGCGGTGACCCTATATTTTAGAAGGAAACCTCCGAAGACGAGGCGTGCACTCCAAGTTAAGATGAGAAGATCGGCATCTCTATTTCCGGCTGGAAGCTTACCATGTGTAAACCCTAGATACCCCCAGTGTCTATATAAACCAGAGGGTTTAGATTGTAGAGGGCAGACAAGCTCATCTAGGGTTTTGACTACTTGATCTCGAGGTAGATCGACTCTGTAATATTCATACACATCAATATAATCAAGCAGGACGTAGGGTTTTACCTCCATAGGAGTGCCCGAACCTGGGTAAACACCGTCTCCTTCGTCTCCTGTAACCCATCGATCTTAATCTCACAACTCGGGACCCCCTACCCGAGATCCGCCGGTTTTGACACCCACACCGGCGTGTATTAATGATGTTCAGCGCTTGGCGGGTCGTATTGCCGCTTTAAGCCGATTCATAAGCCGCCTGGGAGAGAAGGCCATCCCTTTTATATCAGATGATGAAGAAGACTGATGATTTTGTCTGGAGTGATGCTGCCAATGATGCGTTTGGGGTGCTCAAAAAACAGTTAGTTGAGCCGCCTGTCTTGGCCGCTCCCGTGGAAAAAGAGCCATTGCTCCTATACGTGGCGGCTAATAACAAGGCTGTCAGCGCGGCGGTTGTTGTGGAGCGCAAGAAACCAGGCAAAGAGTACCCAGTCCAGCGGCCGGTTTATTATGTTAGTAAGGTTTTGACAGGGTCCAGGCAAAGATACCCGCATTGGCAAAAGCTGGTGTTTGGAGTGTTCATGGCGAATCGCAAGCTGAAGCATTACTTCCTTGGGCATCCAATTACGGCAGTCAGCTCTCCTCCTTTGGGAGATATCATTCAAAATAGAGAGGCCACCGGCAGGATTTCTAAGTGGCCAATTGAGCTCGGACCTCTTAATTTGAGATATGTGCCTCGCACAGCTGTCAAGTCCCAAGCCCTGTAGGATTTCATCAATGACTGGACGGAGTGTCAAGCACCGGAGGAGAAGCCGGACAATACGTATTAGATAATTCATTTTGATGGATCTAGACAATTGGAAGGCTCAGGGCTGGAGTTGTTTTAACTTCCCCATGAGGTGATAAATTTTGTTACGTATTAAGGTTAATGTTTCCTTGTACTAGCAATGCAGCTGAGTATGAAGCTTTGCTCCACGGGCTCCATGTGGCTAAGGAGATGAACTTAAGCCGGGCCAGACGTCTAGGCGACTTAGACCTTGTGGCCCAACAAGTCTCAGGCACGTGGGATTCTAAAGACCCTCATATGGCGGCTTATCGCCAGGCGGTTGATATCATTGCTGGTCACTTTAAGGGTTATCAGGTGGATCACCTTGATCGTCGAAAGAATGAGGCGGCTGATGCATTGTCACGGTTGGGGTCTCAGCATAAGCCGGTGCCGCCTAATGTGTTTTTGGATGTGTTGCATCACCCATCGGTCAAGTTACCTTCTGAGGAGGATCTTGCCATACCTGACCCGGAGGGACAGTTGGTGGCGGCTCTTCGCGCGATTCCAGATTGGACGCTGCCTTATCTTACATATTTGACCCGTGGTGAGTTACCTGAAGATGAAACTTTGGCGCGGCAAATCATGAGGCGGTCTAAGTCCATGACAATCGTCAATGGCAAGTTGTACAGGTGCAGCGTGACTGGTGTTTTTCAACGTTGTGTTTCTCCTGAGGAGGGCCATGAAATCTTGCAAGAGATACATGCCGGCGATTGCGGTCATCATGCCGGGTCAAAATCCTTGGTGGCCAAAGATTTTCGACATAGTTTTTACTGGCTAATTGCTCATGCAGATGCAGAGGACTTGGTTAGCAAGTGTGATGGGTGTCAGAAATTTGGACGACGAGCCCATGTGCCTGCTCAAGAGTTGCGGATGATTCCGATCACCAGGCCATTTGCGGTTTGGGGGCTTGATATGGTTGGACCGTTTAAGAGGTCTAAAGATAAGAAGACCCACCTTTTGGTGGCAGTTGATAAGTTTACCAAGTGGGTTGAGGCGGAGCCGGTCAGCAAGTGCGACGCAACAACGGCAGTTCAGTTCGTCAAGAAGCTGATTTTTCGTTTTGGTTACCCCCACAGTATCATTACTGACAATGGTACAAATCTGTCCAAGGGGGCTATGAAAGAGTTTTTTCAAAGTGAACACATCCGCCTTGATGTTTCATCGGTCGCTAATCCATAGTCTAATGGTCAAGCAGAACGTACTAACCAGGAAATTTTGAGAGGTATCAAGCCCCAGCTTATGGTTCCTTTGGAACGAACGCCGGGCTGTTGGGTTGAGGAGTTACCTTAAGTTCTTTGGAGCATCAGAACCACCCCCAACAGATCAACAGGCTACACGCCTTTTTTTCATGGTTTATGGTGCAGAAGCCGTTCTCCCCAGTGCTATTCGTCATGATTCGCCCAGGGTGGCGGCTTACATTGAAACTGATAATTAAACCGCGCGTCAGGACACACTGGACACCTTGGATGAAGAGCGGGATCTTGCAGCTGCACGATCAGCGATTTATCAACAAGATCTGCGTCGCTATCATAGCCGCAAAGTGAAGACCCGGACGTTCCAAGAAGGCGACTTAGTGCTACGTTTGATTCAAGATCAGACGGATATGCATAAGTTATCACCCCCTTGGGAAGGACCTTTTGTGGTTAGCAAGAATCTCAACAACGGGTCATATTACCTCATTGATATGCGGGAGAGCGACAAGTCACGCACTTCTGGAGAGGAGACCAGCAGGCCGTGGAATATTGCTCATCTTCGGCCTTACTACACTTGAGCCATTGGCTCTCATCAATGTACATACTTCTGTCATTGTATATACCTTTTTATAATATAATAAAGCCGGTATCCCCGTAATTCGGGGCCTCTGCCGTTTTCATCCAACGATCTTTTATGAAAAAGTTGGGTAATAGTAAGGTCACTTGGGGGCTCCCAACTCACTGAGTTTAGCTTTCATACCCTCTTGACCGGCTTAAAAGCCATATTTTGAGTTAAACCTACCTGTTTGCAACTTGCTACTCCGCCAGGTGACCCGCCGAACGTTTGACAGTCAATCTTTTTTAAGACCCTGAACTAGTCAAAGTTAAAACGGCGGCTTATGTCACGAGAGAGCCGGCTTACAGAGAGCTAGAACAAACTCTTAACAGTCAATCTTTTTTAAGACCCTGAACTCGTTAAGGTTAAAATGACGGATTTATGTCACGTGAGAGCCGGCTTACGGGATTGTAGGCGTTAATGCCTAGCTTCTTTGAAGCAAAAAATCTTGAGTTTTCTCAAAAATATATATTAGGGTTGATCTCTTTTGGGCTGTGCCTTCAAAGCCGCCTTACAGCAAATGAAAGTATACATGTCTATATTTTCTGTTTGTTGTTTTTGCAGGAATTTTTCATAAGGAGATTCTAAGTCTTTGGATGGCCACTCATTAGCCAAAGCTTATTGCTGTCATGACCCGCCAGCGGGTCTTGTTTCCATATTTTCAAGATTTTGAGGTATTGAGTTATTAACTCTCCCAGGAGTGTGGTCGTAAGTCGCCTACACGGGAGTTGGTGAATTGATACTGATTCTACTTTTATGAAGCCTCACGAAATATGATCACATCAGGCATACACATGTTTTGACAACGATTACATCAGTTAAGCCGCCAGGGTATAAAGTTAGCAAAACATGCACGAAGGCATGGCAGAATCACAACTGTTTTCACTACGCTATTGCAAGGCCAATAGCAGGGCCCTTCAATTTTCTGGCCAAATGTTTTTGAGCTACATTAGTCTAAGCCAGCTTCAGTGTCAGCCGGGTTACGATCAGCAGAATCAGTGCCATCTTGGCGCTTGGAGGTGGAAGGCGTCGGGTCATCGTGCGCCGGGTCTTCGTCGTCAAGCATCTGGAGATCATCCGAGGTCCAGTCGATGCTGGTTAACGCTTCAAAGGTGGCCTCATCATTAAGAATTATGGAGGGGTCAAGGTCAGGGGCAAACATGTGCTTACGCCTTTGAGGAGTTAAGTTGACCACTGCATGCGTAGGCGCCTTGATGCGAGTGTTGCTGCTGTCATAAGCCGGCTGGTATTTGTTTAAGTCTATCCCTTCTGCAAGTTGGCATGCCGGCGGCCTTATCTCTTTGACGCATCTGGAGAAGTCCGACTCACTGAAGACAGCTCCATCGTCATTGTACTGCGGATACCCGCCAGCCATCTCTGCCGGGTTTAGATCTGACTGCCATGCCTTTGCCCGGCTTAAAGCAGAAATAGCTCCTGCATGGGCGGCTAAAAGCTTCAACTCTTCAAGTTGAGATGGCACATATGACAGTTGATCCAGCACCGTCTTGATGGGTGTTGGCGTCTTCTTTCCTGACGATACAGCTACAAGTATACGCAGGCTCCCAGCATATAGTTGCTCGGTCAACGAGTAGACGGCTTTTAGCTTCAACAAAACATTTTTGCCAAAGTTGGCACTCCTGGCGCCTGACAGACAATTAAGAGTATAAGCTCAATTTAGCATTGTTTGGCTACCATATTTTGAGGGAATATTTCAATGAAGAGTAACTTTGTGCACTTACCGAAGATGGCGACTGTCATCTGTGATATTTGTTGCTTTAAGCCGGCAAGCTCTTCAGCAACCGGCTTAAGTTGTGTTTCAGCATCTTCTGCGCGCTTTTGCAAGGCGGTCTTCTCCTCCTCAAGGGTGGCGCGCTCAGCGATAAAGTCAGACTTCAGTTTTTCTAAGTCCTCCAAGGCAATTTTTAGCTTTGCCTCGGCCTCGTTGTTCTTGGTTTCCAGAGCCGCCACTATCTTGTTTAAATCGCCAAGATGCGACTCCTTCGAGCTTAATGCCTCCTGCATACAGTTTGCAAGAGGGAAATTGTTAATGTACATGTTTCAAATATTCAAGTCCCAAGCACATTGCAAGCAATCCACTTGGCACTTGGGGGCTAATGTAGGTCATTTCAAAGTATTGCAAAGACCCGGCTCATCTTTTTCAAGATAAGCCGGTCCTTGGGGGCTACATACGGATTCTTTCAATTATATTACTGGAAGACCCAGTTCATCTTTCTCAAGATAAGCTGGCCCTTGGGGGCTACATGCAGATTTTTGCTTAAGAGACTATGGGAAGACCCGGCTCATCTTTTTCAAGATAAGCCGGCCCTTGGGGGCTACATAAGTATATATCAGTAAAGGTGGAAAGGGGTTAATATTTGTACCTCATATTTCTGCTTCATTAAATTTACTAAGCCGGCCTCCATGTCACGGCCTGTATGAAGGCGGTTTAGATAACCGGCATGCAGCTCGCTAACGTTGAAGTCCGCGTAATCTGGCAGGTACAATTTGGCCTTGCCCTTCTCCAGCAAAGGAGTCTCTTCTTTATGCTTGGACAGCACGGTTGAGGCTTGTGGTGGTTTATAACCCGCCCCGGTGATGACCACGCCAGCGTCATCCTTCTCAGAAGGGTTTTCTTCAATGGTTGGGAGAATCGGGCTTGGCGGGTCACCAATGTTGGCCGGGTCGACATCAGTGTCCATGGCCTCAGGAAAGATTTCCTCAGTCTGTAGAGGAGGATCATCTTGATGAGAAGCAGGGTCTTGAGAACTCAGGATTGGGGCTTCAGGGGGCTTCGGAATATCTTCTTCCGGCTCAGAGGCCTTAGAGGTCTTGGAGGAATCGCCTACCTTCTGTTTCTTGCTTATCTTTGCTTTAGCCCTGAAACAGAAGTGGACAAGTTTATAAGCATATGAAAGCAAATCTTTGGATATCAACAAAGGAAAAAACCTTACCCGGGGTTGACAACAAAGGCAGGCAGCTGTGTGCCGGTTGAGTTGCCAGAAGAGGGAGGTGTTTCTTGAACAAATTAGAGTCGGACAATATAAGCAAATGGCTACATGAGGTTAACATGAAGAAGAGATGAAAACAAAGTTATGAAATACCTCATTGCGGCGTTTCCGAGGAGCTGGTGTGTTAGATAAGCCAGCTACTAGATCTTCAGAGCCGCCGCTCCGGGTCTGACACCTGGAGTCATGTTGCTGCTTCTTCAAAAGAAAGTTGGGATCCAAGTGAGCAAGGGGGTATGAAAACTTTACTTTCCGGATGACCCGCTATATTTTCTCTCTTGGCAAAGGTTCCGAGTCGGAGGAGATGGTAGTTACCTCTGCTGCGCTGGCTTGGCTCATCTCCGCTTCACCCTGAGAGGAGTCAGCATCAATAAGTTGCATGAAAAGAAGGCCAAGGGAGTCAAGTTCTACCTCTGAGTCATCCAGTTCGACCAGCTCTTGAGCTGTCGGTTTCATGAAGTGGAGGCTGCTTTGGTTTTCTTCTTTGAAGTGGAGGCTGCAGTTATTCTCCTCTTCCAGAAGGGAGAGTCGGCCTATTTACGTTTGCAGAAAAGTTAAAGAGGTGTGAAGTGCAAAATCTAAAAGGAAAAGGTGAAGGTTAAGGTAAAAGGTCTTACTGCGGGAGCCGGGTTAAGAGCGTAGAAGGGGTTTAACCCCGTCTTATTGCAAACCTCCTGAGGTTCTCCCAGCAGCGATTTGACAATTAAGTTGAGGTCCTCGTCTGTCAGAGGCGTCTGATTGAAGCGCTGAGGGTCATCCACATCGCTAGTGTATTCACACATTAAGCCGCCGCGCCGGCTCAGCGGCAAGATTCTCGAGGAGACCCAGCAGCGGGTCAAATCAATGCATGTTAACCCATTGGCTAATAAATCCTTGATCTTTGAAAATGTTTGAGCATATTGGGCGCAATCTGTGGTGGATATCCGGTCTAGAAGCTCGATGGTAGTACAGAGCCGGTAGGGGCGATAACCCGGCAATGGATTCTCTTCGGCCGGGGCAGTGTCTCTGCAGTAGAACCAAGTGCGGTTCCAATCCTTAGGATGGTTGGGTAGAGCCGCCGAGGGAAAGGATACATCCCTCCGCCTCTGGATAGAAACGCCTCCGAGCTCAAGGCTTGGTCCGTCTGCGGTCTCGGTCTGGCGGTTGATGTAGAAGAAATCTCTGAAGAGGTCAACAGAGGGCTCTTCTTGTAGATATGCTTCACAAAAAACTTGGAATTGGCACAGGTTGGTGACAGAATTGGGGCCAATATCTTGACGATGGAGTTTGTAAAAGTGCAAGGCATCCCGGAATTTTTTTGTCCCGGGCGGTGAAAAGCCACGGAGAAGATGATCTGTAAAGATGACAACTTTCCCCTCCTTGGGCTTGGGAGCAGCTTCGTTGTCAGGAACCCGCCAATGGATGACTTCCTGAGCCGGCAAAACCCCCATAGCTACATATTCATTGAGCATAAGCTCGGTAACTCCAGAGGCTACCCAATTGCAAGAATCGGAGGCCTTAGCCATAGTAGACCGGGTTAAAAAACTGCATAAAAGGCATAGAATTACGGCGGGTTAGGAGTGCTACATGGCAAAACAACTTATGGTTCTAAGATGGCAACGCTATTTGGCGGGTCATTGTTAAATTATGACCCGCCGTCAACTACAGGTACGAGGTGGATTATATTTTGCCAGAGTAAGCCGACAGCATGGTGGCGGGTCAGCAAGACAGTAACTACTGAGAATATTGCTAAGTGTGGGCAAACAAGTTTCACAGATCACAGCTACAATTATAAATCTACGGATGCAGGTAAAAGGGGAAGTAATTGCTAACCCTAAAAACAATGATGGAAGAACGGGCAGTCAATGCGCAAATTCAGGGGAAGAAATGATCTACTCCAAACACGAAATAGATGCTAATCGAGGAACCACACGTTTTTGCTGGCATTTCCAAGCTGAAAGATGACTCCTTTTCAAGCAATGGTACAAAACTCCGACGAACGGCGGCGAGCTCTAAGCAATTCCGACGACCTAATGTAGATCTGGAAGAGATGGAGAAGAGAACCTGAGAAGATGCAGAGAGCCCGGACGCGTGCCGGCAAGTTCTGATCACAACAGGTTGATGCAGCGGCCTCGGTGAGGTAGAAGGCGCGGTCCGGTTGGGCGGCGGAGCTTCGGTTGCGCGAGGCGTTCGGAGGAAGAAGAAGAAGAGGGAACGACGGTGGGTGAGAGTGAAAGGAAGCCCCCCCCCCCACGCCTATTTATAAGGAAAAGGTGGAACAGCAACAGTCCAACGCGAGAATCGAGGAGACATGATAATGATTGACCAAGATGACGCCTCAATTTTCGGGATTGACCAGTAAATGCAAAGATCCATTGCGATGTCATGAAGATTTCCTGGGTTTTCCAGAGATGACGTCATCTGTTCTATATGGCGGGTCATAAAGAGTTATTTTAGGATAGGTGATTACAAGGAACACAAGACTCGCCAACCAGAGGACTTGAAGATTGACATGAACAAGTTCAAATCAATCTGGGGCCTAATGTTGGGGATATAACCCCGTGGTATAACCCGCCCAGGAGGGGCCGGGTTAAGAAGTTGGCGACTTAGCAATAAGGTCATAAACAGGCCTGAAGACCAAGACAAGCCTGACTTAACAGGAGGGCCGAACAGAGGCCCAAAGCCGGATGACGGCGTGTGACCCGGAGGCGTAAGACGCCCGGAGATGGCTTGCCAGAGAAGGCAAGGCGATTTAGAGATAAGGTCGGTTACGAGGTGTAACCCGATCTGGACTCTTGTAACGCCCAGGGCCTCGACATGTGTATATAAAGGCGAGTCCCTGCGGCGGCTTAGAGTACGAAACAATTGATCGAGAGCTAGGTCAAGCGAATCCGCTCCCTTGTAATCGATACCCAATCAATACAAACACAAAGCAGGACGTAGGCTTTTACCTCTTTTGTGAGGGGCCGAACCTGGGTAAACCCGTGTCTTTCGTCCCGATCAACACCTTCGAGTTAACCACTGTAGCGATGGCTTCACCCCTAAGTCCTTTCCCTAGGACATCTATCATGATAAAACCACGATAGATGGCATGACAAAAGAATCCAAAAATGAGAATTTAAAATTGGTGATGTAGTTCTTTTGTACAATTCTCGTTTCAGATTTTTTGCAGGAAAACTTCTCTCCAAATGGGAAGGGCCCTACATCGTCAAAGAAGTTTATAGCTCTAGAGCCATTAAGATCAATAATGCCGAGGGCAGACACACTCGAGAGTGGTTAATAGGCAAAGAATTAAACATTATATCTCAGGTATGCCCATTAATGTTGAAACTAATATTATTCAAGTGATGACGCCGGAAGAAGACATAAGAGCGACTCTTCAGAACACTCCAGAACCCTGAAAGGGGGTAGGTATGTGATACAGTAAGTAAACCGACTCCAAAAATTCCATAAAAAATATTTCTGTTAGTTTTGGAATGTTAGAAAAATTACAAAAATAAAAATCTGCCGAGGGGACCCATGAGGGATTCCCAAGCCAACAGGGCGCGACCACCCCCTAGGCACGCCCTTATGGCTTGGGAGCACCTCGTGTGCCTCATGGACTCCGTTTTCTCCCTGGACACGTATTCTGACCTAGAAAATTTCATTATATATACTCTCGTATGTTTTGACCACCGCATCGCTAGTTTCTCTTCTGTTCTTGTTTCGGGTTGTTTTTCTGACACATCGAGATCATCATGATGCCGTCAAGCTCCCCCAAAGACAAGTTCTACGAGAAGGTCATCAATCCCTACCTTCCGGAGGTGATGAAACACCCTCAAGCCATTGAGATGCGTGAGGGGGTGCTTCACATCCGGGACGTTCAAGGACCAAAGAAGGAGGGAAGCGAGAAGGCCAGGCTTGAAGAAGTGGAACAGGAGATCTTCAAGTGCGAGGGGATGGTGGAACATGGACTCAGCGCCAATCACTCCATAATCATGGATTTTATTCGTTAACAAAAGATGGACAGCAAGGAGATTGTGGAGATGATCTTCAAGCTCCATGAAAAACTTCAAGATCTTCAGGCTTAAATCTTTGATCTACAAAACCAAAACAGCGAGTAAGAATCTCGTTTCAAGAGGATGAGTATAGTTGCAGATTTCAGAATTCCAGAGACGAGATCTTATTTCTATAATGGGAAGCCCATGCCTTGGAAGATGGAGGACAAGCCTACTACTTCATCACCACACTGGTACCGTAACGTGCTATACAAATGGTTTTTAACCTCTTTCCGCGATGCAGTTCTGAACCGTTGCCTTGCCTGTGTGGGTGATAGGGGGCATCCCACACGACACCGAAACATCGTCTACGATTGTGCGAGCGGCTGCTGACGATTCACCTAACGTAAATGTATGCAAAGTCGTAGCCTATCCCACACGCCACACTTTGACGTTACGTTTGTGATCAACCACACATCCGAGACGATGGCACATATATATTCATGTGCGAAATATGGATATCACAAATATTTAATCCCATGACCTGTTTGCGATAGGTACATTATGACACACAGTCCAAAAATATTAACTGTGTGCGATGGCTCAACTATCGCCAATGTGCCAATATAATAATCGTGTGTGATAGTTATTCGGATCGCACAGGCGA
This sequence comes from Elymus sibiricus, assembly GCA_039707655.1. Classification (NCBI taxonomy): domain Eukaryota; kingdom Viridiplantae; phylum Streptophyta; class Magnoliopsida; order Poales; family Poaceae; genus Elymus; species Elymus sibiricus. The sequence goes on from CM077665.1 coordinate 360,026,509, forward strand.
AACGTATGTTAACTGTCTTCTTATCGTCCTACATTACACACGCACGCAGGTTTGGAACCGTTTGTGCTATTGACGGCAATCGCACACGGTTACGACGTGCAAACGTGTGTGTGATAGTGCGCACATCCCACACGCACAAAATATGCGACCGTGTGTTGTAAAGCTGATAATCACACACGCTATTCTTCAAACAATCGTGTGTGATATATGACAGCGTCACACACGGTTTAATCGTTCTAACTGTGTGCGCTGCAATTTATTACCTAGTAGCTTATTTTCGTTAATTTATTATTAGAATTCGAAATTTCAAAATTTTAATTATGAAATGTTGATTTCACATCCATCAATACATACCCTAATTACAATGGTTCAATAGCCAATGCGTAAATCAAAAGCTCAGTTTGATGGTTACATAGTTTGGCGGAAGATTAAATACGATGAACCACAATATATAGTACTAGAGGCGGTGAAGGTGAAGAAAGAAGTTGTAAATGCTTTTGGATGTTGATGGTGTTGAAGAAGCGGAATACCCATAATGTGCCCTCCTCCATGCCAAAGGTGCGCACAACTTTTGTCCAACCCCTTGTGATGATCGCTCGTCCATCCTTCACCGCCTTTAGGAAGACTTCTAGACCATTATCATGGTAGGATGAATTATATACTATAACCTTCGTTGCCTCCACTTCGGTCAGGTAGTTTGCTAGGTAATCTTGAGTAAATTCCTTCAGAAACCACTGAAAAGAGACAACTTTCAGGTATTCATGTCTAATAGAGTAACTTGTTCCGGGCTGGAAAAGAAGGCAAAAGATTACTTACCATCCTAAAGTTCATTGATGTCTTGGATAAAGTATAAATAAAGAGTTTAATTCCAATCAGATGTCTCTTCTGACTAACATTTTTTCTTAGTTTCCTCACTTGATGCTTCTTCATGTTTATCTCATTGCCCCATAAACAAAGAGGGTCGAAGTGTGGATCAGTACCGCTGACATATGTACCTACAAGCAACAAATAAATGTTAGAACCTAAGCTGCAATTGCACAAATGATGTAAAATATTATAAGGCAATGGGATGTGACTAACCTCGATGGTAAACAACAACATCGTGCATTGTAGCCCTACATAAGCACATAGAAAGGCGTGTTAAATACAACAGGGTTAACATCCACCAAAAATAGCAAATGTTAATTAAATGACAATATCTCCGGTGATATTTTCATTGCGAGGAGAAGCACGGTAGCAAAGGGACATGTATTAGTGAAATTAAACTGGACAGTTCATACTTGAACAACAGTGCGCATTACTAAAATAAACAACGAACGTGTTAACTTGAGAGTACAAACAACCTAACATAGTCATTAAAACTTGTACCAGTGAAACTGAAATTGACACGGTTAAACATCGCGAGCCAGGTGCTGCTAGAGCAGAAAAATGCCCAGTTGTCTAGAAAAAGGTAGGGAAAATAGCCAAGATGTGTTAGTCGTGTTTACTACAACAAGCTTAACACATCAACCGTACAAAACATACCCATTGCAACTGGTATTGGTAAAATTGAACTGGATAGTTCATACTTGGTAAATCCCGGGGGGTAGTTGCTGGGGCACTTCAACTCGGCCAGAGCCCGCACAAAGTCGGTGGCGAGGTGTTCCTGCTGGTCGCAGCGTGGATCAGTACCGCTAACACACATACCTACAATCAACAAGTAAATGTTAGAAGCTAAACTGCAATTGAACAAATGATGTAAAATACTATAAGATATTGGGATGCGACTAACCTCGACAGCAAACAACATCATCGCGCATTGTGACACTGCGTAAGTACATGGAAAGGCATGTCAACTACAACAGGGTTAACATCCACCAAAAATATCTAATGGTAATTGAAGGACAACATCTCCAGTGATATCTTCATTGTGAAGAGTAGCACGGTACCGAATGGAAAACGTAAAAATGGATATAACTGTTCACTATAGCAGGTTAACAGCAACCTAGCATAGGCATTGTAAGTTTGTAATTGGTATTGGTGAAATTGAACTGGACAGTTCATACTTGAACAACACAGTGCGCATAACTGAAATGAACAATGGATGTGTTAACTACAGAGTACAAACAACCTAACATGGCGATTTAAACTTGTGCCGTTGAAACTGAAATTGACACGCTTAAACATTGCAACTGGTATTCGTAAAAATGAACTGGACAGTTCATACTTGGTAAATCCCGAGGGGTGGTTGCTTGGGCATTTCATCTCGACTAGAGCCCGTCCAAAGTCGGCAGCAAGGTGTTCCTGCGAATCGAAGCGTGGATCAGTACCGCTATAGTATGTACATGTACAAACAACAAGTAAGTGTTAGAAGTGTGGGGTACTTCATCTCGGCTAGAGCCTGCACCAAGTTGGCGGCTTCGGGGGCAAGGCGTTCCTCCGGGTCGACACGCATAGCGCCCACCGCGCCATCGACTGCCATGATCAGCTCCTCGACCTCCGCGTGATATGTGGTTGGGCTTATGCGGGGATGCTCGGCGATAGGGGTGGGGATGTGGTGGCATGAGGGTGGTTCGCAGGCTCCCTGAGAAATCGGGCCGGGGCAGTTATGCAGATCGGAGGTTACCTCACTAGATCGACGAGCGAGACTAGGGCAGAACGTATATTTGGTTACGGCGGCGGAGGCGGCGGCGGCGTTTTGGGCTGCAGTTAGAGGGGGAGGTGGGGGATAGGGGGAAATGTGATGGGTGGGTATGGGGTGGGAGGAATAACTTCTGAAATCATGCGCCTACTGGAAATTTGGCGGCGAAACTCGAACCTTACAGGGGGGACACGCAACACAGACGAAGCGCATCAAATACCCATGTGCGAGAAAAGATAAAATTGGCGATCCCGCACCAGAAAAGTTACAAGCTTTCTATCTCTCGTGCCATCGGACGTTTTGCAAACGGTTTGTTGTAAGAAAACGTTTGCGGTTAAAGTTGTATTTTTGGAAAACTGATAGTATCAGATAGTACATGATACTACTTTGCTTGGTGTTCAAATATTTTCCAAAGCATAATGGTGTTGTATAACAACACCACGCCAGGCCAAAATTGAAGTATAAGCACAAAAGGCCTAGAAAAGTGCACATAAAAGGCTGAATATAGTAAACGAGCCTAAAAAATGTCAAATTTGGACACGGTGCATTCTAGTGGGTATGATGATCGTAGAAAATAAATCAAGTTGAAAGGACCAAATAAATATGACGACATCATCCATACCTTCTCAAATATTTACCACATCATATTGAGGTCATGCCTAGGCACCACACGAGGTAACAAGTTTTTCAAGCATGTTTTCCATTTTTCTAGAGTTACAAAACAAATAAACGACACATCTGTGGTTTCCTCTTCCTACACATATCCTTTAAAATTCTATTAATTTCCTTTAAAATACATGAAAAGTTATTAAATGACACTTTCGAACCCTTTTTTGAACACCTTTTCATGTATAGAACGTTTGAAATTGAATTATAACCAGTAAATGCCTAGAAAGTACACATAAAAGACTAAATACAATAAATAAGCCTAAAAATGTCAAATACGGTGCATTCTAGTGGGTATGATGATCGTAGAAAATAAATCAAGTTGAAAGGACCAAGGAAATATGGGTTCCCCTTCAAAACATGGTGATTTCGCTCCCCGAACCATTAAAATCCATAGGTGATGGTCTGGTATATGAAGAGTGTGTATGACGACATTATCCATACCTCCTCAAATATTTACCATATCATATTAAGGTCATGCCTAGGCACCACACGAGGTAACATGTTTTTGAGGCATGTTTTCCATTTTTCTAGAGTTACAAAACAAATAAACGACACATCTGTGGTTGCCTCTTCCCACACATACCCTTTAAAATTCTATTAATTTCCTGTAAATTACATGAAAAGTTATTCAATGACACGATTATGAATTTTTGAACCCTTTTTTGAACACCTTTACATGTACAGAACGTTCAAACTTAAATTATAAGCAGGAAATGCCTAGAATGTACACATAAAAGACTAAATACGATAAACAAGCTCGAAAAAATGTCAAATTTGGACATGGTGCATTCTAGTGGGTATGATGATCGTAGAAAATAAATCAAGTTGAAAGGACCAAGGAACATGGGTTCCCCTTCAAAACATGGTGATTTCGCTCCCCGAACCATGAAACTCCATAGGTGATGGTCCGGTATATGAAGAGTGTGTATGCCGACATTATCCACACCACTTCAAATATTAACCACATCATATTGAGGTCATGCCTAGGCACCACACTAGGTAACATGTTTTTCAGGCATGTTTTCCATTTTTCTAGAGTTACAAAACAAATAAACGACACATCTGTGGTTGCCTCTTCCCACACATATCCTTTAAACTTCTATTAATTTCCTGTAAAATACATGAAAAGTTACTCAATGACACAATTATGAATTGTCGAACCCTTTTTTAACACCTTTACATGTACAGAACATTCAAACTTAAATTATAACCAGTAAATCCCTAGAAAGTACACATAAAAGACTAAATACGATAAACAAGCTCGAAAAAAATGTCACATTTAAACACGGTGCATTCTAGTGGGTATGTTGATCGTAGGAAAAAAATCATGGACAAATGACCAAGGAAATATGGGTTTCCCTTGAAACTTTGGGATTTGTTTGGGCATACGGTTACTTTGTGAAGGTTGTGTGCGTTCACCCCATTTTGCGCTTTGTTCTAATTGGCCAGAACCCAGCCACACGGATCGCGCATGCGCACCGTAGGATGCACCACAATCGAACGACAATCCACACCTCTCCCGTCACACCCGTATACTGTAGTTGGGACTTTAGTTCGTACATGCACTAAATTAAGGTACTAACAAAACTTTAATGGCAATAAACACACACCGTTCCTGTTTACGAACCATTTTCTATGCAGACCCTCTACCCTGGCCGTCTCCCCCTTCGTCCTCATTCGCACTGCTGTATAGTTGCTCGTTCTCGACCTCGGCCCGCCCAAATCTTCGAGCTCGACGACGCCTGTCGCAGCCGGTGATACGTCTCCAACGTATCTATAATTTTTGATTATTCCATGCTGATATATTATCATTCTAGGATACTTTTTGGGTCTTTATTTACCAAATTATAATATTTTTTAGCATTACGTATTGACCAAGTGCCTAGTGCCAGTTGTTGTTTTCTGCATGTTTTTTTACTCTTCAGGTTTACAGTACCAAACGAAGTCCAATTGCCACGAAACTTTTTGATGATTTTTTATGGACCAAAAGAATACCTGGAAGCTTCGGGAGGAGTCAGGAGGCCGCACGAGGGCCCCAGCACACAATAGAACGCGCCCTGGGGGCGCCCTGATGTGTGTTGGCCCCCTCGTGGCTCTCCCGGCGCCCCTCTCTGGCCTATAAATTCTCTAATATTCCAAAAACCCTAGAGGCAGTCCCGAAACTCTTTTTACGCCACCGCAAGTCTCTGTTCCATCACGAGGCCATCTGGAGCTCCGTTTCGGCACCCTGCCGGAGGGGGGATCAATCACGGAGGGCATCTACATCAACCTTGATGCCCTCATGATGATGTGTGAGTAGTTCACCACAGACCTACAGGTCCATAGCTAGTACCTAGATGGCAATCTTTCTATCTCTTGATCTTCAATACAATGATCATCGCATCTTCGCTTTGATCCATCCGATGTAATCCTATTGTGCGGTGTGTTTGTTGGGATCCGATGAATTGTGGGTTTTATGTTCAGATTATTCATGAAAAGTATTTGAGTCACCTTTGAATATTAAGATTCTTATTTGCATGATCATTATAGCTTCCTAATGCTCTCCAATTTATTAATGTGATTTGGCCGAGTAGATTGATCTATCTTCAGCGGGAGTGGTGCGTTGTGGTAGGTTCAACCTGATGAGTTTCTATATCCCAGTGACAAAGTAGGGGACAAGATGCGTCTTTGTGTTGTTGCTACTAAGGATAAAACGATTGGGTTTATTCATATTGCTTGAGTTTACTTTGTCTACATCATGTCATCGTTCTCCATGCATTACTCTGTTTTTCATGAACCTAATACGTAGAGAGGCAAGCATAGAAGCGCTCTTGAAGTGGAGTAATAGTAATTGGTGCAGGCAGGAGTCAGCCTATTTGTTTATGGACATGATGCCTATATACACATGATCATTGCCGTGAAAATCGCATAACTATCTACTTTTCTATCAATTGCCCAACAGTAATTTGTTACCCACCGTATGCTGCCTACATGAGAGATGCCGCTAGGGAAAACATGGGTTGCTTGCGAGTACATTCAAAGTACTCATTGCCTTGCCACTAGTTATTTAATTGGCCAGGCATGGAAGAGCAGGAATATGGTGAAGATTTCGTTGGTGACGAACATGCGAATTAGGACGCTTCCCTAGCGGCATCTCTCATGTAGGCAGCATACGATGGGTAACAAATTAATGTTGGGCAATTGATAGAAAAGCGGATAGTTATGCGATTTTCACGGCAATGATCATGTGTATATAGGCATCACGTCCATAAACAAATAGGCCGACTCCTTCCTGCACCTATTACTATTACTCCACTCATCGACCGCTATCTAGCATGCATCTAGAGTATTAAATAAAACAGAATAATGCATGGAGAACGATGACATGATGTAGACAAAGTAAACTCAAGAAATATGAATGAACCCCATCGTGATATCCTAAGTAGCAACAACACAAAGACGCATCTTGTCCCCTACTTTGTCGCTGGGATATAGAAACTCGCCAGGTTGAACCTACCACAACGCACCACTCCCACCGATGAAATATCAATCTACTTGGCCAAAGCACATCAATGAATCGGAGCATTACGAAGCTATAATGATCATGCAATTAAGAGACAATATATATCAGAGGCATCTCAAATACTTTTCATGAATAATATGAACATAAAACCACAATTCATCGGATCCCAACAAATACACTGCACAATAGGATTACATCGGATAGATCAATGTGAAGATGCGATGACCATTGTATTGAAGATCAAGAGATAGATAAATTGCCATCTAGGTACTAGCAATGGACCAGTAGGTCTGTGGTGAACTACTCACACATCATCATGAGGATAGCAAGGTTGATGTAGAGGCCCTCCGTGATCGATCCCCACTCCGACAGGGTGCCGGAACGGAGCTCCAGATGGCCTCGCGACGGAACAGAGACTTGCGGAGGCGGAAAAAGGGTTTCGGGACTTCCTTTGTTATTTTTAGGGTGAAAGAGAATTTATAGGCCAGAGAGAGGCGCCGGGAGGCAGCCGAGGGAGGCACAAGCCATCAGGGTGCGGCCCCTCCTAGGGCGCGCCCTATTGGCTTGTGCGGCCCTCGTGCGGCCCCCGACCTCCTTCCAAAGCTTCCAGGTCTTCTTTTGGTCCAGAAAAATCATCAAAAAGTTTCATGGCAATTGGACTTCGTTTGGTAATGTAAACCTGAAAAGTAAACAAAACACACAGAAAACAGCAACTGGCACTGGGCACTGGGTCAATAGGTTAGTGCTCAAAATATTATAAATTTGGTAAATAAAGACTCAAAAAGTATCCTAGAATGATAATATATCAGCATGGAACAATCAAAAATTATAGATATGTTGGAGACGTATCACATGCCTCGAAGTGGCGGTGGTGGTGGAATGGGTGGGGGGAGGGGGTCCGGCACACTACGCATCTTGTGCCTCCGTGTACAACACAGATCCAGGACAACACCTGGCTTCCGTACTGCGTCGAACGGTCGACGCCGGCGAGAGGAGTGTCCAATGCTGACACAGATCCAGGACATTGCCTCCCCCTCTGGCTGACACACTGATACTGAACGAGGGACACGGGTCCGTGGTCGAGTGAACTTGAGTCTGTGTCTGAGTGGATTCGTCTGTCTAAACTTGAACGAATCTGGTTCGCAACTGTCCGAGTGAAAGATCCATCCGGTGACCCTGAGAGTTTGCAAGTAAATCCACGGTTAAATGCTGAGAGGTTATACATGCATGCATGCACCCTTTAACTGATGCAGAAATAACGGAAGCAGCGGAAGCAGCACGTTTTGGCTGCCATAATTAGGTAACCATGCCGCTGCAAATCCCCACTAACTGGTCGCTTAGTTAGGCGGTCAATTAACTCCCCAGGAGAGTTATGAGGTCCATGTCCTTCCGTTACTTTTCCTGCATGCAATGAATCAACGAAGAGATGGATGTTAGATGAAATCACTCAACGCACGGGACGAGCTGCTAGCGAGGACGTTTCCCTCGATCCCGAACAGCGGTGGGATTTAGGGACGATGCTGGTGGAGGTGTCCTGCATGGGAGTTTGACGATGACGTCGTGGATGAGGCCGAAGATGACGATGAGCCGACGGCGTCGGCGGCCGCGCGCACTAGGGCGTGGCCGGCCCTGTCACCCACCGCGCACCGGGGCTGCGCCACCATCATAGAGCTCGTCGCCGTGTTCTCGACGGGGCCGCAGAGTCGCCCTGCATGTCGGGACAACACTTCCATCGAAGAGGTTGTGGCTCATGAGGTTTGCCTGAGGATAGATGATTCTTAGATCGTAAAAGATAGCATCAAGTACGGAGAAATCCCTCGGTCAATTTGTTCATGAGCCGTCTTGCATGTCCGCAGCGTCGGGTGTAGATGTATCTTTTCCCCTCCTTTCTGCAATGCTTTATTCACTGCGGAGATGAACAGTGTGAGATAATGAAAGAAAATTAAACATAGAATTAAAATAAACCATTTGCATCATGGCTCGATAGACGCCATGCCCCACAGTGGGCCCCAACTGTCGTGGGAACGATTCTGACAATAGAGAGGGGTAGGATAACGGAGCATGATCTATCGAGATGCAAATGGGTGACACGAGTGTTTTAGCGAGTTCGGGCCTCTCGCGGTGGAGATAACAGCCCTACGACTCGTGCTCCGGAGAGGCTTTGCTTATCTGTCATGAACACGGAGTTACATGGTGTATTTGAGAAGGAGAGAGGAGAACGGATCTCCATGCCTGAGCTAAGACTAATGGCGAGAGAGCCAAGGAAAAGAGTGCTCCCGGGGGGAGAAGAAAAACTAGCCCGAGCTATGTGGTGGGGGGTGCTTATATAGAGTGCGCTACCCCCTCACCTCTTATGTTACAAGATGGTGGCGTTAATGCCAAAAGTCAGCCCACTACAAAACCTCCGATGATGCTCCGACTGCCTTGTTGACTATTGGTCTTCGCATATCCGAGTGGGTCATTCGCCCGAGTGGTCGACTGTCATCCGAGTGGATGGGACGTTACTTGTCCGAGTGAATAGTTTGTATGTATCTGTGTGGACCCACCTCATGTGTGGACCCATGCTTCTATGATATTTCGACCCTTCATGGGCCTACCTATTACGTGTATCCTCCACAGTGCCAGAGCTCAAAGCTTAAATCAGAGATAAATATAATTTTGGGAGGTGCACCCTTCCTGCCAATGTTACGACCAAGAGGTATCAATATCTTCCATGTTAAACACATTAGTGGCGGTTCCCAAGCGGTAAAAGTAAAGGTCTACTCCCCCTCCACCAACAAACACACTCCACGGCTAGCCGAATCCACGGGTACCGTCCATACCAACAACATTCCTGGGGGAGTTTTGTTTAATTATTTGCATTTTTTTATTTCGGGACTGGGAATCCCTATTACCGCCCGTCTCGTGCAAGGACGAGTGAATAAACACTCATCATGAGAATAACCCGCTTAACATGGAAGATACTGACCGCCCCCCGATGCTCCATGAGCGGTCCAGGCACACAAAACAGATGTTTATTTGAATGTTTAGAGGTGGCACATGCAAATTTACTTGGAATGGTAGTGAAATACCATATATAGGTAGGTATGGTGGACTCTTATGGAAGAAACTTGGCTCAAGGATTTGGATTCACAAGTAGTATCTCTACTTAGTACGAAGTGTTGGCTAGCAAAAGGTTCTAAACAAGCACCACATGTTGGAGGATCCATAACAATATAACTTCTATGCAAATATACACAGCCATAACTCATTACGTTGTCTTCCTTGTCCAACTTCAACTAATTTGCTCAAGTTTGAAAATAATTAATGGGCATTCACAATCATAGAAGATGTCCAAGATAATATATTTGTATGTGAAAGTTCTCTTCCTTATACTAATCATTCACGAATTACTTGTATGACCAATATTGTGATTGTTAAACTTCAATAGATTTTATTTTCTAAACCCAATGTGAATCTACTACTAGGCATGATATGAACATATAATTTCAACTTCATTGTATTCAAATCATTCAACAATTTACTCATAGGATATAAGTGAAGCACAAGAGTAAATGACAAGCCACTCTCAAAAGATATAAGTGAAGATCAATGAGTAGTCAAATAATTAAGTAGCTATGTGAGGACTCTCTCTCTCTCTCAATAAAGATTTTCAGACCTGAGTATTTTATTCAAACAGCAAACTAAACAAAAATAGAACTCCAAGAATAGCACGCATCATGTGAACGAATAAAAATTTAGGCTCAACATAGGCTAACCGATAGTTGACGAAGAGAGGTGGGATGCATAGCATCCCCAAAGCTTAGATGCTTGGAGACTTCTTGAAATATTTACTTGGGGTGCCTTGGGCATCCCCAAGCTTGAGCTTTTGTATCTCGTTCAATCCTCTCATATCATGGTTTCACCTATTCTCAAAAACTTCATCCACACAAAACTCGAAAAGAACTCGTGAGATAGGTTAGTACACATAAGAATAAATCAACACTTCATGTACTGCCAAGACAAGTTGCATAATAATTTCCAAACATCATCTACTGTTTACTATCGCTTCCACAATTTATATCTACCAATATAGGCTATGGAAACTATAGGATAAGTAGATAACAAAACTATGACAACAATCTGTCCAAACAGAACAGTCTATGGAAATTTATGAAAACAGTGTACTTATGTAACTAAAAAAATTATGAAAATTTAGGACGTGATAAATAATTTATATGACAGAACTGTTTAAAAATTTCAGAAACTTTCCACGTTCCAATAAAATATGAAAATTCAAACACTACAGAGAAAGTTTCTGTTTTTACACAGCACACATCAAACATGCAATGCAAGCATCCTAAGGTAATTCTTGGAAATTTTTATTGAAAAACAAGATTATAAATAACACCTAACATAAAATAACAAAATAAAATGACGCTCCAAGTAAAACTCATATTATGTGACGAATAAAAATATAGCTCTAAGTAAGATATACCGATAATGTTGAAGACGAAAGAGGGGATGCCTTCCGGGGCATCCCCAAGCTTAGGCGCTTGAGTCTTCCTTTGATATTACCTTGGGGGTGCCTTGGGAATCCCCAATATTAGGTTCTTGTCACTCCTTATTCTCCTCATATCGGTGTCTCACCCAAAACTTGAAAACTTCAATCACACAAAACTTAACGGAACTTTGTGAGATGGGTTAGTATAATGAATAAAGCTCATTCACTTAGGTACTGTCAAGACAAGATTCATAATTGTTCCCACATGATAACTTATGTATTATATCATTCCCATAATTTATACCACTGAATATAAGCTATGGGAACACTAAAACAAGCAAACTATGCATGCAAAACAGAATCTGTCAAAAACAGAACAGTCTGTGAAGATCTGTAGTGTAACCATACTTCCCTGTCTCTAAAAATTCTGAAAAATTAGGACAACTTATAGAATTTGCATAAAAATTCTGTGTAACAATTTCATATCATTATCACTCTCCAGTAAAAATTGAAAATTCCTGTACTGGGGTCAAAAGCTTCTGTTTTGGTTCAGCATCAATTCTACTCATCTTGTGAGTCATCCCAAAGGCTTTACTTGGCACTTTATTGAAATAAAAGACACAAAACATGATTAATACAGTATATTAATCATGTGAAAACACAAAAACAGAAAGTAAAAGTGTTGGGTTGTCTCCCAACAAGCGCTTTTCTTTAATGCCTTTTAGCTAGGCATGATGATTTCAATGATGCTCACATAGGAATAGTATTTGAAACATGTAAGAGAGCATAATCAATCTCATGACAAGCACATTTAAGTATAACCCACTTCCTATGCATAGGGATTTTGTGAGCAAATAATTTATGGGAACAAGAATCAACTAGAATAGGAAGGCAAAACAAGCATAACTTCAAAACTTTGAACACATAGAGAGGAAACTTGATATTATTGCAATTTCTACAAGCATATGTTCCTCCCTCATAATAATTTTCAGTAGCATCATGAAGGAATTTCAAAATATAACTATCACATACAGCATTCTTTTCATGATCTACAAGCATAGAAAATTTATTACTCTCCACATAAGCAATTTTCTTCTCATTCATTGTAGTGGGAGCAAACTCAACAAAATAACTATCATGAGACACTTGATTGACATAACCACATTCAATATTAAAATCATGATGACAAGTTTCATGGTTACTATCACTCTTTATAGCATATATGTCATCATCATAATCATCATAGATAGGAGGCATGCCATCATCATAATGAATTTTCTCATCAAAACTTGGGGGACTAAAAATATCATCTTCATCAAACATAGCATCCCCAAGCTTGTGGCTTTGCATATCATTAGCATCATGGATATTCAGAGAATTCATACTCGCAACATTACAATCATGGTCATCATTCATGGAATTATCATTAAGTAATTTCATAATTTCTTCCTCTACCAATTGAGCACAATTTTCTGAATCCTTATTTTCACGAAAGACATTATAAAGACGATACAAATGATGCAACCTAAACTCCATTTTTTGTATTTTTTTATAAAAATCAAACTAGTGAAAAACAAGAAACTAAAAGATTTAATTGCAAGATGTAAAGATATACCTTCAAGCACTCACCTCCCCGGCAACGGCGCCAGAAAAGAGCTTGATGTGTACTACGCAACTTTATTCTTGTAGACTTTGTTGGGCCTCCAAGCGCAGGGTTTTGTAGGACAGTAGCAATTTTCCCTCAAGTGGATGACCAAAGGTTTATCAATCCGTGGGAGGTGTAGGATGAAGATGGTCTCTCTCAAGCAACCCTGCAATCAAATACAAGAAATCTCTTGTGTCCCCAACACACCCAATACAATGGTAAATTGTATAGGTGCACTAGTTCGGCGAAGAGATGGTGATACAAGTGCAATATGGGTGGTAGATATAGGTTTTTTTAATAGTAATAATAAAAAACAGCAAGGTAGGAAGTAACAAAAGTGAGCACAAACGATATTGCAATGCTTGAAAATAAGGCCTAGGGTCCGTACTTTCGCTAGTGCAATCTCTCAACAATGCTAATATAATTGGATCACATAACCATCCCTCAACATGCAACAAAGAATCACTCCAAAGTTCTTATCTAGCGGAGAGCATAAGAAGAAATTGTTTGTAGGGTACGAAATCACCTTAAAGTTATCCTTTCCGATCGATCTATCCAAGAGTTCGTACTAAAATAACACCAAGTTATCCGTTCCGATCAATCTATCCAAGAGTTCGTACTAAAATAACACCATATGATATGCATCAACCAACTCTAATGTCACCTAGATACTCCAATGTCACCACAAGTATCCATGAGTTAATTATACGATACGCATCAAACAATTTCAGATTCATAATACTCAATCCAACACAAAGAACCTCAAAGAGTGCCCCAAGATTTCTATCGGAGAACGTAGGACAAGAACGTGCATCAACCCCTATGCATAGATTACCCCAATGTCACCTCGGGAATCCGCAAGTTGAGTACCAAAACATACATCAAGTGAATCAATAGAACACCCCATTGTCACCATGGGTATCCATATGCAAGACATATATCAATTGTTCTCAAATCCAATATTCAATCCAACATAACGACGTCTCAAAGGGAAAGATTCAATTCATCACAACGTGATAGCAAGGGAATAACATCATATGATCCGACTATATTAACAAAGCTCGTGATACATCAAGATCGTGACATCTCAAGAACACGAGAGAGGGAGAGAGATTGAACGCATAGATACTGGTACATACCCTCAGCCCCGAGGGTGGACTACTCCCTCCTCGTCATGGCCTCTGCCGGGATGATGAAGATGGCCACCGGAGATGATCTACCCACTCCGGTAGGAATGCCTCCAGATTGGTTTTTCGTTGATACAGAGAGTTGCGGCGGCGGAACTTCTCGTCTCGGGTTATTTCTGGGGGTTTCTGAATATATAGGATTTTTGGGCGTCGGTTTCACGTGGTGATGGGCCACGAGTGGACCACAAGACACCAGGGCGCGCCAGAGGGGCCTGGCGTGCCCTGGTGGGTTGTGCCCACCTCGTGGCTCTTCTAGCCCTCCGACGAAGCTTCTAGCGCCTCTTTTGTCCCAAAAAAAATGTCAAAAAGTTTCGTTGCATTTGGAGAACTTTGATTTCTGCACAAAAAAAACAACACCACGGTAGTTTTGCTGAAAACAATGTCAGTTCGGGTTAGTTCTAAATAAATCATGTAAAGTGCATCAAAACCATATAAAAGTATTGTAAACATAGGCAATCATGGCATGAATACTTCATAAATTATCGATACGTTGGAGACGTATCATGCTACACTTATATCTTTTGAGCTAAGCAGTTGCTCTATTACTCCACTTATATCTTTTAGAGCACAGTGGCGTGTTGATTTTATAGAAATAATTGAAATCTTGTGCTTCAGTTAAACTTGTTTGAGACTCTTAAAAATAGTAATGGTAATTTGCATGGGTTATAAGACTAGTCCAAAAAGGATAGGTATTCAAGGAGTGTATAATCAAAACCTTCATGTAGCTCACCTTATAAGAGAAATTGTGAGTTAATAATATTGATGTAGTAATATGAAAGGGCATGAGTACATGATTGTTGGTTAGTAGAAATATCGGTAGTTAAAGCGTGTTACTCGTTGCTCATCTAAATATTGATTATGGCATGATGATGATGTGTGAGCATTATTATTCCTCGTTGAAATCCTAGTGTTGTTCGGGTCGGAGGCGCGCGATGGTTAACTCCTCACAACCTCCTCCCTAGGGGTATGCGGTAGTACTTTGCTTTGAGAGATCTAATAAGGCTTTTCAGTAAGTATATGAGTTCTTTATGACTAATGTGAATCCATAGATCTACGCACACTCACCTTTCCGCATAATGCTAGCATGTTTGGTACCATGCATTGTCCATTCTCACCTCGAGGATCGGTGCAGCTTTCACTGGAGCATCCAAACCACGTGATATGATACGCTCTATCACACATAAGCCTCCTTATATCTTCCTCAAAACAGCCACCATACCTACCTATTATGGCATTTCCATAGCCATTCCTATATATATTGCCATGCAACTTCCACCGTTACATCACGTGACTTGTGTGTTCATCATTATATTGCTTTGCATGATCATGTAGCTGACATAGTATTGGTGGCACAACCACCGTTTATCATTGCTTACATGTTACGCTAGATCATTGCACATCCTGGTACACTGGCGGAGGCATTTGTATAGAGTCATTCTTTTGTCATCATTGAGTTTTTATATAGAGTTGTAAGTAAATAAAAGTGTGATGATCATCATTATTAGAGCATTATCCCAATGAGTAAAGGATGATGGAGTAATGATTCCCCCACAAGTCGGATGAGCTCCGGACGAAAAATGAAAAAATGGGGGAGGCCAAATGAGCCAACTAAGAAAAAGAAAGAAAAAAGGAAAAAAGGAAAAAAATGGAGAAGAAAAAAATAAATGAGATAAAAAGAGAGAAGGGACTTTGCAACTATCCTTTACCACACTTGTGCCTCAAAGTGGCACCATGTTTTCATATAGAGAATCTCCCGAGTTGTCATTTTCATATGCTAGTGGGAATTTTTCATTATAGAACTTGGCTTGTATATTCCGATCACGGGCTTCCTCAAATGCACGAGGTCTTCATGAGCAAGCAAGTTGGATGCACACCCACTTAGCTTCCGTTGAGCTTTCATACACTTATAGCTCTAGTGCATCTGTTGCATGGCAGTCCCTACTCCTCGCATTGATATCTATTGATGAGCATCTCCATAGCCCGTTGATACGCCTAGTTGATGCAAGACTTTCTTTCCGCTTTGACTCCTTTTGATCTCTACCACTATATTCTATTCCACCCATATGATATATCCATGATTCACGCTCATGTATTGAGTGAGGTTAAAAATGCTGAAGCGTGTTAGAAGTACGATCCAATTGCCTGACTTGACACTGTGGTGCTCATGATTTATACTTATGTGGTGAAGATGGAATCATGTCATGCTAATATAATAAAATGAGTGGGGAGTAACGTTCTTTAAGGATCGTATAATTTGAAAGTTAATGATTATGTTGCTTATGTTTATGGATATTACTATGTTGATGTTTATTAGTTCATCATTTCTCAAAGATCATACCTAAAAGAGATTACATGTTGGGTAGCATGTCGCATCAAAAATTATGTTTTTATCATTTACCTACTCGAGGACGAGAAGGAATTAAGCTTGGGGATGTTGATCCATCTCCAATGTATCTATAATTTTTTATTGTTCCATGCTACTGTATTATCATTCTTGGATACTTTATATGCATTTATATGTTGTTTTATATCATTTTTGTGAACTAACCTATTAACCTAGTGCCCAGCGCCAGTTGTTGTTTTCTGCTTATTTTTGGCCTTTCGGGAATACTGTGCCAAACGAAATCCAAATGCCCCGAAACTTTTTGATATATTTTTCTGGACAATAATAAGACCTAGAAGCTTTGGAGGGAGACCGGAGGCCACATGAGGTGGTGCGAAGCCAACAGGGGGGTTGTGCCCTGATGGCTTGGGACCACCTCCCACTACCTCCTGACCTAATTGTGCCTCTATATATTCTCTAAAATCGGGAAAATACCCAAGAGCCAGCCAAAATACTTTTTCCATCGCCACAAGTCTCTGTTCTGACGGGAGGCCATCCAGAGCCCTGTCGGAGGGGGGATCGATCACAGAGGGCCTCTACATCAACCTTGATGCCTCCATGATGATGTGCGAGTAGTTTACCATAGACCTATGGGTCCATAGCTAGTACCTAGATGGCTATCTCTATATGTATGATCTTCAATACAAAGTTCATCGCATCTTCGCGATGATCTATTCGATATAATCCTCCTTTGCGGTGTGTTTGTTGGGATCCGATGAATCATAGGTTTATGTTCAAATTATTCTTGAAAATATATTGAGTCTTTACTGAATTCTTATATGCATGATTGTTATAGCTTTGTATTTCTCTCCAATCTATCAATTTGGTTTGGCCAAGTAGATTGATTTATCTTCAGCAGGAGTGGTGCGTTGTGATGGGTTTAATCTTGTGGTGCTCTATCCTCGTGACAGAAGGGGTCAAGACACATATTGTATTATTGCCATTAAGGGGAAAACTATGGGGTTTGTTCATATTGATTGGATTTACTTTGTCTACATCATGTCATCTTGCTCCAAGCATTACTCTGTTTTTACTTAATACCCTAGATGCATGTTGGATAGCGGTCGAAGGGTGGAGTAATAGTAGTAGATGCAGGCAAGAGTCGGTCTACTTGTTTATGGACGTGATGCCTATATACATGATCATTGTTGTGAAAAAATATTGCATAACTATGCGCTTTTCTATCAATTGCCCAACAGTAATTTGTTTACTCACCGTATGCTTTCTTAGAGAGAGAAGCCTCTAGCAAAAACTATGGCCCCCGGGTCTTCACAAAATATATATTATAAAAACTTCCAAAAATATTGATGCCATTTATTTACTGTTATTTTATTTTATATTTATATTATCTATCTATCACTACTTATCGCTTGCAAGTAACGAGTTCAAGGGGCTTGCCAACCCTCTTGCCCGCGTTGGGTGCAAGTGTATGCTCTTTTGTGTGTGTAGGTGCTGAAGACAGGAATTTGCGTGGTTCTCCTATTGGTTAGATAACCTTGGTTCTCACTGAGTGAAATACTTATCTCTAGTGTGTTGCATCTCCTCTCCTCTTCAGGGAAAATCCCAACGCAGTTTACAAGTAGTAACAATGTCTGAATCTTTTCGTTTGCAGTTGTTCCCAACGCAATTTAATCAAGAT
Source organism: Elymus sibiricus (assembly GCA_039707655.1). Taxonomy (NCBI): domain Eukaryota; kingdom Viridiplantae; phylum Streptophyta; class Magnoliopsida; order Poales; family Poaceae; genus Elymus; species Elymus sibiricus. The sequence goes on from CM077665.1 coordinate 360,044,637, forward strand.
CACCTCTCAAACTACATGATTTTTGGACATGCAAAGGTATAGGTATTTCTACTAGACTACAATGACTATATAGAAGTCCTTATGAAGACAGTGAAGGATATGCGGTCGGCCATCACAAGGGGTTGGACTAGAGTCGTACGTGCATTCGGCATGGAGAGGGCACAATATTGGCATTGCGCTTCACCTTTTACAGCAACCAAAATATCTTTCGCCTCTTTCTTTACCATCTTTAATAAAAGTATTCAACCGTCATTCATCATTCTTTATTTGGTGCTTATGTATTTTTTTTGATGTAATTCTTGATCATCTGTACGTGTGAATAGAATAATGCATTGGTTGTTGAACCTATATCTGTATATGATGGATATGGAAAACTATATTCCCTAATTTCAAAATCAATTTCCGTACAATTTTGAATTGCAACAATTAAATTAGGGAAAAATATGCTCAGGGGGTCATTACACCGTACACGGTTTGTAAATCTCAACGTTTGTGATATACCTGATGATCCGACACGTTTCACAGATAGAAAACGTGTGTGACCATGCACACAATTGTCGTTCCCAAACCGCGCGTGATGTCAGACAATATCGCAAACGGTGTATCCAAATTAAATGTCAGTGATAGTGTCTCTATCGCACATGCTTCACAATCATCCACTGTTTGTGATGTCATGCGCATCATAAATGTTACACCACAGAATAGCGCGTGCGATAGTTATCCCGCCCGACACGAGTACGACAGTGAAACGTTTCGTAACCATGTCCGACACTTGTACGATGATTAAATTATCTTCCTAATTAGATATCGCAAATGGTATGGCAAATGTAAATGTTTGTGATATTCCCCTTATCGTACACGATTTACAATTGTCAACTATTTGCAATGTGCCGCATCGTAAACGTTGCACCACAGAATAGCGTGTGCGATGGTAATTGGATCCCACACGAGTCTCAAGGATGGAACGTTTGGGAAATATTACATATCTCAAACGGTTGGCCGATGATTCTCGCTTGTGATAGATGTGGACATCGCATACGCTTAGTTAGACCAAACGTTTGGGTTCTTATTCCACATCATCGACGCTTTTTCCGTGTCGTGTGGGATGGACCCCCCCTATCGCCACACAGGCAAGTCGACGGTTTAAAACTACGTCGCGGAAAGGGGTTAAAACCCGTTTGTATAGCACGTCGCTGCACCAGTGAGGGTTGTTTGTAACTTATAGGGATGGCTCAATAGATTGATAAAAAAGAGTAACTTTGAGGTGGTTTTACTACCTACAACAATTTTATCTTATGTTCTCCGCTAGATAGGAACTTTGGAGTGATACTTTCTCACACGTTGAGGGATGGTTATATGATTCAATTATGTTAGCAATGTTGGGAGATTGCACTAGTGAAAGTATGAACCCTAGGCCTTGTTTCCAAGCATTGATATACCATTTTGCTTGTTGTTTGTCATTTGTTACCTTGTTGTTTGTATCTATTCAGATTACAAAAACCTATATCTACTATCCATATTACACTTGTATCACCATCTCTTCGCCGAACTAGTGCACCTATACAATTTACCATTGTATTGGGTGTGTTGACGACACACTAGATTGTTTGTATTTGATTGCAGGGTTGTTTGAGAGAGACCATCTTCATCCTACATATCCCACGGGTTGATAAACCTTAGGTCATCCACTTGAAGGAAATTTGTTGTTGTCCTACAAAACTCTGCGCTTGAAGGCCTAACACGAGTCTACAAGAATAAGTTGTGTAGTAGACATCAATTATTTTCCTCTATTTTTTTGGAGGAACTTATATGACTGGAGGTAGGGAAAACAAAGTGCCCAGGGGCCCACAAGCTCAGGTGGCACGCCCTAGTGCTCTGTGGTGGCCCCCTTCGGTAGCTCTTTTTATCAGTATTTTTATATATTCCAGAAAAATTCTCCGTAAAATTTTGTCCAAGTTCGAGAACTTTTATTTCTGCACAAAAAATAACACCAAGGTAATTCTGCTGGAAACAACGTCAGTCCGAGTTAGTTTCATTCAAATCATGCAAATTATAGTCCAAAACAAGAGCAAAAGTGTTTTGGAAAAGTAGATACGTTTAGGACGTATCAGTCTCCTGGTGTGGTTCGCAGTTGTTCCGCCAATGTTGTCGCCAACTGAAGGCCGTGGGCTGGGGTTGGAGGCAGAAGTGTTGCGAGCTCCCTTGCCTGCTCGTTAAAGCTGACTCCTTGCTCCTGGCCTCGGTTGGTGAGGTTGTCGAGGAGGTTCCGTAGTTGGCGGCATGGGTGATGCAGACGTTCACGCGTCATTGTCTCGTTCCAACGGGCTTCACGTGCGGAGACCTGTAACGCCTTTTGTTGAAGCGTGAGTTGTGCGTTAAGCTCGGACACACGTATGGCCTCCAGCGTTCGTGATGCAGGGTTGGTCCCAGCGATGGGCATCGTAAGGTAATTTAGAGCATACCCCGTCACCGGTGGTAATACCGACATGGTGCCACGTATACCGACGTGGTGCCACGTAGGGCCGTAGCAGTCATAGCGAGACTTGCCGGTGAACCCAGGGGGAGTCCCGTGCTGACTTGCGATTGAGGCGTCAACAAGAGGTTGTGGTTGCGTCGGGGGTAATATTGGCCCTGACGCCAGAGGCCCGGAGGCCGCGGGCTCCATCGCCTCCGACATGTGTGGAGTAATGGTTGTTGACACTGTCATCATGACTTGGTGGAAGGAGATCGCTTGTGGGGCCTCAGACTGGGATGACTCTTGATCGGATGAGGTGTCGGTCTTTAAGTCCGCGGATGATCCTGCCTCTCCCCATAGGTCAGAATATGTGACCTCGCGAAAGGGTTGGAGGTCAACGTTCTCGTCCTCATTGGTGAGGCAGATTGGTGGTATATCGTCCCTCTCGTCGTCTGAGGCCAAAACGGTGTTTGTCACACCGGTGTTTTCGTGGACGTCCAAGTCGGTGACGAGGTAGTCTTCCGACGTCTGGTTAAGGCGACATGCCCCGCAGACCATCGTGACAAGCTAGACTGCCGGCACGGCCTCCTCCCCACAGGTGGTGCATGTCCCTAATCGGACGTGACCATCGCGAGGCCCTTTGGGAAGTCCCGGTGCGGCGAGGTTGACCATTGGGTTGATGTCGAACCAGCCCGCCTCATCAGCAACAAATGTAAGGGAGCCGAAGGTTAGGTTTTCCCCCGACGGTAGGTCGCCGGAGGCAGAGAAAGATCTGATCCATGATCGGTCTCCAACCGGTGTTGCCCGTGCCTAGCGTGCTAACTAACGGAGCAGATTCTCGTCAGATCCCTCGGTAGGGGTCCAAGCGTAGCTGGAAGTCATGGATCGGAGGTCACACAAGCAGTTTATCCAGGTTCGGGCCTCAGGAGAGTAATACCCTACGTCCTGCTGGTTTTCATGATCCATAGTGGAGGGATACCTCGTGCGAGGGATTACAATGGTGCATGACATTGCTATCGAGAGTTCTCCAATCCGAGGATAGATGATCAAGAGGAGCCCTAGACCTCCCTATATATAGGCAAAAGAGGTCTAGGGTTTACATGTCAGATCTAGGGCGTTGCCGCCCTTTAGCCTTGAGCGTCAAGAAGGTCGCCTGACCTCCTAGGGTTTGCATCATGTCCTGGGCCTGTTGGGCCCCTTATGGTGACGAGTCCGGGCTCCTATTCGTTAGCCACCGTCGGTACAATACGCCGTCACTATTGATGGTAAATTTGTGGGCACACTTAATGCCAGTGATACGGGGCACACCCGTGTGTGTCGATCTTTCACGAATAAGAGTGGGATTCCACGAAGAACATGAAGAACACAGGGAAGAACGAGGAGAAATCACAAGAGGAAACACTCAAGAACCAGTCCAATCACACATCCACTAGACTCGCCACACATAAGATCCACAAGGTACAAGAACAACAAAGGGAAAGAGGATACACGGTAGAGTTCATCCAAATCCCATAGGGAGATGAGGCCTTGGAATCCCGGAGGATCTTCCCTAGATTGGGGCCTTGGCATCCATAGGATCTTCTCACACGTGGAGGTCACAATCTCCGAGGAGAAGTATATGGAAGGAGCAATGCTCAACTAATCTATGAGCTAAACCATTGCTAACCCTAGAAAGGAGGAGGGGGTGGAGTATATATAGTCTTGGCCACGAAGGGGTAAGTCGAGAAGGGATACAAGGCCCAAGGCCCGCGGCTGCGCACAGGCAGTCCAGATGTCCAAAGGCTGTCGGATGTCCGACGGCTCGCAAAGGACCGGACATCCGGAGGGCATCGGACGTCCGTGGCTTGGTCGTCTGGAGGTCTTCGGATTTCCGTCAGTTCGGCTCGGTCGAGGTCGTGTCAGATTTTTGGAGGGCGTCAGATGTCCGGGCGCTGGAGGTTGTCGGACGTCCGGAGGGCGTCGGTCATCCGACCGCTATAGAGTGTCGGACGTTCGATGGTTGTCGGTCGTCTGGCCGCTGTAGACATTGCAGCTCCGTCTTCTTCCGTCTCCTCTTCCAAGCTTCCCTCACAGATGGTATAGTTGTTCCTTGGTGCTTGCACTCCTCCTCGTCCTGCGTGAAGTTCCGACAATGCCTATGTATGCACGCGAGAGGAGTGTCAAGTGGTATACCATCCTCGAAGGGGTCAAGTGGACACGTGTAAAGGAGATGATTCACCTTTATGTATGTGAAGTAGAGGTCGCACGTGTCACTTTCCAAACGGACTCTTAAAATGGTGATGTCCGTAAGATGCTCTACATCATCCCCTCCCCCTTGGGAAAGATCCATCCTCGGATCAAAATCCAAATCACCATGGGAAAGAGATGGTGTCGCCATGTAAAAGTGGATGATCACCAAGCACTCATCATCATCAAACTCGAAAGGGGCACTCTCCAATGTCGCACCGTAAAGTAATTCCTTCAAAAGGAGAAAATACAACAAACACTTGGAAAAACAAATGTGGTTAGCGTTAGTGCAAAACCAAGCATTCATGTGGTGAATCACCGCACAAGTGTTGTCATCATGCATAACATATGGTGTGACATGGGATTGTGTCATGGCATTTAAGCATACAAATTGAGCACAAGTGGTGACCCACAAGTATAGGGGATCAATCGTAGTACTTTCGATAAGTAAGAGTGTCGAACCCAACGAGGAGCAGAAGGAAATGACAAGCGGTTTTCAGCAAGGTAATTTCTGCAGGCACTGAAATTGTAGGTAATAGATAGTTTGATAGCAAGGTAATTTGTAATGAGCAAGTAACGATAATGGTAAACAAGGTGCAAAAAGGTAGCCCAATCCTTTTGAGGCAAAGGATAGGCCAGAACAATCACTAGTAATAGGCAAAGTGTTCTTGAGGGTACACGGGAATTTCGTCTAGTCACTTTTATCATGTTGGTTTGATTCGTGTTCGCTACTTTGATAATTTGATATGTGGGTGGACCGGTGCTATGGTGCTATTCTTACTTGAACTAACAACCTACTTATGATTAACCCCCTCGCAAGCATCCGCAACTACGAGAAAAGTATTAAGACAAAGTCTAACCATAGCATTAAACATGTGGATCCAAATCAGCCCCTTACGAAGTAGCGCATAAACTAGGGTTTAAGCTTCTGTCACTCTAGCAACCCATCATCTAATAAATACTCCACAATGCATTCCCTTAGGCCCATGAATGGTGAAGTGTCATGTAGTCGACGTTCACATGACACCACTGAGGGAATCACAACATACATATCACCAAAATATCGAACACATATCAAATTCACATGATTACTCGCAACATGACTTCTCCCGTGACCTCAAGAACAAAGGTAACTACTCACAAATAATAAACATGCTCAAGATCAGAGGAGTAATGAATAGCATAATGGATCTGAACATATAATCTTCCACCAAATAAACCATATAGTAATTAACTACGCAAGGTAATCAACACTACTAGTCACCCATAGGTACCAATCTGAGGTTCCGGTACAAAGATTGAACACAAGAGATGAACTAGGGTTTGAGAGGAGACGGTGCTATTGAAGATGTTGATGAACATTAGCCTCCCAAAGATGAGAGAGGTGTTGGTAATGACGATAGCTCCGATTTCCCCCTCCGGGAGGGAAGTTCCCCCGGCGGAATCGCTCCGCCGGAGGGCAAAAGTGCTCCTGCCCAAGTTCCGCCTCGAGGCAGCGACGCTTCGTCCCGAAAGTCCTCCTCCTAATTTTTTTAGGTTTTTTGGGAATTTATACCAGAAGATGGGCATCGGAAGTGGGCCAGGCTAGGCATGATACACCAGGGCGCGCCCATGGGGGCCTGGCACGCCCTGATGGGTCGTGCCCACCTGGGGGCCCTCCTCCGGTAGTTTTCAGCTCCAGTAATTTTTATTAAATACAAAAATAATCTCCGTAAATTTTCAGCTTCATTGGAGTTGTGCAGAATAGGTATCTCTGACGTGCTTTTCTTGGGTCCAGAATTCCAGCTGCCGGTATTCTCCCTCTTTGTGTAAACCTTGCATATTATGAGAGAAAAGGCATTAGAATCACTCCCCAAAGCATTATTATTCAACAAAACAAAGTAAATAACAGTAGGAAATCATGATGCAAAATGGACGTATCAACTCCCCCAAGCTTAGACCTCGCTTGTCCTCAAGCGAAAGCCGATATTGAAAAGCATGTCCACATGGTTTGAGAGAGAGGTGTCGATAAAAACAAAATACGTACATAGAAGCATCATGCTTATTAACATAACAGCAACAAACTCTAACATAAGAACTTATTTCAATATATTTTTATCATAAGGCCTCTCATGAGCAAGTAGCAATTCGTCACAACATAGAAGTATGAAACATAAACCTTATTGGAAACCAACAAACTATGTTCTCAGTCAACTTTGCAACTACAATTCATCATATTTTCAGGAAGGGTCTCATGTCGGAGCCTTTTGGCAAGTCCACATACTCAACTATCATTTAGTCTTCTATGATTGCTAACGCTCACGGCATACCCATGAACAAAAAGTTCCGACCGGACACATAGGAAGATAGGGGCTTATAGTTTTGCCTCCCAACTCACTCACCTCAAGGGTGATGTCAACAATAATAACTCATGCCCACCCATATCCAACTGGATATATGTGCCTAGATCTTTCCTCGCCACATGATGCTTGCAAAGGAAAAAGTAAAAAGGAATAGAGAAGAATACTTTGACTCTTGCATAAAAGTAAGTGCATAAAAGTAAAAGATATGCCCTTCGCAGAGGGAAGCAGAGGTTGTCATGCGCTTATTGGTTTGTATGCTCAATCCCTTAATGTAAAAGAACGTCACGCTATATTGCCCCCTATGATAGCAACCTTTATTATGTAGTCCGTCGCTTTTATTACTTTGCCATCATAAGTTCGTATAACGCTCAATTTTCTCTAACACTAATTGATCAAAACACTTTTAGGAGCTATTTTATTGCCTTATTGCACTGATGACAACTTACTAGAAGGATCTTTCTGGATCCATAGGTAGGTATGGTGGACACTCAAGGAAAGAGTTTGGGTTTGGGTTTTTGGATGCACAAGTAGTATCTCTACTTAGTGCGGAATTTTTGGCTAGCAAAGATATTGGGCAAGCACCACATGTTAAAGGGTCTATGACAATATAACTTCTATGTGGATATGAACAAACATAAGTCATTACATTGTCTTCCTTGTCCAACGTCAACAATTTTGACATATAATATTTGATGGGGGCTCACAATCATAAAAGATGTCCAGGATAGTGTATTTGCATGTGAATCTTCTCTTCCCTAATTAATTCTTTCATGAATTGCATCATTGACCAATGCTATGTTTGTCAACCTCCAATGAATTTTACTACTTATACTTTTCGTTATGTGATGTCATTACTCACCATAAGATTAGCATATGATTTTTTATTTGTTGCTTTTCCTTTATTTGGTTGGAACCAGAAAGTAGAGAAGCAAAAACTCAAACTAAACTTTATTATATAACTTTCACTCGATTACATAGATAGATAGGCCACGGAACTAACACACGAAAATAGATCATACTAAAACTTTTATTCAACTAAAGCAAAAGGAAACTAAAGATCGAACTAAAATAGGTAAAGGTGAATAAAAGTGGTGGTGATACGATACCGGGGCACCTCCCCCAAGCTTGGCTCAAGCCAAGGGGAGTGTCCATACCAATGTACTCAAGTCTCCTTTGGTGGTGGTGATGAAGAAGGTGGAGGTGTTGATGTAGTAAGCTTGTCCTCCAGCTTCCAAGGTAAGGGCTCCCCATCAAAGGTTGATGCGAGAGTCCCCTGAGTCCTGCAACTGGCCGCTAAACTCATACCTTTAAATCTTGATTCATATTCGAAGACTTGGTTTTGGAGATCATAAACTTGGCTCTGCAGAAAATTAATTTGCTCGTTGAGGGTGGAGATGATGTCCTTCACGGACCGGCCATCCACCGTCTGATCACGGGTGAATTTCGTGATCATGGAGTGATTGGCACTAAGTCCACGCTCCACCATCTTCTGGCACATGAAGATTTCCTGCTCCACTGCCTCAAGCCTAGCCTCCACGCTTTCGGTCTTCTTGGGTCCTTGAACATCGCGGATGTGGATCACCCCCTCACGCATCTCAATGGCTTGAGGGTGCTTCATCACCTCCGGCAAGTATGGGTTGATGACCTTCTCGAAGAACTTGTCCTTGGAGGAGCTTGGTGGAGCCATGGAGATCGAGATCTAGAGAGAAAGCAGCAAGAAACAAGAACAAAGGATTTTTCTGCGATGCGGTCGTCAAAACAGTCGGGGTATATATAGAGAATTTTTATTCTTGGGAAACAAGTATTTGGAAGGAAAACGAAGTCGGGAAGGCATCCGAGGTGGGCACAACCCACCAAGGCGCGCCCAGGGGTGCCTGGCGCGCCCTGGTGTATCGTGCTCACATCGATCACCTTCCGGTTTATTTTTTTATTCCTAAAATTCTAAAATATTCCAAAACTGACAGAAAATATTTTTGCGGATTTTTTGGAGTCCGTTTACTTATCGTATCACGTACCTCCTATTTTTAAGTATTCTGAAATGTTCCGGAAGGTTTCTTTTATGTGTTCCTCCGGTGTCATGGTTTGGATAACATTGCTTTCAACATTAATAGGCGTACCTGAGATATAATGCTTAATTCTTTGGCCATTGACCACCTTCGGATTAGTACCTTCAGCGTTATTAATCTTAATAGCTCCAGAACGATAGACCTCTTCAATAATATATGGTCCTTCCCATTTTGAGAGAAGTTTTCCTGCAAAAAATCTTAAACGTGAGTTGAACAGAAGAACATAATCTCCTATTTTGAATTCCCGCTTTTGGATTCTTTTGTCATGCCATCTTTTTACTTTTTCCTTGAATAGCTTGGCATTTTCATACGCTTGGGTTCTCCATTCATCTAGTGAGCTAATATCGAATAGCCTCTTCTCACCGGCAAGTTTGAAATCATAATTGAGTTCTTTAATTGCCCAAAATGCTTTGTGTTCTAGTTCAAGAGGCAAATGACAAGCTTTTCCATACACCATTTTATATGGAGACATACCCATAGGATTTTTATAAGCTGTTCTATAGGCCCAAAGTGCATCATCTAATTTCTTAGACCAATTCTTACGAGACCTATTGACAGTTTTTTGTAATATTAATTTTATTTCTCTATTGCTAAGTTCTACTTGACCACTAGATTGAGGATGATAGGGTGATGCAATTCTATGGTTAACATCATATTTAGCAAGCATCTTACGGAAAGCACCATGAATAAAGTGTGAACCACCATCGGTCATTAAATATCTAGGGACTCCAAACCTCGGAAAGATAACCTCTTTAAGCATTTTAATGGAGGTGTGGTGATCAGCACTACTAGTTGGAATAGCTTCTACCCACTTAGTGACATAATCAACCGTAACTAAAATATGAGTGTACCCGTTAGAGGAAGGAAAAGGCCCCATATAATCAAAAACCCACAAGTCAAATGGTTCAACAACAAGTGAATAATTCATAGGCATTTCTTGACGCTTACCGATATTACCAATTCTTTGACATTCATCACAAGACAAGACAAACTTACGGGCATCCTTGAAGAGAGTAGGCCAATAAAAACCAGATTGCAATACCTTATGAGCAGTTCTATCTCCCGCATGATGTCCTCCATAAGCTTCGGAATGACATTTCCGTAGGATCTGTTCCTGATCATACTCAGGTACACAACGCCTAATAATACCATCTACTCCTTCTTTATAAAGATGTGGGTCATCCCAAAAGTAATGTCTCAAGTCATAGAATTTTTTTTCTCTTTTGTTGGTATGTGAAACTAGGTGGTATATATTTAGCAACAATGTAATTAGCATAATCAGCATACCAAGGTGTGTTGTGTGAGACACTTATTACAGCTAGTTGTTCGTCAGGGAAACTATCATCAATTGGTAGTGGGTCATCAAGAATATTTTTTACCTAGACAAGTTATCAACTACGGGGTTCTCAGCTCCTTTCCTATCAACAATATGTAAGTCAAATTCTTGAAGCAAAAGAACCCACCTAATGAGTCTAGGTTTGGCATCTTTCTTTTCCATAAGATATTTTATAGCAGCATGATCGGTGTGAACAATAACTTTTGAGTCAACAATATAGGATCTAAATTTATCACAAGCAAACACAACTGCTAAAAATTCTTTTTCAGTAGTAGCATAATTTCGTTGGGCACTGTCTAGAGTTTTACTAGCATAATGGATAACATTCAATTTCTTATCAACTCTTTGTCCTAGGACAGCACCAATAGCATAATCACTAGCATCACACATAATTTCGAAAGGCAAGTTCCAATCAGGTGGTTGAACGATAGGTGCAGAGGTTAAGGCTTTCTTGAGTGTTTCAAAGGCTTCCACACAATCGTCATCAAAAACAAAAGGGATATCCTTTTGCAAAAGATTAGTAAGAGGCCTAGAAATTTTAGAGAAGTCTTTAATGAACCTCCTATAAAAACCAGCATGACCAAGGAAACTTCGAATACCTTTAATATCTTTAGGACATGGCATTTTCTCAAGTGCATCAACCTTAGCTTTATCCACCTCAATACCTCGCTCAGATATTTTATGCCCCAAGACAATACCTTCATTAATCATAAAGTGGCACTTCTCCCAATTCAAGACAAGATTAGTTTGTTCATATCTCTGCAAAACTCGATCAAGGTTGCTTAAGCAATCATCAAAAGAAGTTCCGTAAACGAAAAAATCATCCATGAAAACCTCCACAATCTTTTCACAAAAATCAGAGAATATATCAGTCATACATCTTTGAAAGGTAGCAAGTGCATTGCATAAACCAAAAGGCATACGTCTATAAGCATAGGTTCCAAAAGGGCAAGTAAAGGTGGTTTTCTCTTGATCAGATTGTGACACAAGTATTTGAGAGAAACCAGAATATCCATCTAGGAAACAAAAGTGTGTGTGCTTAGATAGTCTCTCTAGCATTTGATCAATGAAAGGCAAAGGGTAATGATCTTTCCTAGTAGCTTTATTTAATTTTCTAAAATCAATTACCATTCTATAGCCAGTGACAATTCTTTGTGGAATGAGTTCATTCTTATCATTAGGAACAACAGTAATACCTCCTTTCTTAGGGACACAATGAACGGGACTTACCCATCTACTATCAGCTATGTGATAGATTATACCTGCTTCCAGAAGTTTTAATATTTCAGTTCTTACCACTTCTTTCATCTTAGGATTCAATCGCCGTTGGTTATCAACAACAGGTTTAGCATCTGGTTCCATATTGATCTTGTGCTGACATAGAGTGGGACTAATGCCCTTAAGATCATCAAGTGTATATCCAATAGCAGCCCGGTGCTTCCTTAGAATTTTCAATAATCTTTCTTCTTCATGTTCTGAAAGGTTAGCACTAATAATAACAGGATATATCTTTTTCTCAGCGAAATAAGCATACTTCAAAGTGTCAGGCAATTGTTTCAATTCAAACATAGGATCACCTTTAGGTGGAGGAGGACCTCCAAGAGTTTCAACAGGCAAATTATGTTTCAAGAGAGGTTGTTGTTCGAAGAAAATTTAATCTATTTCATCTCTTTCACGCATGTGCATATCATTTTCATGGTCGAGCAAATATTGTTCTAAAGGATCAGTAGGGGGCACAACAATAGAAGCAAGACCAATTATTTCATCTTCACTAGGTAACGCTTTATCACTAGGTTGTCTACTAAACTTGGACAAATTAAACTCATGAGACACATTACCAAAACTGACACCGACAGTTTGTTTTCACAATCTATCTTAGCATTGACGGTGCTCAAGATCGGAGGTCACACGAGGGGTTTATCCAGGTTCGGGCCTCGGGAGAGTAATACCCTATGTCCTGCTGGTTTTGATGATTCATAGTGGAGGGATACCTCGTGCGAGGGATTACAATGGTGTATGACATTGCTATCGAGAGTTCTCCAATCCGAGGATAGATGATCAAGAAGAGCCCTAGACCTCCCTATATATAGGCAGGAGAGGTCTAGGGTTTACATGTCAGATCTAGGGCGTTGCCGCCCTTTAGCCTTCAGCGTCAAGAAGGTCGCCTGACCTCCTAGGGTTTGCATCATGTCCTGGGCCTGTTGGGCCCCTTGTGGTGACGAGGCCGGGCTCCTATTCGTTAGCCACCCTCGGTACAATACGCCGTCAGTATCGGTGGTAAATTTGTGGGCACACTTAATGCCCAGTGATACGGGGCACACCCGTGTGTGTCGATCTTTCACGAATAGGAGGGGGATTCCACGAAGAACATGAAGAACACAGGGGAGAACGAGGAGAAATCACAAGAGGAAACACTCAAGAAACAAGTCCAATCACACATCCACTAGACTCGCCACAATCAAGATCCACAAGGTACAAGAACAACAAAGGGAAAGAGGATACATGGTAGAGTTCATCCCAAATCCCATAGGGAGATGAGGCCTTGGAATCCCGGAGGATCTTCCCTAGATTGGGGCCTTGGCATCCATAGGATCTTCTCACATGTGGAGGTCGCAATCTCCTAGGAGAAGTATATGGAAGGAGCAATGCTCAACCATTGCTAACCCTAGAAAGGAGGAGGGGTGGAGTATATATATAGTCTTGGTCACGAAGGGGTAAGTCGAGAAGGGATACACGGCCCAAGGCCCGCGGCTGCGCAGAGGCGGTCCGGACGTCCGGAGGCTGTCGGACGTCCGACGGCTCGCAAAGGACCGGACATCCCGAGGGCGTCGAACGTCCGTGGCTCGATCGTCCGGAGGTCTTCGGATTTTCGTTAGTTCGGCTCGGTCGAGGTCGTGTCAGATTTTCGGAGGGCGTCGGACGTCCGGGCGCTGGAGGTTGTCGGACGTCCGGAGGGCGTCGGTCATCCGACCGCTATAGAGTGTCGGACGTCCGATGGTTGTCGGTCGTCCGGCCGCTGTAGACATCGCAGCTCCGTCTTCTTCCGTCTCCTCTTCCAAGCTTCCCTCGCCGATGGTGTAGTTGTTCCTTGGCGCTTGCACTCCTCCTCGTCCTCTGTGAAGTTCCGACAATGCCTATGTATGCACACGAGAGGAGTGTCAAGTAGTATACCATCCTTGAAGGGGTCAAGTGGACACGTGTAAAGGAGATGATTCACCTTTATGTATGTCAAGTACAGGTCGCACGTGTCACTTGCCAAACAGACTCTTGACATGGTGATGTCCGTAAGATGCTCTGCATCATCCCCTCCCCCTTGGGAACGATCCGTCCTTGGATCAAAATCCAAATCACCATGGGAAAGAGATGGCGTCGCCATGTAAAAGTGGATGATCACCAAGCACTCATCATCATCAAACTCGAAAGGGGCACTCTCCAATGTCGCACCATAAAGTAATTCCTTCAAAAGGAGAAAATACGACAAACACTTGGAAAAACAAATGTGGTTAGCGTTAGTACAAAACCAAGCATTCAAGTGGTGAATCACCGCACAAGTGTTGTCATCATGCATAACATATGGTGTGACAAGGAATTGTGTCATGGCATTTAAGCATACAAATTGAGCACAAGTGATGACCCACAAGTATAGGGGATCAATCGTAGTCCTTTCGATAAGTAAGAGTGTCGAACCCAACGAAGAGCAGAAGGAAATGACAAGCGGTTTTCAGCAAGGTAATTTCTGCAGGCACTGAAATTATAGGTAATAGATAGTTTGATAGAAAGGTAATTTGTAACGAGCAAGTAACGGTAACGTAAACAAGGTGCAACAAGGTAGCCCAATCCTTTTGAGGCAAAGGACAGGCCAGAACAATTACAAGTAATAGGCAAAGTGTTCTTGAGGGTACACGGGAATTTTGTCTAGTCACTTTTATCATGTTGGTTTGATTCGTGTTCGCTACTTTGATAATTTGATATGTGGGTGGACTGATGCTAAGGTGCTATTCTTACTTGAACTAACAACCTACTTATGATTAACCCCCTCGCAAGCATCCGCAACTACGAGAAAAGTATTAAGACAAAGTCTAACCATACCATTAAACATGTGGATCCAAATCAGCCCCTTACGAAGTAGCGCATAAACTAGGGTTTAAGCTTCTGTCACTCTAGCAACCCATCATCTAATAACTACTCCACAATGCATTCCCTTAGGCCCATGAATGGTGAAGTTTCATGTAGTCGACGTTCACATGACACCACTAAGGGAATCACAACATACATATCATCAAAATATCGAACACATATCAAATTCACATGATTACTCGCAACATGACTTCTCCCGTGACCTCAAGAACAAAGGTAACTACTCACAAATAATAAACATGCTCAAGATCAGAGGAGTAATGAATAGCATAATGGATCTGAACATATAACCTTCCACCAAATAAACAATATAGTAATCAACTACGCAAGGTAATCAACACTACTAGTCACACACAGGTACCAATCTGAGGTTCCGGTACAAAGATTGAACACAAGAGATGAACTAGGGTTTGAGAGGAGATGGTGCTGTTGAAGATGTTGATGAAGATTAGCCTCCCAAAGATGAGAGGGGTGTTGGTGATGACGATAGCTTCGATTTCCCCCTCCGGAAGGGAAGTTCCCCCGACGGAATCGCTCCGCCAGAGGGCAAAAGTGCTCCTGCCCAAGTTCCGCCTCGAGGCAACGACGCTTCGTCCCGAAAGTCCTCCTCCTAATGTTTTTAGGTTTTTTGGGAATTTATACCAGAAGATGGGCACCGGAAGTGTGCCAGGCTTGGAACGATACACCAGGGCGCGCCCAGGGGGGCCTGGCGCGCCCTGGTGGGTTGTGCCCACCTGGGGGCCCTCCTCCGGTAGTTTTTAGCTCCGGTAATTTTTATTAAATACAAAAATAATCTCCGTAAATTTTCAGCTTCATTGGAGTTGTGCAAAATAGGTATCTCTGACGTGCTTTTCTTGGGTCCAGAATTCGAGCTGCCGGTATTCTCCCTCTTTGTGTAAACTTTGCATATTATGAGAGAAAAGGCATTATAATCACTCCCCAAAGCATTATTATTCAACAAAACAAAGTAAATAATAGTAGGAAATCATGATGCAAAATGGACGTATCAACAAGCAATGCTATCATGGAAACAGGTATGCCTAGGTGAGGTAGGGATGCCAATATGTGTGACAATATAACAAGCATGTACCTCAAGGTGATAGCACGCATTCACAAAGCAATCAACAAAAGGTCTATGGTTTGCATAGGAATCATTCACAACACCAAGTAATATGAAGTGTCTAAACACATGGGGCAAGCCAAAGTGCAAGGCAATCCCAGCATAATGTGCATATGGTGTAGTGAAGATAGTGTGGCACTCAACACAATATAAAGAGCAATTGGTCATCATGTGTGAGGCAATTAAGTCAAGCATGTAGCAAGCAATCGAGCATGGCAAATGTGAAGGATGGCCATTGTTGCAACCAAGCATATGATAAGAGCAAACAATCCACAAGTTGGGTGCAACACACAAGGTGTATATGTCATGAGGCCTGGAAAGATGGCAATCAAGAATGGAAGCAATATCTCTAACATGTGTGCAAGTAAGTGGTCCAAGATGACCCATATATGTCATGGTACGAGCAACACAAGTAGGGTGAGCCATATCCATGCTCGAGAAGGATGTCACCTCAAAAGCGTGACCTTGCGCGTCCATCACAATGCCGATGCGCAAGCAAGTGCGATGTAGAAACGCGTTGGTGTAGCTTGGCTCTCTCTCAAGAGCTCGAATGGTCAACTCACGTGAAGTGGAAGTTGACATGTAGTCGAAGTATCCTACACATGCACAAACAAAAGCAAACAATGTATATGCATGGTAGATAAACACATCATCCATCATGATGGTTCTCTTCTCTTGCACATAACCGTTGTGATCAAAAGTGCATGAACAATATGATGCAACCATGGCTATATTCATGGCACGAGGCATATGGTGCAAAGAAGGAAGGATAACATGCTTCACATGAAAGATGTCAAAAGCTCCAAGAATATGAGAGAAAGCTATGGGGGCAATCTCATTAGCAAGATAAATAGCAGTGTTGCACTCAATACATGGCAATTCTAACATGCAAGAGGCAAAACATGGAGACATATGACAATAAGCAATATCAATCATGTGCGAAGCATGGCAATGGTTGTCATCAACCGCATGAAATGAGCAAGTAGTATGTGGGGACCCCGACTCATAAGTCGTGATCACCTAATGCACATGTACAGTGATCCCAGAGATCAATGCTCACTGAACACACAGAAACTGAATAACAAGAGTCTTACATCCATACTTAGCGTCTTACACAAATAAAGACCACAAAGGTCAAGTCTTACATAGATAGGGCCATGAAGGCCAAATAACAACCATAACTAGCAGCGGAAATCTTGATCGAAAGCGTAGACCCATGCCATCTGCCTTAACATACACGCATTCTGACTGGGAAGAGTCCTAGTTCGCATGTTCGTCACCAACAAACTCTTCACCATATTCCTGCTCTTCCATGCCTGGCCAATTAAATAACCAGTGGCAAGCCAATGAGTACTTTGAATGTACTCGCAAGCAACCCATGTTTGGAACAAGGCAATAACAATGCATGATATAGCACTAAATAGGTAAGTTTGCAGAAAGCTAATTTTGAGTGCAATGACATGATCAAATAACTTGTGTAAGCATGCATCAACAGTTGGCAGATATCCATATGAACAAGTTACAAGTATCATCATAAGCAGGGGTTGAACATCTCATGTTCAGTCATCATGTCAAGTCATCTACTTAACTCAAGTATCATCTTTCTCCCACACATACACACACACGCCAAGTTTGTGAAAACATCGGACGTAGTTTAAGCAGGACCTCCAACTGTCCATGACCATGGACACGGCTATTAGAATAGTTTCACACTGTGCAGAGGTTGCACACTTTACCCACAAGACTCGGGGAACTTCTGTGTCATCCACGACTCGCGGTATATTACATACCCGAGGTAAGCACCCGAACAATGCCTTTCCCTTGACGACACTAAACAAAGAGTCCACTCGATTGGTACACAGCCCTCATGGTGTACATCATATGAGCCTCGCTCCAGATTGTACCATCCATGAATGGACCAACGGTGTGCCCGGTGTCTGTGAAAACAGCCCATGGCCGCCCTACCTGGCACGACCCTGTATCGAGAGTGACCACGTCACTCCCGCCACTAGTAATGTGGGCTCTCTGCTAGCATCGACCAAAGTAATCAACAAAGCCTCGTCCCATAAGGGGTATCGTGGTTGTGCATGTAAGGTTGGGACGGTCAGCAAATCTTAAATCTCTCCGTTTTCAAACACACACACACACACACAACTTGCTCCGGTACACCACTTCTTTATCAAGTGGTTACCTAGCTCAACTCCATCTCCCTCGGACATTAGTGGCACCCGACGGGGTTTTCGAAAAGTCTTTGAAAACACTTTTGTTTCCATCACCATGCATATCCCCGTCCCTTTTTGCGTAGCATCTACTTAGCATCCTATCTACTCCCACCCGCACAACCCTCATAAGGTGGTAGGGTCATGCATGATGCAAGTATCAGAGGCAACCCACCGAAGTGGTCACCATATCGTCATGATCAATATATCGAAAGTAAAGTGCTATATGCCATGCAATAAAAGGTTTCTTAACATGGTCAAAGGGCTGCTTGCCTGGCTCAAATAAAGTCTTCGGGGTCTTCAAAGTCTTCGGGTCCAACTCCCACGTCAACAGCGCAATCTATCGTCGCGATAATAACGGCAATAATAAGAATCACCACAAAAACAGAGCACAAACTCCACTTCTAAAATGTTACCCTACTCTGAAAAATACTACATACCAAACTAAAAATATTTGTCTAAGGTTTTGTGGTGAAAAAGGTTTTGAAAACTATTTAAACAAAGGATAAAAATATTAAAAACTAGGTTTTAAATAAAACCACTACATAAAATGTTTTCAAAAATTTACACAAGTGGCACTATTAAATTCTACATATTATTGCAAGATTTGTGGTGGAAAAATAATTGGAATTGGACAATTATTAAATTCTGTGGGATTTTTGGAATCCCACTGATAAAAGAAAAGGAAAAAAGAAAAGTCTCTGAGCAACTGGGCCTGCTCAGACCCAGTTGGGCCGGCCTGAGGCCGAGCCGGGCCTGGGCGAGCCGGGGCGCGCGCGCCGTTCGGGTTCAAACCCGACAGGCGGGCCCCTGGCGTCAGTCACACAGAGAGGGGAGGAGGAAGAGGTGAGGATGACAGGTGGACCCCACCTGTCATCTTCAACCTCTCGACAGGGGAACGGCCGAGCTCACTGTCGGCAGTAGGAGGCGCGGCAGGGCTCGGCGATGGGGGGAATGGGACCAGGAAGGTGTCGCCGTTCGAGAGGGAGTGGAGCTGGTCGCCGGGGCACCCTGGGTCACCGGCGACGAGGAAGCAGGGCGGCGACGCTTCGGGAGAAGGAAGCCTGGGTCGCCCCGAGCTGCAAACGGAGGGGAAAGCGAGGGGAAACGGGTCAGGAGGGAGCAGGGGTTCCGGATCAGAAGCAAACGAGGGCGGAGGAGGTCGTTTACCTCGCGAACGCCGGTGGCCCGAGGCGGCGAGCTTCATCTCGATCCCGAGCGCCTGGGCTCCAAAACATCAGGGGGGGTGTGGGCGCTCGATTGGGAGGAGGAGAGAGAGGTTAGAGGGGAGAAATGGACTCGGGAGGGGCTATTTATAGTCTGCCCGCGGTCCACCGGAGTCGTGTGCACCGGCGAGGATGCAGTCGAGGCTGGAGGCCACGGGAGGGGGCGAGGGTGTGTCTGCGGCATTGCTGGGGGTCGTCCATGTCCAGGGGAAGCAAGAGGAGGAGCAGGGGGTGCTCGTGCGCGCGAGACCCGTGGTTGGCCGAGAGGGGCGGCCGCAGCACACGCGCGGGAGGTAGCCGGAGAGAGAGAGGAGGGGCCCGACCACTTGGCGTCTTGCGGATGTCGAGGAGGGCCAGGGGGACAAGCTCCCTCATCCCAATGTTGTCGGGAGGTGGGGATGGGCGCCGGCTACAGTGCGGCTGGGCACTGTAGCGCGCTCCAGAGCATGCGTTTTGCATGCCACGGCATGCAGCACGCACTCTGGCGTGTCCCACCTTGTCCACTTGCCCTTGGGGGATGCTGTGATGCTCCTAGGATGCCCTGGTAGAGGAGTGATGGGGTAGAAGTGAGAGGAGAGGGGAAAAGGGGTGCTGACCTTGCTGTCCAGGGGGTAAAATGAAGGTTTTACCCCCTCCAATGATTGAGTCTTCACCAGGAAAACTTACTGGAGGTAAATGGGCACTAGGAGGCATTGTGGTAAAAATTTAGACTTAAGGAGAATAGAGGAAGGTGGTCAAACAAGGCCTTTACTAATCAGCCAAAAGGTGTTTGATGATGATTTGGCCAAGCAAATGAATTCTACTTGGCTTGATGTTTAACAGGATGAAATTGTGTGTAAAAATAGTGTGGATCACCAAGTTTGAGCTTGATTGAAGAAAGTTCATAATGTAAACTTTGTAAACCCTAGAAATTAACAGAATCAGATTTCTGTAGATCTAGGCATGCTAAACTAATCTCCTAAATGCACCACTTGGTGCAGTAGCATTATTTCGGGATTATAACATGTCCACAAAGTTTGGGGGCAATAGGAGAAATTTCACAATGTAGAGTTGTTCAAATTTGATTCTGGACAGAGAGGGTTTGGGAATATTTTGGTGAACCAAATCAATTGGGATTGAAATGAAACTTTGCAATATCATCACATATAGTATGTGTGACTTGCTGGAATTTTCCTAGCTGTTATTGAGAATATTTCCTAAAGAAATATTTCAAAAGCTTGATTTAAGCAGAAAGGATTTTGAAGGGTTTTGCTCATTATTTTGAACATGACCATGTGTTGAAACTCACATATATGGAAAATATATGTCCACTGAGTTTCCCTAAATTTTCTAAAATATTTTTAAAGCATTTAAATAATTTTTCCATATAAAAGACCATTTCTGGCCTTAAGAAAAAGCCTTTAAATAAAATAGTAAAATAATCTTTAAAAATAATATTTGGTGGTTTTGGTAAGTCATGTATATAGTGGGTTTCAAATAAAGCCTTTGGTGTAAAATATTCCACCCAATTTGAGGACTTGTAGTACAAACCACAATTCAGGGGGTTTTGAAAACCTAATTTGAATAAATCCTTTTTGGCCAAAATAAATTTTGATAAAAATAGTTTTAGGTACTATACACATGGTATTATCATTGGGAAAGAAGTTTGGATCAAGGAAGATGAGTATGGAGAGGAGTAGAATCTTTGAGTGCCAAACACAATCAACCATGCAAGCAAGCATCAAACAAATCAAACAAACTCATGCACTCAAAAGGTTTAATTGGTTCCAAATCTTGTAAATCCATAGCATAGCAAAGTGATACAAACACAGGGTGTGTCGTGGTTTTGTCATGGCAAGATGTCCTCGTGAAAGAACTTTAGGTGTGAGGCCATCGCAACTAGGTGGCGGCTTGAGAGGGGTTGATCGGAATCGAGAGACGCGAGTTTACCCAGGTTCGGCCCCTCCGATGGAGGTGAAAGCCTACGTCCTTCTTTGTGTATATTGATGATGAGGATGATCTCGATTACAAGGGTGCAGGATCGCTACCTCTAATCTCGAGAGCCTCTAATATGTCTATCTCTAATGACTTGTCTGTCTAAGACCTGTCTATTGAGATGTCTAAAAACTTGACCTCTTAGGGTGCCCCGCCCCTCCTTATATAAATTGAAGTGGCGGGTTACATGTAGAGTCCTAGTAGGATTAGGACTTAACCTATTCTGACTTCCCATCGCAGGTTTCTCATCACGGGTCTCTCTCCATGGGCTTCTGAATCCCGGGCGGCTTACAGCCGGGCGGGTTACAACCGGGTTTATCTTTAAGACTCATCTTCATGGACTCATCTCCGGGACTCATCTTCAGGGACTCATCTTCAGGCACTGTGTGTTTGCCGGGTCATAACTGTCTGCCGGGTCATAACTGTCTGCCGGGTCATAACTGTCTGGTCTCACCCACCGGGTCTCACCTGCCAGGTCTCACCAGGGACACTTAAGTCCAAAGATGACTTGACGCCAGGGCAACTTAAACCCAGAAATGACTTAAGCCTTAGGGCGGCTTATCCTTATGAGCCGGGTCTTGGTCGTGGGGAATATCCCCGACATTAGCCCCCAGTTTAGCTTTGAATTTATTCATGCTAAACTCTTGAAACAAGAATATGTAAAGGGACCTGCTCACTCAAAAAGACCAGTTGACCAGCTCCTGAAAATTCTGAAACTCTGTCATATCAATACACTGACGCTGGCTCCTTGGAGAAAAAATAACCCTTATTATCTTCAACTGCCTTGGCTTGATAAAATTCGTCTGATGTTGTGCCAACTTTCAATACTTCAGAATTCAATGAAAAAATCCGTATGATATTAAGTTGCCTTCCTTGTATCCATATTACCTGTAGCCCCCAAGTCTTAAGAGGGGAACGTAGTGATAGCTTTAAGACTTGTTTCAATATAAATATTGCAACTCTAGAGAAATCTGGATTGTTCGTCTGAGTCACGAGTCATAAATTAAATGTTCCACATATGTAGCCCCCAAGTACCGGGTTGTCTTGCCTGCAGCAACCTGGGACTTGTAATTGCATTATGCTCATAATACTTCAGCCGTTGTAGCCCCCAAGGGCCAGGTCATTATGCCATAATGAGCAGGGACTTCTATAGAGATGATTATGTAGACTTGAGGAGCAAAGTGTAGCCCCCAAGGGTCGGCTCAGTAAGACAATACTGGGGCTGGGACTTATGAAAAGATAGAAAGGTCGGCTCATCTCTTTGAGATAACAGGGTCTGTTGACAATGTAATGATTTGAAAAACAACTTGCATTAGCCCCCAAGTGCCGTGGTGCATGCTTGCAGCAACATGGGACTTGCATACTTGATATAAACTGGACTTGAATAATGTAGTCCCCCAAGTGCCGGTCGTATGCCTGCAACGATTCGGGACTATTCTTTCCATTGCAGAATAAATCATATCCATTATATGGACGATATTGCTGAATGCTTGGCATATCAATGTTGAACCATGCTCCCTGCTGTGAGCTGGTATTTTTGGATGAGGGAATAACAGCCATTACTCTGACGGGGCTTTGAAAAACCTCAATCATCCAATATAGGTTATGACAACCATAATAAAAATCTAGCCGCATTGGCTATTTAAGATTTGAATAATATAACCCGGTTTGAAAAACCGGCTACTGCAACATAAACCAGGATATCCATGCATATATGATGCATGGTATGACGATGCAATGATGATGCAATGTATGATGCAATGTATGATGATGTATGTGTATGATAACAGAGTATAAAAATGTCGGCTTTCAAGGCTCGACAAAAAGAGACTAGCTCTGTTTCGTTTTTTGAAAAACTCAAGTTTTTGCTTCAAAGAAGCTTGACATGAAAGCCTTTCATCCCGTAAGCTGGCTCTCACATGACATAAATCCGTCGTTTAAACCTTAACAAGTTCAGGGTCTTAAAAAAGATTGACTGTTAAGAGTATGAACGGGCCACATAGCGGAGAGACTACAACAAACAAGGCGAGTTTATCCTAGCTCACTGTAAGCCGGCCCTCTCGTGACAAAAGCCGCCATTTAAACCTTGACAAGTTCAAGGTCTTTGTGCGAGATTGACTATGGAGTTCAGGGTCTCTTAGCAAGATTGACTGTCAAAGGTTCGGCGGGTCACATGGCGGAGTAGCAAGTTGCAAACAGGCAGGTTTAACTCGAATATGGCATATAAAGCCGGCCAAGAGGTTATGAAAGCTAAAATCATAGAGTTGGAAGCCCCCAAGTGACCATAATATGGCGTGGAAGCCGATCAAGAGGGTAAGATAGCTATACTCATTGAGTAGGAAGCCCCCAAGTGACCCATAATATGATAAGCCAATAAGGCAGGATACCCATGTTTGAACCGCGTATCATAGCAGCTAGTTCTCTTTGGCGACCTTTAATTTTCTGAAAACTCGAACTTGCAAGGGATGAATTCCTTTTGAACCGAATGTTGAGCCGGATATCGAGATCTCAAAACTTTGTGAGAGACAGACTTCTCTTGAGCCGGGTTTTAAACCAGAACCTTTTCTGATAATTCGGAATCCTTCTTTTGAGCCGGAACTCTCAGATTGCTTGGCACTTTTTCAGCTGGAAATTTTCTGACAGCCTTTAAGCTTCCACCAATGTGGCAGTAGCCCCCGAGATCGGGTTATTTCTTCTCCAATGACCCGGGGTTCTTGAATTTGCTGAAACTAGCAACGTTTATTGAATCATGTCTGTGTAGCCCCCGAGTCTTAAGACGACTCGAGGAGTTGGCTTGAGATTCTCCATACTTGGCCGTGGCATAAACCGGCATATAGTTGACAGCGGAAACGCTGGAATGTGTTGAAGCTGGAGGCAAGGTGGCGAGTTTGATGATCTTCACAACACTCATTGTATACCCTCGGCATTGATAACACGATGTGAATCCATGGAAGGTTGATGTGTCAATAACCCGACCAATGGTTCATCCCAGCTGGTTGTTGTAGTTCGCTAAACTGCAGTGGCAGCGACTTGTGCACCTGCCCATTGAGCCATCCGTTGGAGGCTAATAATTTTGCTCCAGAGTTATTGAAATATATCGGGCCGCAAGAGTGGCGATTTGCATGCGCTCACTAAGCAGCTTGTGCAGACGGGTGTGGCTCCGGTGTGTTGATGTAGACCAGACCGCGAGGGTGGACGGTAGAGACGGCCGCGGCATCAGAGGCGGCTCGAATAGGCGACCACTGCACCGGTGTGTTGACGGAGACCGGACCGCGGGGACGGTGGCTTGCGCGCGTCCGTTGGGCGGCTCGTATTTGAACGCGGCACCGGTGTGTTGATATAGCCTAGACCAATGAAGGCGGTGACTAGCACACGTGTCCGTCGAATAGTGTGGCATAGATGGATGCTGGCACATGATAATGTTGACGCAAACTCCATATCCACAGTATTATGTCACCTTTGTAGTGAACCATTGTCCTGCAATTTAAAAATATTGCAAACAGAGTAATTGTTCTCAAAGAAAGTAATACTGTGTATTAATTGCACAGCACGGATGGATATCACGTGATGTATACTTTGTCCGTCTAGATGTCTGATTGATGACACTTGCCCTAGTTTTATTTTTTCTGGCAATGGTGGCAGCAGCAGCCTCCAAAGTTGCGACTCATGTAGTCTTGTTTTGTAATAGTAGTGGTTTGTACTACTAGTGCTCCCGTGGATCATATACAAATTTTTTTATCCCCTCGTAAAGTACTTTGATGGTCTTTCAAACGCCAAAGGTGATTTGATGGTCAAAGCATTCACCAAAGTTGCACTGACGGGCCTTTCTATTGCCCTTATTTTTGTGTGGCGCTGCTAATCTGGCTTCGTGGCTTGCGTCGCCTGGTACGGCTTGCTTGGGGTTTGACACGTCTGCAAAGTAGACTGCAGCAGAAAATGACTCGGTCGGCTAGTTGCGATCTGACCGCTCCCCATGTTACTTTTTATAGAAAACCAAAACTGCAGTAGAGCCTTTGGTAGGAGCCCCGAGGCTTGCATGTACTGACAATTTCAGGTAACTCTGATTCATCTAGTCTCAAATTCTGTAACTTCCTTCTTCGTAATGACTGTGAACTCAGCCAAACCAACATTTTGTGTTGCTATGGTCTCGGCAACAGCCTGCTTCCACCGACTGGAGAGGACGCTGGTTCGTGCCATGCTGAGCAGAATATCGTCAGGCAAATTGCTCAGTCAATTGTGTCCATATTCTTCTAGCAGCCGGTCCTTGGCGGATGGTTTGGCCGTCGATCTGACAGCAGGACGCCGGGGACGAGTGCACACCATCACCGAAAGGGTTCTCTGATGCCCGAGGGGAGCTCCAGGTCATCTGAAAACTGGCGGGTGAGCGCTGCGGAGCCAAACCGCTCGTGGCGCGATATGCCGGCTCACGCTGTGGAGGGGTTCTCCAGCTGCTCGCCGTTTGGCCCGCTGACCTCCGAGAGGTTCCCGCCTTTGGACACTGGCGGAATCGGCGCCGGAGAGGAGCCTGCGGTGGAGCGGGCGCGAATTGGAGCCCGGGAAGCTCCCTTCCGGGCGGGTGTAGAGGAAAAGGAGGAGGAGCACCAGGCAGGCCGCGGCGACGGGCCAAATCAGGCGGGGATGCGGCGGCCGCGAGGCGAAAGGAGGCGCACGGGGGCGACCCGGCCGGCACGGAGCAACACTACGGCGGGGCCACGGCAGCAAAGGCGGATCGCGTACACAGCGACGCAGCAGCGGCCAAGGGGCGGCTCACGCGAAGGTGGAGGCGGAGCACAGCGTCGCAGGCCGGCACGCAGCGAGGCGGCAGAGACGAGGCGGAGTATAGCGGGGCAGAGGCGGAGGCGGACGGCGGCCGACGCCACAGTGGCTCAAGGCGCGGTACAGATTTGAGCTATGGCGGCTCAAGGCGCCACGGCGACTCAAGGCGAGGCGCAGCGAGTGCGGTGGAAGCTGGCGAGGCGAGGCGAGCTCGGACGCGAAGCCGTGGAGGCAGGCGAGGCGAGGCCGGCTCGGACGTGAAGCCGTGGAGGCAGATGCCACGGCGGCTCAAGGCGCGGCGGGGTGGAAACAGGGGGCGAAACGGCCACAGCGCGATGGTGGCGGCTAGGCGCGGCGGTGGCCTATGCCACGGCGGCTCCAGGCGCGGCGGCTCGCGACAGTGGCGAGGCGATGCTGCTGTGGCAAGGACGACTCGAGGCCAAGACGAAGCCCATCCGGAGACGAATTCTGCGACGACGAGTCAGGCGCGTGCACGGGCGACTCGGGGTCGAAGAGACAATTTGGAGAGACGCCGGTGAGGCCAGCGAGGTCCACTACCGCAGAGGCGGTCATCGAGGCAACTCGAGGCACGGCGGCTGAAGTGGCGGGTCACAGCCGTTCGGCGAGGCACAACGGTGATGGCTCGGAGCACTGCCACGGATGGGCGGAGCGTGAGCAGGCCGGACGGGGCCGGCTCAGAGAGTCGCTGGCGGAGGCGGCTCGGAGATGAGGTCGCGACGGCGAGGGACAGTCGGACAGGCGCGGGCGACCCGGAGACGGGGTCGTGGCCGGGACTGCTCGACGCGCGATGGCGAAGGCGACCCGGAGACGGCTCCACGGCCGTAATATTCTTCAGAGAAGGCAGGAACAACTCTGCTCTCGGCTGGCGGCCGTAATATTCTTGCTGACTCTGGGCAGGGGCAGTGGTGTCAATGGCTTCTACCAGCTGGCCGTGGAGGTGGCCAGGCCGGCCCGAGGCGGCGGCCGGCGACTTGGTCGGGGCGACTCAGAGGCGGACAACTTGGCGGCAACCGGTGAGCGGCAGAGGCGAGCGGGTCACCGTCGCAGCGGCAAGACGAGTTGGCGATGCTGTGAAGGCATGAATCCGCGGCTCTCTCCGTTCCCGGATCGCAATCTTGGAAAACCCACGTCCGTAACTCCCGCCGAGTCGTGGCCAGATGAACGGATGGCTGCTTGTTTCCTCAGAATATATGCCTTTATGTTGACTGTTTTTCTGGTCCGTGGCAGATCAAGACTTGCCATGATTTTGTGAACCAACTTGTGGTTGGATGGTTAGAGGGACTGTGGTATCCCCAGCCCACCAAGGTTCAAATCCTGGTGCTCGCATTTATTCCTGGATTTATTTCAGGATTTCCGGCGATCCGCATTCAGTGGGAGGAGACGTTCCCGTCGACGACGAGGTGCCTACGGTTACTTCGTAAATTTCAAAATGATATGCCGGCCCAGTCTCTCGAAGGTGCTCATAGGGGTAGGGTGTGCGTGTGTGCGTTCATAGGGGTGAGTGTATGCGCGTGTATATGAGCGTTTGCGTCTGTACTGTGTTAAAAAAAAAGACTTGCCATGATTTTGACTGTCTAGGGCTCACCGATGAAAAACGCCGCCACTAGATAGTTTGTACAATTTCAAAACGTCATGTTGCTATCCGCGGCTGTCTGGCTCGTGCGTTCGTAGCAGAGACCCACTAGATTGGTGTTGACGACGTGCGAGATAGCGGGGGAGGAATCGACCGCAACCCTAATTTCTCTTGAACTTAAATTTCACAGATATTTAAATCTGGATTGATGAACTCGAGGTTGATGCAGATCCTTCCAAACCGGCTCTTCTTCATCTGGAAAATTGCGAACTTCTCGATCCCTGGGAGAGATCCCTCCAAGAACTCAATACCACCCTGCGCGGCCCCACGGTGGGCGCCAACTGTCGTGGTTTTGTCACGACAAGATGTCCTCGTGAAAGAACTTTAGGTGTGAGGCCATTGCAACTAGGTGGCGGCTTGAGAGGGGTTGATCGGAATCGAGAGACGCGAGTTTACCCAGGTTCGGCCCCTTCGATGGAGGTAAAAGCCTACGTCCTGCTTTGTGTATATTGATGATGAGGATGATCTCGATTACAAGGGTGCAGGATCGCTACCTCTAATCTCGAGAGCCTCTAATCTGCCTATCTCTAATGACTTGTCTGTCTAAGACCTGTCTATTGAGACGTCTAAAAACTTGACCTCTTCGGGTGCCCCGCCCCTCCTTATATAAGTTGAAGGGGCGGGTTACATGTAGAGTCCTAGTAGGATTAGGACTTAACCTATTCTGACTTCTCATCGCGGGTTTCTCATCACGGGCCTCTCTCCATGGGCTTCTGAATCCCGGGCGGCTTACATTGGGCGGCTTACAACCGGGTTTATCTTTAAGACTCATCTTCATGGACTCATCTCCGGGACTCATCTTCAGGCACTGTGTGTCTGCCGGGTCATAACTGTCTGCCGGGTCATAACTGTCTGCCGGGTCATAACTGTCTGGTCTCACCCACCGGGTCTCACCTGCCGGGTCTCACCAGCCGGGTCTCACCAGGGACGCTTAAGTCCAAAGATGACTTAACGTCAGGGCAACTTAAACCCAGAAATGACTTAAGCCTTAGGGCGGCTTATCCTTATGAGCCGGGTCTTGGTCGTGGGGAATATCCCCGACAGGGTGTGACATAGTAATCATCGGTGATGCAACATAAGTAAGCATAGTGATCATGTTGTGCAAACTAGTAGTGCGAAGATGCAACATACTAGAGGAAATCATGGCAATCATGTCATGTGAGCAAATAATAGGCATAAGTAATGCGCATGACATATTGCGAGCATGAAAGCGAGATATGAGCAAATTATCGTCACTGCATTGGCAAGAAGTCCTATGTTCACAGCAATGGAATGTCATGACTCTCCCAACACAAGAAGCAACAATAGCATAATGCTCAATGTAAACATGGCAATAGCACTTAGGATCTCCACCAGGATGCAAATACACATAGAAAGAGTATAATTGTGAATCATTGGTAAATGCAAGCAAGGGTCACAATCGCATGGCAAAAGCATAGAATGAGGCATAGCATGCAAAGTGAACACGAGAACATGACCATAAGATAACAAGTGGTATATAGCCCATAGTCGTGTGAGAACCAAGTAGAAGAGATGCGCGTAGTCCTTGCGTGAGGGGAATGGTTAGAGACACATTCCGGTGAATCCCAAAGCATCGATGCTCTCAAGAGCTCTTTTCGCCAACTCATGGGATTGTGAGGTTGACGAGTAATCATGAGTACCTACACACAACAAAGGCAAAGGGAAAATTGTGTGTGCGTGGTATATGTATAGATCATCGGTTAGGATGTGCATGTGCTTGTGTTCATTAGCACAAAATATCCAATGCTCAAATAAATGAAATGCATGATATAAGAACATGTCATCCATCATGAAAGGTTTGTTTTTTATGTATAGCATAATGGAGACTAGAAATATATAGTGCATCATGTGAATTATCGGGAGCATTGTTATTCATGATATGCGGATGGTGCATACAATAATTGGGATCATGCAATGGATTGGATGGAACAAAATCTCCTAACATGTATGAGGAAACTATTGGGGTCTCCTCATGTGCAATAGCGGAAGCATAATATGGAGAATATGGACAACATCCAAAACAATGCATATCCGAAGCTAGGTGGTCATGGCATGTCATATGTGAGCAATTGCGCAAATGATGCAAAGGAAGCATGGCAATATCATCACAAGAAAAACAAATGCCAATAACCAAGGGGTTGTCATCTATGCCATATGTGCAAATTGGGTTTATTTTAATGGCATATGCATAGTTACTACGATGAGATTGTAAAGATGCAATATGGGTGATCTCATGCATAGCATATGACAAATCAAGCGGATTGTCAAACATGATATGACCAATAGAATTTTCACATGATATCCTATGCAACATGGCATCATAACTAATAGACTCCACATGAGAATCGTCAAACTTATCATAAATGGGTAATTCATCACATGAGGAAGTCGAACTAGCATGAAGCATGGCAATAGAGTGATCATCATCATGCAAGCAATCAATCTCAAGATAGTCCACTAGTGGGACAAGCAAAGAACCGTCACCTATGTTACCTTTATAGCTCCGCTCATGTGATGTAGGTGAGGTGGAAAGGACCAACTTGTGGTCATCTTCATCGTGATGGAACCATGTGGGGGTGCATCATAATCCACCATGGCCATCGTCTTGTCCAAGGTGAGGACGAAGTCGTCAAGGGTCGGCGCGTCTTCGAATATGGGACCTAGCACCAAAGGAGAAGACACAGTAAAGGAAGAGGTTAAGTTGTTAGAAATCGAAATGGCCTCACATGCCCTGTCAACTACCTCACTCGCTCTATGTGGTGGTGGCTCACTCACTCCCTCTAGGTAGTTGCACTCATACTCACATATGGTGGAGTCACGCATCTCACTCAAGTGGTGGGGGTTGTGGCTCTCCTCACATGGGAATTGTGGCAACTCATCATATATGGGGCTAGTGGTGAAGTCACTCTCACTCTCAATATGGTGGCAAAAGTCTCTCAACTCATTTCCAAACGTCGTCGTGGTCGAAGGGAAAATCCCATGCTCAACCATCTTGTCACTGTCGCCGTGGATGAAGGCCGAAGATGGCACATCATCACTCTCCTCCAAGACCGAAGGGAACATCCCAAGCTCGGCCTTGGTGCATGACTCCAAGTATGAGTCCCATGCGGGCGCTGTCTTCAAGTCGATGAAGAGGGCCGCACTCGCCGTCGTGGTCGAAGGGAAAATCCCATGCTCGGCCGTCTTGTCGACGTTGCCTTGTATGAGCCAAAGATGGCACCTCATCGCGCGCCTCCATGACCGAAGGGAGATTCCCATGCTCGGCCATCTTCCTTGGGATGCTTCCGAAGATGGAAGAGTCATCCATGCGTGTAGTCGGTCGCCATGGTGTTGGCGTCGAAGCTTGTCCTTGGTGGCATTCTTGGTCTTCGCGCACTTGTTTCTTGGAGGTGGCTTGCCCTTCGCGATGATGGAGATCACGATCGTGATGATTGTCGTGGCGGTCGTCTCAAAGATGAGGACGTAGCCGACTTGTGCTTGTATCGGATGGGCGCTCTGAAGATGTGCGACTTGAGCGTCTCCGCCTTGAAGATGACGAAGGGGAAGAAGACTTGTTGTTGGCCAACACATGTCTAAGTTGCTCCATGTGTGCGTCCAACGTGTTGTCGATGTAGTCTCTTTTCCGAGCTTCGGAGTGTCGTATGTCGATGGCGAGTCGCTTGAGTTTTTGGTTGATGTGGTTGTTCATGTTGATGTAGTCGTCGAAGACCGAAGATGCCGTGCTTTGCCTAGCCATCGCAAGACTCGAGCAAAGGTGAGTGGGAAATGAGATAAACAATACCAAAATACCGTTTCCCAAAGTTGAGGATGTATCCCGTTTCACTCAATGTGAAATGAAAGAATAGGGGAATTGGTACCGGACTTGTTCACTCACACCTACAATGTAAAGCTTATCGAGTGGCTTGGTTAGGACAAGTGTCACAAAATTCAAGCAATTGTTAATCCAAGATATCGAAAATGTTGAGGAAGATTCACAAAATTGCAATGCAAAGCAAATAGATCAATAGCTATGGTGGCACTAGGAACACATACACGGATAGATAAATGGGATCCGCGCAACCAAGGAATGAGCACAAAATATGTGTGACCCGGGAAAAGCTCGTGTTGCACAGATACTAGAAGAGACAATAGCTCGATTGCTCAAATGGGCTAGATAGGCGCTTGTGCACCAACCTAAAGAAGTAAACGTGTCGTCTTCAATCCCAAGTATGCTATGTATGTATGATCCAAGTGTATGAACTATGCAAAATGGCTCAATGCTATTTCTATTGCTTACAAGCTCTTTTGTATCTCCTCTTTTTCTTAAAAGCGTTTGCTCTTTTCTTTCTCTTTTTTCTATGCTTGATGCTCGAACCAAGATATGAGACAAGTGTGATGGATATGCACGGGAGAGACTGAAGGGATCGATAGAAGAGATGTCTAGAGGGGGGGTGAATAGACTACTTGCAAGAATTAAAACCTAACCTTTTCCCAAGTTAATTGGTGGGCAGTTTTAGCAATTATAACAAGTCTAATGCACCCTACACATGCTAGTCAACAAGTATGGCAGTGGAAAGTAAGACAAGCACATGTAAGAGAGAGTAGAGATAGGAAGATCAAACGCAATTTGGAGACGCAAGGATTTTTCCCGTGGTTCCGATAGGTGGCGCTATCGTACATCCATGTTTATGGAGTCTTCAACCCACGGAGGGTAATGTCACGCCCAAGATGCGGTCCGATCCCTATTAAGGCACGAGGCCTCGACGAGGATAGAAGCGCATCTAGTCGTTTCGCAAGTACAGAAATCATTGCATACATGTAGGAAGAGATGAGTATATGAGTTGTCTTACACTCGCCACAAGCTATCTTACAAGTCCACACAATTATCCATACATTCATCCAGAAGACAGGGTCCGGCTATGGACGAAATCAAACGATAAAAGAAGCAATGAAAACTGTCTTGCTATCCCAGGAACACCACCACGAAGCTCCCCTACTCATCAGGATACGTAACGTACATACACCTACGTTCTTCATCGTACTCCCACTGGAGCTGAGACACATCATCTGACACATACTCGTCAACACCTGTACTTGTATTGTTGTAATCTGTGAGCCACAGGGACTCAGCAATCTCATAACCTGGGTACCGAAACTATGTAAGCCAATAGGTGAGGAATGGTTAAGTGGTGAGGCTGCAGCAAGCACTAAGCATGTATTTGGTGGCTAACTTACGAGAACATGAATGTAAATGTGGTGGCCTACGCATGACGGTCATGAACTAGCATGATCACTAAGTGATCCTGAACACCTACTTACGTCAATCATAACCCCACCGTGTTCTCTCTCGGTTCATGTTCACGAGCAGAGACAGTCACGGTTATGCACACAGTTGGTGTATTTTATTTGAGTTTACTTCAAGTTGACTATAACCGGGTGTTAAGCAAATTTCCAAGTTGCCACATAACCGCGGGCATGGCTTCTCGAAAAGATTTAACCATGCAGGGGTGCTCCAACTCATCCATCACAAACTAACCACGCGTCGCGGGAATAACCTCGACCACGGATCCCGTGATCTCCTAGGCAATTCCGTTGGAAAACCTCAACCTCGAGATAGCCCAAAGTATCCTCGGAATTCCTCGCGCAAGACATTCGAGAAAGGTAAAACAAGTCCAGCAAGACCGCACGACGTGTCGACGAACCCAATAGGAGCCGCGTATCTCGTTCTCAGGACATGACCGGATGAGTGCAGCGTACGGTGGCCTGATAGACATCTCCCGAGTTGCCCCGGGTTGGCCCCGCACACGACTCTATTTTGGACCAACACTCATGAGGAGCACTGTCCCGGGGGTTGATTAATTATCCACGGGGTAGCTATGCCATATGCAATTTTATTAAGTTGTTTAGCAAATGTAGTACCAAAGTTGGGTCTTGCCAGACAAGTTTTAATCTAAAACGAATGGTCAAGGGGTCCCCATAACAACCCCAAGCATGTTAGGAGCGCAAAATATGGAACATAACACCGGTACTCGGAACTAGTGCGGCAAAAGTGGAACAAAACACCGGGCAAAAGGCCAAGCCTTCCACCGTTGCTAGATATATATATATATATGTGCATTAATTTAAATAATAGTAAATAAGATGATATCTCCAGATATCCATGTTGGCACATGGAAAAGCTTGCACCTGCAACTAGCAATGCTATAAGATAAGGGCTGAGCAGCGGTAACGTAGCCAATCAATGTTTTGCTAGGAAGTGGAGGGGTTAGAGGCTTTCATAGCAATTTAGGAGGCTGACAGTTTAAGTTGTAGGTAATAAAACATAACGGTAGAAGCGAGATATCTAGCATAGCAAAAATAGTGTCGGGATCCGGGTACGATCATCTTGCCTGTTAGGTCTTCAGAGGGACAAAGTGCGGGGTCCTCGTAGTTGTACTCTTCGGGATCCTCGTACTCAGGCTCGACACTCGCGTCTACCCAAAGAGAAACAGCACCAAATAAACATACAAACAAAGTGCAATGCACAATCAAGATGATGCATGAACCATTTGAAGTATTTAACATGGCAACCCTAAGCTAGTCATGTTTCTCATGCATTTATTAAGTTCTTTAGTATTCTGGACAGTACCTCAATATTAGTTATATGAACATGCATGATCATGGCAAATATGAATGCTCCATGTAAAAACGATGCAAATGCATATGTAGAACGTTGCAAACGGAGTAACGTAGCTCACGGTACACTCACAGCAAGGTACGAACGTTAACGGAGACAAAAACAAAGATGAGGGAGGCCATGGGCTATTCCTTGGTATTCCAAGGATGCCACTAGATTGGAAATGAAAATCTAGCAAGAATAAAGCTAAAGAACAAGCAAAACAATGGAGTATAGCTCCCACAAGTTACAAAACATTCAAACACACAATCTGTCCACAAACAGCAACATGTCATCTTGTAACACACATAACCAGAGCTACAGCAGGTTTCAATTCACAACCAAGGCATGGACATGAATTATACAGTATACACAACAATTTATCTATCTACAGAAACATGAAAGGAAGCATGATTCAATGGCAAATGGGCTCACAAGATGGCATGTTGAAACGGTTTTCAGGGACTTAGTGAAAATTCCAGTTTTACAGAATCTAAGTTAACATGATAGCATCTTGACAACAACTTTAATATATACTACAGGAACTTTCGTGGCATGAAAATTAACAGGTTGATAGAGGGCAACATGTACTACATTTAACTACATTATGGCAACATCAAAATATGCATGTATCAATGGCTACCATCCTCACAATATGACATATTGAAATTAGTAGATTCCCAGACTTAGTGAAATTCAACAAGGGGCAAACAGGCACTTATTAATAGAATGGCATGTTGACAGCAAGTTTTATATAAGATGCAACAGCTTAATCCACAATATCTTGGCACACATCTACAGAGGATGACAAGCACAACAATGCATACCATTGTGCCAACTCCAAAGGAGCAACATATACATGGGAATCATCTAGGTAACATGGCAACAAAATAACAGATTTCAACACTTCATATTTGAGCATTTGGAAACATTATTTTGGTAACATGTTGACAGCAAGAAAGCCACTCATATCATGATCTATCATGGCATGCAAAAATACCAGGGGCTAGAGCACACAATAGTGGACATATTTCATGTTGACAAGATTATCATACGATGCAAGTATTAATTCATGTGAAAAAGACAAAATGGCATATTATCACAAAATAACATTTTTGCAAACTTGCTCAAAAGATAAATCTAATGTCACCAATGGATTCACTCGATTTTTCTACCCCAAAATCTTCTATCACAAGCCTATGTTCCTATGAACAAAACACTCACAATTGCATTTGGAAAAATGACAATGCCACTTAATACAACCTATATGCCAAATTTGGCATATCCTAGGATTATGAACAGAATTGGAACCTGCCTAAACAGGCATATTTCCTTAAAAGGAAATAACCAGAGAAAACACAGAAACTAATAAAACAAACAAAAACAAAATGCAATAAAGAAAAAAGGGGGCCACATGGCAGTGAGCCAGGGCCCTGTGGGGCTAACTGGTGGGCCATGGGCCCACTGTCAGGGGCACTACAGAACTGGAGAAAAAATGGGGGTTTAATCTGCCCCCGCGGGGATCGAACCCACGACCCCCGGTTGGAACGCACAGGCGCTACCATTGGGCTACAAGCGGGCGTCTGAACCTATAGGGCCTCGACTCCTCTTGACCTGACCACGGGGCTGGTACTCTGTCGAAACTGAAGAATCTTCAGAAGGCAGAGCTGCGGGTCCGGGAGCTCGAGAACGAGCTCGTGCTCGCCTTGATGGCTAAGGCGCGGGGCTCGGGGAGGCCCTGGTGCTAGCGGTGCGGGCAGGACGCGGGCATGCAGGTGCGGCGATGGGAGGAGCTCAAGGCAGGGGCTTGAGCACCTTGCCGTGGTTCCCATGGCAGACAGATCGGGCACGACAAAGAACTACGGCTACTACTGCGACAAACCGGACCGGAGAGGGCTATGGGGATGGACTGCTCACCATGGGTCCCTTAGGACAAGAAGATGCGGTCGGGGATGCGCGTGCATGTCCGGGGAAGGAGGAAGCTGTCGCGCGAAGGAGCTCTCGGTGCATGACGAAGACGACGACGGAGCCGACGACGTGGAGGCGCTCTCCTCTTCCTAGCTCTGGGAACGGGTCGAGGAAGAAGTCGCGACGCTGGACGACATGACGGACGGGCGAAGGGATCCCGCCGGAGACGAGGACGACGTCGACGACGCGAGCCGCTCTCTGCTCTTGACTGAATCTCTCTGAACCACTCTGCTCTCTGAACTTACCAGGAGGAAGAAGGGGAAGGGAAGGAGGCGACGGCGCGGAGGAAAAAGGGGGAAACCCTAGGGAGGGGCACGGACGCCGAGGGGGGGTCTTATAGGGGGCTCGCCTGGCTGGCTGCCGCCGTGGCCGCGCACTACCGTCGCGGCATCTCTCGCTGAGAGAGAGCGCGGAGGGGACCGGGAGGATGACGACGCCTCTCCGTCGTTGGCAGGTGGGCCTAGCGCTGGCCACGCTGGACAGTGCGCGCGCTCGCTTGGGCTCGCTGGCGTTGCGGGGTTGCTGGGCCTGCGGGAGGAAGAAGTTGGGCCAGGCCCAAGCGGGTTGTCTCTCTCCCTCTCTCATGCTGAAAGGTTTTTCCTTCTTTAAACAACAGTAAAAGAAAACAAAAGGCCAGGGCAGAGTTGGAAAAGAATTAGGGAGAAGTAAAATATGTTTTGGACTCGCAAAAACATGCTTTATTTTATAAAAATGACTTTGGCATTTTTAGAGCAAACAAATTAAATCATATATTTTCAGATTGGACTCTGTTTTGCAAAGATCCAAAAGACAAAACCCTTCAAACATGGATAAGAGCTACTCAACAATTCTTATCAGATTATTTAGGAGTAGAACAACATTTTTAATGAGGAGAAAAGGGCAAGTGAATCACAACATATTGCATATATGAAAAAAATAGGAGAGGTGGTTAGGGTTTAGAGAAATAGTGAAAGGGTTTCTTTCACAACAAAACAACACATGGATAACTAACACACCAACACCACAATACACACACTCACAACAACATGACCACGTAAGGAAGCATGATGCAAATATGATGCACTTATGATATGATGAACATGATGCCATGATGCAAAATTTCATGAAGCAAATATTATAGCTCAAACCACATGTGGCATACATGGGAGGTTCACATGAAACATTACAAATATGGCAAGGGATGCACTTGGGCTGTTACAGGTAACGGTCGCGAGAGTCCACGGAGGGCTCCACCCATAAGGGTCCACGAAGTAGCAACCTTGACTATTCCATAACGGCTTTCGTCCACGAAGGACTAGCCTCACTATGGGTAGATCTTCACGAAGTAGGCGATCTCCTTGCCCGTACAAACTTTTTGGTTCAACTCCACAACACGAAGTAGGAGGCTCCCAAGCAACACCTAACCAATCTAGGAGGCACCACCCTCCAAAAGGTAATAGGCTTGATAATGGTGATGAACTCCTTGCTCTTGTGCTTCAAGATGATAGACTCCTCAACACTCAATCACTCTCTCACAGATTTGGCTTGGTAGAAGGGATTGATTGGGTGGAAAGCAACTTGGGGAGGCTAGAAATCAAGATCCATATGGTTGGAGTGGATGATCTTGATCTCAACACAAGGGTAGGTGGTTCTCTCTCAGAAATTTGGATATGGGAAGTGGGGAACTGTTCTGAGTGCTTCTCATGCGAGTGGGATGTGGTGGAGGGGTATATATAGGCATCTCCAAAAATCCAACCATTACAACATTATTAACCATCTCGGTGAAACCGAAGCAAAACTCGGTTGTACCGATCTGTTCAATGTTGGGGAATGTTGCATGGGAAACAAAAAATTTCCTAAGCACACGCAAGATCTATCCATGGTGATGAGCATCTACGAGAGGGAGAGTGGATCTACATACCCTTGTAGATCGCTAAGCGGGAAGCGTTAAGAAATGCGGTTGATGTAGTCGAACGTCTTCGCGATCCAAATCGCTAATCGTCCCGCGATCCAATCACGATCTAGTGCCGAACGGACGGCACCTCCGCGTTCAGCACACGTACAGCTCGATGACGATCTCCGCCTTCTTGATCCAGTAAGAGGGAGCGGAGAGGTATATGAGTTCTCCGGCAGCGCGACGGCGTGGCAACGGTGGTGGTGGAACTGTTCCGGCAGGGCTTCGCCTAAGCACCGTCGGAATCTATTTGGTGGAGGAACTAGGGAATAGAGAACTAGCATGTGGACTTGTGTTTTGGGGCTCTATTCCTCTAGTATATATAGGAGGGAGGGGGGAGGAGGCAGCCCTAGGGTTTCCCCCTAGGGGGCTCGGCCAAAGTGGAGGAGGTGGAGGCTTCCACCAATCCAACTCCAAGTAGGGTTCCTTCTCCTACTTGGTTTTCCTTCCTCCCACTTTGGGTTTTCCACCCCTAGCCGCATGGGCCTTAGTGGAGGGGTCGGCCAGCCCACTAGGGGATGGTTTGCCTCCTCCCACAGCCCATGAGGCCCTTTGGGGTGGGTGGCCCCTCCTGATGGACCCCCGGAACCCTCCCGGCACTCCCGGTACACTACCGGAAATACCCGAAACTTTTCCAGTGACCAAAACGGGACTTCCTATATATCAATCTTTACCTCCGGACCATTCCGGAGCTCCTCGTGATGTCTGGGATCTCATCCGGGACTCCGAACAACCTTCGGTCACCACCATACATAACTCAATACTACCGAAACGTCACAGAACCTTAAGTGTGCAGACCCTGCGGGTTCGAGAACTATGCAGACATGACCGATACACCTCTACGGTCAATAACCAATAGTAGGACCTGGATGTCCATATTGGTTCCTACATATTCTACGAAGATCTTTATCGGTTGAACCTCTATGTCATGGATTCAGTTAATCCCGTACGATGTTCCCTTTGTTCTTTGGTATGTAACTTGCCCGAGATTCGATCCTCGGTATCTCCATACCTAGTTCAATATCGTTACCGGCAAGTCTCTTTACTCGTTCTATAATACAAGATCCCGTGGCTAACTCTTTACTCACATTGCTTGCAAAGCTTATTGTGATGTTGTATTATCGAGTGGGCCCTAAGATACCTCTCCGTCACACGGAGTAACAAATCCCAGTCTCGATCCATGCCAGCTCAACAGACACCTTTGGAGATACCTGTAGAACATCTTTATAGTCACCCAGTTACGTTGCGACGTTTGGTACACACAAGGTATTCCTTTGGTGTCAGTGAGTTGCATGATCTCATGGTCATAGGAACAGATACTTGACATGCAGAAAACAATAGCAATAAACTGACACGATCATATGCTACGTTCATAGTTTGGGTCTTGTCCATCACATGATTCTCCTAATGATGTGATCCCGTTATCAAATGACATCTCATGTCTATGGCTAGGAAACCTTGACCATCTTTGATCAACGAGCTGGTCCACTAGAGGCATACTAGGGACACAGTGTTGTCTATGTATCCACACATGCAATTGAGTTTCCAATCAATACAATTATATCATGGATAATAAACGATTATCATGAACAAGGAAATATAATAATAACCACTTTATTATTGCCTCTAGGGCATATTTCCAACAGTCTCCCACTTGCACTAGAGTCAATAATCTAGTTCACATCACTATGTGATTTACATTGTAATGAATCTAACACCCATACAGTTCTGGTGTTGATCATGCTTAGCCCTTGGAAGAGGTTTAGTCATTGGGTCTACGACATTCAGATCCGTGTGTATTTTGCAAATATTTATGTCCTCCTCCTTGATGTAATCGCGGATGGAATTGAAACGTCGCTTTATGTGTCTGGTCCTCTTATGAAACCTTGGTTCCTTAGCCAGAGCAATGGCACCAGTGTTGTCACAGAACAGAGTCATTGGGTTTAGTGCACTGGGCACTACTCCAAGATCTGTCATGAAGTCCTTCATCCAGACACCTTCCTTCGCAGCCTCCGAGGCAGCGATGTACTCTGCTTCGCATGTAGAATCAGCTACCACGCTCTGCTTGGAACTACACCAGCTTACCGCACGCCCATTGAGAATAAATACGTATCCGGTTTGAGACTTAGAGTCATCCGGATCAGTGTGAAAGCTTGCATCGACGTAACCCTTTACGACGAGCTCTTGATCACCTCCATAAACGAGAAACATGTCCTTAGTCCTTTTCAGGTATTTAAGGATATTCTTGACCGCCGTCCAGTGTTCCATTCCTGGATCACTTTGAAAACTTCCGGCATACTTATGGCAAGGCTGACATCGGGTCTTGTGCACAGCATTGCATACATGATAGAGCCTATGGCTGAAGCATAGGGGACGACACTCATCTTTTCTCTATCTTCTGCAGTCACTGGGCATTGAGCCTTACTCAACTTCACACCTTGCAATACAGGCAAGAACCACTTCTTGGACTGATCCATTTTGAACTTCTTCAAAACTTTGTCAAGGTATGTGCTCTGTGAAAGTCCTATTAAGCGTCTCGATCTA
The DNA here is from genome assembly GCA_039707655.1 of Elymus sibiricus. Taxonomy (NCBI): domain Eukaryota; kingdom Viridiplantae; phylum Streptophyta; class Magnoliopsida; order Poales; family Poaceae; genus Elymus; species Elymus sibiricus. Next base: position 360,085,268 of record CM077665.1, read on the forward strand.
TCTCTATAGATCTTGATGCCTAATATGAAAGCAGCTTCTCTGGATCAACAAAACCTTCTGGTTGCATCATATACAACTCTTCCTTAAGGAAACCGTTAAGGAACGTTGTTTTGACATCCATCTGCCAAATTTCATAATCGAAAAATGCAGCTATTGCCAACATGATTCTGACGGACTTAAGCATCGCTACGGGTGAGAAGGTCTCATCGTAGTCAACTCCTTGAACTTGTGAAAAACCCTTTGCCACAAGTCGAGCTTTATAGACGGTGACATTACCGTCCACGTCCGTCTTCTTCTTAAAGATCCATTTGTTCTGAATGGCCTTTCGCCCTTCACGTAATACTTCCAAAGCCCATACTTTGTTTTCATACATGGATCCCATCTCGGATTTCATGGCCTCTAACCATTTCTTGGAATCCGGGCCCATCATCGCTTCTCCATAGCTCGTAGGTTCATCGTTGTCCAACAACATGACCTCTAAGACAGGGTTACCGTACCACTCAGGAGCAGTACGTGTCCTTGTCGACCTACGAGGTTCGATAGCAACTTGATCCGAAGCTTCATGATCATCATCATTAACTTCCTCTTCAACCGATGTAGGCTCTACAGAAACATATTTCTGCGCTGCGCTACTCTCTGGTTGAAGTAAAGGTTCAACAACCTCATCAAGTTCTATTTTCCTCCCACTCAATTCTTTCGAGAGAAACTCTTTCTCAAGAAATGTTCCGTTTTTAGCAACAAACACTTTGCCTTCGGATCTAAGATAGAAGGTATACCCAACTGTCTCTTTTGGGTATCCTATGAAGACGCATTTCTCCGCTTTGGGTTCCAGCTTTTCAGGCTGAAGCTTTTTGACATAAGCATCACATCCCCAAACTTTAAGAAACGACAACTTTGGCTTCTTGCCAAACCACAGTTCATATGGTGTCGTCTCAACGGATTTCGATGGTGCCCTATTTAAAGTGAATGCAGTTGTCTCTAATGCATAACCCCAAAACGATAGTGGCAAATCAGCAAGAGACATCATAGATCGCACCATATCCAATAAGGTTCGATTATGACGTTCAGACACACCATTACGCTGTGGTGTTCCAGGCGGTGTCAATTGTGAAACAATTCCACATTGTCTTAAGTGACTGCCAAACTCATAACTCAGATATTCTCCTCCTCGATCAGATCACAGGAATTTGATCTTCTTGTTACGATGATTCTCAACTTCACTCTGAAATTGCTTGAACTTTTCAAACGTTTCAGACTTGTGTTTCATTAAGTAGATATACCCATATCTACTTAAGTCATCGGTGAAGGTGAGAAAATAACGATATCCACTGCGTGCCTCAATACTCATCGGACCGCACACATCAGTATGTATGATTTCCAACAAGTCACTTGCCCATTCCATTGTTCCAGAGAACGGGGTCTTAGTCATCTTGCCCATGAGGCATGGTTCACATGTGTCAAGTGATTCAAAATCAAGCGACTCCAAAAGTCCATCAGCATGGAGCTTCTTCATGCGTTTTACACTAATATGACCTAAGCGACAGTGTCACAAGAAAGTGGTACTATCATTATCAACTCTACATCTTTTAGCATCAATGTTATGAACATGTGTATCATCACTATCGAGATTCAATAAGAATAAACCCCTCACATTGGGTGCATGACCATAAAAGATATTACTCATATAAATAGAACAACCATTATTCTCTGATTTAAATGAGTAACCGTCTCGCAATAAACAAGATCCAGATATAATGTTCATGCTTAACGCAGCCACTAAATAACAATTATTCAGGTTCATCACTAATCCCGATGGTAATCGAAGAGCGAGCGTGCCGACAGCGATCACATCCACCTTGGAACCATTTCCCACGCGCATCGTCACTTCGTCCTTTGCCAGCCTCCGTCTATTCCGCAGTTCCTGTTTTGAGTTGCAAATGTGAGCAACCGAACCGGTATCAAATACCCAGGCACTACAACGAGAGTTGGTAAGGTACACATCAATAACATGTATATCATATATACCTTGTTTGGTGTTGGCCGCCTTCTTGTCAGCCAGATACTTCGGGCAGTTCCGCTTCCAGTGACCAGTTCCCTTGCAATGAAAGCACTCAGTTTCTGGCTTGGGTCCAGCCTTGGGTTTCTTCATGGGAGGGGCAACTGCTTTGCCACTCTTCTTGGAGTTACCCTTCTTACCCTTGCCATTCTTCTTGAAACTAGTGGTTTTATTGACCATCAACACTTGATGCTCCTACTGAATCTCAGACTCAGCGACTTTCAACATCGCAAACAGCTCGGCGATTGACTTATTCATCCCGTGCATGTTATAGTTCAACACGAAGCTCTTGTAGCTAGGTGGCAGTGATTGAAGAACTCTGTCAGTGATTGCCTCTGGCAGAAGGGGCATCCCCAATTCAGCCAGACGGGTGGAATACCCAAACATTTTGAGTATGTGTTCACTAACAGACCCGTTCTCCTCCATCTTGCAAGCATAGAACTTATCGGAGGTCGCATACTGTCGGTGTCAAAACCGGCTGATCTCGAGTATTGGGTCCCGAGCTGTGAGTCTAGGATTGATGGTAACAGGGGACGAAGGAGACGATGTTTACCCAGGTTCAGGCCCTCCTATGAAGGTAAAACCCTACGTCCTGCTCGATTATATTGATGTGTATGAAGGTTACATAGTTGATGTACCTCGAGATCGGATAGCTAAAACCCTAGATGAGTCTCTGTGTCCTACAATCTAACCCCCCCCCCCCCGGTTTATATAGACACCGGGGGGTACCTAGGGTTTACACATGATAGGTCTCTCGCTGGAGATGGAGATGCCGATTTCCTCATCTTGACTTGGAGTGCATGACGCACCTTCGAGACTTCCTTCTAGAATACGGGGTCGTGGTGTATCCGGCCCTTCCTGCGATAGTCAGAGAGCGGCCCACCAAGCCGACCTATTGGGAGATAGGCCAGCGGCCCGAGGACCCCTTAGTCCAGGACTCCCTCAGTAGCCCCCGAACTAGCCCCCAACGCCAAGGGTCACATCACTGGCAGTTCCACGTGATCGGAGTCTTCGGCTTGCGGGGCGAGTTCTTCTTCCCACTAATGATCGGCTGAGTTTAGTCCGGCTCCCGATGACGCGTAATTTTTCCGACCATACGATCGTCCGGACGCCATGAGTTGCTTAGCCCCAAAGGCCAAACATCAAAGTGTAAACAGTGTTTTCTGACAGCCTTTTTGACGAAGGGTCGTGGCCCATCACGACCGCTGAACCAGTTATAAAAACTTGATTCCCGGTTCGAGGCCGTTTTTACATTGGCATGACTTATCAATGTATAGATCGTACTCCGTTTCACACGGGATATAATTAATGCCCTAGGTTTTCTCACGCGTGCGTAACGGCACAGAGATCTCAGGAAGCAGAGAGACTTGCGGCGCGGTAGAGGGAGGCTCATCGGCATCACGCCTCATAAAAGGGAAAAAACCAAGGCCTATTCACGCTTCCCATTCGCATCCCTTGCTTCCTCCGTCTTCCCAAGCTCCAAGAGCCCAGATCCAGTTCTCCCTCAATCTCTCCTCCGAGCTTAGCCATGGCGGGTTCAGGCTCTATGGGCAAGTGGGAGGCCTCCTCGGTCACCGACAAGGACATCCGGGAGTTAAAGCTCGCCGGCTACCTCCCCGCTAACGTCTTCCACCGCGCTCCGGAGGCGAACTAGGTGGTCCCCACCCCTAAGCCAGGCGAGAGGGGGTGTTCATCCCCCACTTCCTCTGGGGACTAGGCTTTCTGCTCCACCCCTTTGTTAGGGGCCTTATGTTTTTCTACGGGTTAGACTTCCATGATCTTCCCCCGAACTCCTTCATGCATATTTCGGCATTCATCATTGTCTGTGAAGCCTTCCTGCGGGTCGTGCCGCACTTCGGCCTGTGGCTCAAGGTATTCAATGTCAAGCCAAAGATAGTCGCGGGTGAGCACGCAGATTGTGGAGGGGCAGTAATCAGTAAGCTCCCCCGCGTCGAGTGGCCGGCCGGTACCTTCATCGATACAATCAAGATCTGGCAGAAGGAATGGTTCTACATCATCGAACCAAGGGACGAGGGCTGGGTGCCACCTGCCGAGTTCAGATCTGGACCTCCTGCGAGGTTAACCTCGTGGCTCAAGAAGGGCCTCGACTGGGGGTCGGATGTAGAGGTGAAATCGCTGTAGAAGCGCATTTCCTCGATAATCGCGGCCAAGATCGAGCTGGTTAGTGTGGTCCAGGTCATGCTCTGACACCGTCTTCTTCCCTGCCAGCATCGGGCCTCCCCAATGTGGGCTTATCAGCTCGAGGACGAGCCCACCGTGCGCCAACTCTTCCGTACTACCCATGATAAATTGTGGAAAGTGCTATTCAAGCCCCAGAAAAACTGGCCGGCCGAGGAAGAAGACGTAGGTCTTGACGCCGACAACCCTCTTGCCCAGGTATGATAAAAAAATTTAATTCTCTGGCTCTATTCTTTGACAAAAAGACTGAACACCTTTCCCCTCATCCTTGCAGAAATGGTTGAACAAGGCCGCGGAAATTAACTGCCTGGCCCCACAGCCCGAAGACCCCAGGTCGGATTTGTTGACGGCGATGCTCATCGTGGCGCCGTACACGGCGCTAGAGAGGAAGGAGAAGAAGAAGAAGGCCAGAGAAGGTCTTTGACTAAGGGCTCTTCCGGACACTATGTCCGGGGAGACCCATGCCTCTTCCACTCACGAGGAGGAGCACGAGGATGGAGGGGAGAGCAATTCACCCCTCACAAGAAAAAGGGCAGCGTCAGCGGACGCCGCGGAGGACCTACCTCCTCCTGCCCCGAAGAGAGCGTGTCGGCCGAGGTTAATCCTGGCCGATGACAGCTCGGACTCCGATGCTGAGTCCGAGGACTTTGAGAGGGTTCCCCAAAGGAACCTAAGGGTCAAGCCCCCAGCCCAAAGGTATGAATCCGAAGACCCCCTGGGTCATTTATGTGAAGTTTCTAATGTTTTAAATGGACGAATGCCTTTTAATCTGCAGCCCACCACGCGCTCTCCCCACCGACCAAATATCGGATGGGGAGTCTCCACCTGCCGAGCTGGCGGAGAGTGGGACTACGTCACACCCCACACCTCCAGGGGCCGCGAAGGAGACCGCGGATGTGTCATCCCGCCAGGCTCCTTCGGAGCCGAACACCGGCGGCGGGGGTGACGATATTATGGCCGAGGTTAACGCCTCGATCGCCAAAGACCAGGAGGGGGAAACTCCCCTGGCTGCTGAGGAGGGAGGACGAAATACTGTCCAGTCCCCTCCGAGGACATCTCCGGAGAGCATTGTGCCTCCAGAGCTACCGCCTCAATCCCCCATCAGAGATCGGGTTGGCCGGTCACCACCGGTGCCACCCATGACTGGGTGGCCGGTCATGATGGAGGAGGCTCTATCAAGCGCCTCCATTTCCGAGGATCACCGCACTCTTATGGGTGCGGTTTTGCAAGGCATTCAGTCCGTTGATAGCGGACTGAAAGAGGCCTTCGATGGTCTCTTGACGGGCTTCAAGGTGAGCCACGTAATACCCTTTTCCTAAAGAATTTAATTTTATTAAGTTTGTACTATCTTTATATATGTAGTAGCCCCCGAGCCCTGGGTGGTTTTGAAAAACCCCACCCGGGGGTCAAATACCCCGGAGTGACCAATGACGCACAAGGCACCATTTATCCCGCACTGTTCTAAAAGCCCTTAAGAGGACCGATCACAGGGTCATATTCTTGACAGTTCGGGGGTTTTTGAACGTGCATAGCCTGATATTTATTAATTTATTCTTTGCAGGCCTCGTCGGTGGCGGCGGCCGTCGATGTCGCGAAGCTTGCCGAGCTGAATCGGAAGCTCAAGAGCTCCGATGAGGAGCTCGATCGCCTGAATAAGAGGTTCGACGAGGCGCAAGGTAAGCCGAATTAAAATATATGGGCTACCTATCGTTAGTGATCCACACTGGTAACCCAGTGTAATTATTCATTTATTGGTTCCACAGCTTCGGTTGCGGAGGTCGAGAACCTCAAGGCCGAGCTAAAAAGATGAAGCAGGCGGCCGCGGATGAGAAGGCGGCGGCCGAACAAGCAAAAGCCGCTCTATCAGCGTTAAAAGCTACAAGCGACAAGCATGAGGCCCGGGTGGAGGAGGTGCAGCTGGAGCTCAAGGATGCCAGCACGAAGTGCGAGGTCCTTGAGCAGAAAGGCAAAGAGCAGGCCACCGAGCTGTCCGCGCTGAAATCCGAGCTCCAAAAGGAGCGGGTGGACAGGCGGTTCTTTGAAGAAGAAATCCGCCAAGTCAAGGCTGTCACGGATGGTAAGCCGTATTTACTACAATGTGCCTTTGGAGGTAGCAGGTTTGCATTGCTCACCCAGGTGTGGCGTTCCTCAGGCGCCTGCACGGACCTCCAAAAAAGTGCAGCGGACGCGAACAAGTTTTATGCTTCGTGGGAGGAGGGTGATGAGGCTCGGCTATTCTGGGCACAGTTTGGGTCCCCCAAGCGCTCTCCTCTTCTGATCGAGCAGATGAAGCAACTGATGGAGCTGCACAGGATGGCGGAGCCGGCCATGAAGGATCTCTGCATCCGGCTATGGCCTGCAGAGCCGTTGCCGAGCAGCTACTTCGGCTTGGTGCGGAAGTTGTGCGATGCTGCGCCTCGGATTGACGCGCTAAAGCGTTCTACATGCATCGAGGGAGCTCGGATGGCCTTTGCAAGGACCATGGTGCACTGGCCGAAGCTCAAGCCGACCGAGATGGCCACCGCACCTCCGCCCCCTGGAAAGGAGCATAGGCGCCCCGAGCGATACTTCTCCGCAGTGATGGAGGGTGCTCGGGCGATAGAGGCCCAATGCTCTAAGGATGTTTTTTTATGAATGAGCGCGTTGTAATATGTCCGAAGACTATTAACGCTTTATAATGAGGCTGCATGGTTTATCATGTCTTTTGAGTTTTGTATTTATTGTGACTCCTGTGTGGCCGTTTTATCTGAAAGTTGCGAGTCGTCGGCTTCAGCCCCAATGTAGATACTACGCGAGGTGTTTCTGCCTCCGCACTGTGACCCTTAGCCGAGGTATCGGTGCACGAAGGTGGTAGTGCGAGGGGAACAAGGCAATCGGACTATGATGCTTTATTGCTTTCACTTAGCCGTAGGAGCTTAAAAAATGCGGGGGCTGATGACTAGCCCCCAGTGTTTTGTGATGTTCGGATGTACCGAGGCTAAAGCCAGCATCACATGGTTCGTACAAGTACGAAACCCATCGTATGACACAGAATAACCTCTATCGATTTTCTAGTATGACACTTATGCTCGGATTTGCAGACCTATCAGGGATATAACCCCGCGATATAACCCGGCCGGAGTATAACCCCGCCAGGACTTGGCGATTCACTGAAGACCCGGAAACCAGCTTGGCGGTTCATAGTCAAGACCCATAAGGTGGGCCAGAAGACGGAGACCAAACCACATGGCGGGTTACCAAGTGGGCCAAGAGGAAGACAAGACATGAAGACCAGGCCATATGGCGGCTTACCAGATGGGCTGAGGCCAAGGCCCAAGAGGCAGGAGGCGACTCATGGGCCAGAAGGTATAAGCCGCCATAAGATGACTTGTTCTGTAAGACTAGGAAGTTGGAGCCAGGATCGGTTACGTTGTATAACCCGACCCGGACTCAGTAAGCGGTCGGACCTCAGCCTATGGATAAAAAGGCGAGACCTGGCGGCGAGTTAGAGAGGTTGAGACAGACAGACTAGCCTTACGGCGAGAGATACCAAGCAGTCGAGAGCTAGGGCAAGAAAGCCGCCCCTTGTAATCGATACACCAGTTAATACAGCATAAGCATGACGTAGGCTTTTACCTCCACCGTGAGGGGCTGAACCTGGGTAAACTCGTGTCCCTTGTCCCGTTTAACCCCTTTGAGTCCACTTCCATGGCGTTGGCATCGAACCTAAGTCTACGGACATCTGCCGTGACAAATCCACGACAGTTGGCGCCCACCATGGGGCAAGCGCTCGGTGGTGTTGAGTTCTCAAAGGGTTCTCTCTCTGGGAGCGAAGGGTACGTCAATGGTGAGATAACCAAGAGTCGCCATGGGAGACTCTACCTCGACGACGCCGGCTGGGGTCCTCAGGCCGACTCAATCGAGCATGGTTTCCGGGTCCCCTTCGGTGGAGACTACATCTTCATCGGCAAGATCGGCGGATTTGAACCCGGGCCAGACATCTGCACCGACATCGTCGAGCCGGCCCGGCATGAGCAAAGCGCCCAAAGCATGCAACCCGCCTGTGTTGACCCGGGCAGGGAGCACGTCTTCGTTGGCTTTACTCAAGGCATGGATCTTGAAGGTTCTATGTCACAGGAGGAAACTCTGGTCTACTCAGAGGAAGGATCCTCGAGTGGAGAGACGGAATCGATCTATCAGCTTCATAATGGTGGGCTTGGGGGCTACGACAGAGTACCATGAGCCGGAGGAATATGAGCCGCCAAGCCATGCCGCCGTCTTCATGGCGGGTGCAGCGGCGGCTCAGGGCAGCACAGCTGCCGGTCTAACTGGGTCCGGGTCAGGCACCCCCCCCCCGGCTCAGGTTCTTCTGGATCTAATGAACGAGCTTACAGCCTTGATGGAGACTGAGGTCACTGCTGAAAACCAAGCGGCCCATAATGCGGAGATCGCAAAATTGAAAAATCAGATGGCCGGAGTCCAACAGGAGATCAATGAGCTGAAGGCTCAGATGGATGCGGAGGTAGAATGCCTTAAGGCAGACGCTTTTCGTTTTAAGTTAGAGCAGCAGTCAGCAGCGGCGGTTTATCGCATGAGACATCAATCCCGCTTGCCAGAGCAATATAAAGCTCAGAATCTTTTTAACATGCCAGGAACGGGACGAAGTGTGCCTTTGGCCATAACCCGGACGGCGGAAATACCTGGGAGCCGGGCGGCGGTTCAGCGTCAAGACCCGCCACGACGGGGCCAAAACCCGCCACTACTTTATTCAACACCGCCGGGTCATTATTCTAGCCCGGTGGAGAACATGGTGGCGACGGCAACGAGGCTTGATATAATCCCGATCCCCGATGAGGCGCCCTACGCAGAAGAGGTGCGGAATGCCATCGGATACCTGCGCACGGCGATGGCCCAGCAGGGGAAATATAATTACAGCCGGAGTCGTGTGCATTCAACCCCCATCCACAGCCGTAGCTACAGCCGGCGTTATGAGTCGCCGGCGGTCTCTAGCAGTAACCCGCCGCAAGCTGATCGGGCGGCTCTGGATGTTCAAACACGGGTGGAACGGGCAAAAGCACAGCAAGAAGCGGCAGCTCTGGCAGCAGCGGCGGCTTATCAGGATCCCACAGTTGCCCCTTCCGTCTCAGGAGGAGCGGGGGCGACTTCCAGGGCTGTGGGAGTACCATGTTTGGTGCCGGCTCTGCGGAATGAGCGTCTGCCGAAGGATTTCAAGGGTGCTCGTAAGGTGCCCAATTACACTGCTGATTTACCTCTAGAGGCCTGGGTTGAAAGTTATGAGCTAGCCATGGAGATGTTGGACGTTAGTGATGCGGTCTGCGCCAAGTATTTCATCATGATGCTGGAAGGGCCGGCTCGCACATGGTTGAAGGGTTTGCCACCCAACACCATTAACTCCTGGGCCGAGTTAAGGGCGAAACTCATCAAAAAATTTAAAGGAACATGCAAGCAGCCCATGACGATTGTGGATTTGGACCAGTGTGTGCAGCGTGAGGACGAGTCGGCTCATCACTGGGTCCGGCGAGTCTCCGAAATCATCCACTCTTCTGAGCAGATTACGGCCTCTCAGGCGGTTTTGATTCTAGAGAAGAATTGTCACTTCACGCCTTTGAAGCAGAAACTTGGCCGGCTCAAACGCTCATGCCAAGACATGGGGGAGCTCATGGCGGCTCTCACCAAGTACGCAGATTCTGATAACACGAAGGACCCGGACTCTGATAATGAGAAATCAGGTCAGGGGAAGAAAGGTAGCAATGGCAAGCGGAAGCACCCAGATGGCGGGTCAGAACTGGTGGCAAACACCAACGTCAGGAACAACCGTGCTAAGGGCAATGGGAACTTTGAGCAGTCTTTTAACAAGGGAAAAACTACTTTCAACCTGGAGGAGAGGCTTAGCCAACCTTGTCCAGAGCATACCCGGCCGAATAAGCCGGCAAACCATCTATGGAGGGATTGTTATACTATGAGACAGTTCCGGAATTACAACATTCAACAGCATCGTGATAACGGTGATGGCCCATCGGGCGGCTCAGGTCCGGGCGGCTCAGAAGCCGGCTTTGATGCTGGTGGCTCAAGGTCCGGTTACCAGGGTCAAGACAACCATGAAGGTCATAATCAACAGCCTCGCGGCGGAGGCCAGCGGCAGAATAACCAGTCAGGGTATCAGAGGAACCCGAAATGCCTTAACGAGGATTACTAAAACACCTCAAACGGGATCATTTATAACCCGCAATGGGCAACTTCAACCTTCAGTGGAGATTATTAAGCCGACTCCTCAAGTCATCTTAAAGACTTGGGGGCTATACAGTTATGACTCGGCAAAGATCGTTATTTCAAAGAAGATAAAACCTGGTCCTGGAGATTGCCGCTACATTCCAACAGGTGACCCGCCGTTCTCTTTGACAGTCAATCTATATGACCCTGAACTGTTAAAGAGCCGGCTTATGATTTACGTCTCTTGACGGTCAATCTATATGACCCTGAACTGTCAAGAGCCGGCTTATGATTTACGTCTCTTTGACAGTCAATCTATATGACCCTGAACTGTCAAGAGCCGGCTTATGATTTACGTCTCTTTGACAGTCAATCTATATGACCCTGAACTGTCAAGAGTCGGCTTATGATTTACGTCTCTTAACGGTCAATCTATATGACCCTGAACTGTCTAGAGCCGGCTTATGATTTACGTCTCTTTGACAGTCAATCTATATGACCCTGAACTGTCAAGAGCCGGCTTATGATTTACGTCTCTTGACGGTCAATCTATATGACCCTGAACTGTCAAGAGCCGGCTTATGATTTACGTCTCTTTGACAGTCAATCCATATGACCCTGAACTGTCAAAGAGCCGGCTTATAATTTACGTCTCTTTGACAGTCAATCTATATGACCCTGAACTGTCAAGAGCCGGCTTATGATTTACGTCTCTTGACGGTCAATCTATATGACCCTGAATTGTCAAGAGCCGGATTATGATTTACCTCTCTTTGACAGTCAATCTATAAGACACTGAACTTGTCAAAAGAGTCGGTTTTATAAATTATTGTACTCTTAAACAGTCAATCTTTAGAGACCTTGAACTTGTCTCTTGACAGTTAATCTCGCAATAAGACCCTGAGCTGGTTAAGGTTAAAACGACGAATATGTGCCATGTGAGAGCCGGCACATGAGTGGCAACCATACCGGGTTACACCGTAACCTCCGCAAGCATAATAAAGACACTAAATAGCCGACATGGCTGGCTATTCTTGAAGAGCCGTCCTATTGATTATAATGCCGGGTTATCTAGATCGACCGGCTCTTGGATTTCTTCAACCAGTGCTATGTAGTATACTACAGCATTCATGGATTTCTCAAGCATATATTTGCCGGGTTGCACCGCAACCACGAGCAGGGATTTCATTATTCATAACCGGGTTACAACCATGGTCAAGGAATCATGTTACTCTTATACAGTCCCGAGTCGCCGCAGGTAGACAACCCGGCACTTGGGGGCTACATTATTCAAATCCGGCTTATATCAAGTACGCAAGTCCCATGTCGCTGCAAGCATGCGCCACAGCACTTGGGGGCTAATGCAAGCCGGTTTTCAAAACAGTACATTATCAAGCAAGACCCTGTTATTTCAAGGAGATGACCGGTTTTCTACAATCCTTCTAAAGTCCCGGCCCAGTACATATTACTGACCCGGCACTTGGGGGCTACACCGCTCAGATCAAATTCTCTAAAATCCCAAGTCGCCGCAGGCATGCGACCCGGCACTTGGGGGCTACAGTATTCAGCTGTTCAAGCAGATTATAAGGTTCTCATTGAAGACCCGGCCCATCATATACTGAAGAACCGGCTCTTGGGGGCTACACCAGTTGAAGCTTTATAAGGTATAAGACAGTTACAAATCCCAGGTTGCTGCAGGCAAGACAACCTGGTACTTGGGGGCTGCACAGTCAAAGATATGATTGCAAAGCGCCAACATCATGGATAAACTTGGAGCTTGGGGGCTATAGGTAATATGGATATATCAAAAAAGTTGAAAAGAGTTATCAAAGTCAGCTGGAGTCTGGTTATGTGACCCGGCGATTCAAAGATTATAACCCGGCGGTGATAACCCGCCGAGAGTATTGGAGGCCGACTCAATGGCATATGGGTGTTGTATTCCCAGAGTTTTTTACTTCAAAGAACACTGACAAGCAAGACGATTGAGAAGACGGCTCGTACACATGAAACCCGGATTTTGAAAGGAATTACTTCATTAAAGCCGGCTGATGGGGCGAGCCGGTCACTTAACATATTTATTCTTATTTCAGGAGCTTAACTTGAATAAATTCATGCTAACCTGGGGGCTAATGTCAGGGATATAACCCCGCGATATAACCCGGCCGGAGTATAACCCCGCCAGGACTTGGCGATTCACTGAAGACCCGGAAACCAGCTTGGCGGTTCATAGTCAAGACCCATAAGGTGGGCCAGAAGACGGAGACCAAACCACATGGCGGGTTACCAAGTGGGCCAAGAGGAAGACAAGACATGAAGACCAGGCCATATGGCGGCTTACCAGATGGGCTGAGGCCAAGGCCCAAGAGGCAGGAGGCGACTCATGGGCCAGAAGGTATAAGCCGCCATAAGATGACTTGTTCTGTAAGACTAGGAAGTTGGAGCCAGGATCGGTTACGTTGTATAACCCGACCCGGACTCAGTAAGCGGTCGGACCTCAGCCTATGGATAAAAAGGCGAAACCTGGCGGCGAGTTAGAGAGGTTGAGACAGACAGACTAGCCTTACGGCGAGAGAGACCAAGCAGTCGAGAGCTAGGGCAAGAAAGCCGCCCCTTGTAATCGATACACCAGTTAATACAGCATAAGCAGGACGTAGGCTTTTACCTCCACCGTGAGGGGCTGAACCTGGGTAAACTCGTGTCCCTTGTCCCGTTTAACCCCTTTGAGTCCACTTCCATGGCGTTGGCCTCGAACCTAAGTCTACGGACATCTGCCGTGAAAAATCCACGACAAGACCGGTTCTCGCTTACTATGACAGTCAGTTTTCGGCTTTCTCCCCTGAGGTGCGTGATCAGGCGAGCTGGAAGCACAATCGCAGTGGTTCTTCCTTTGCCCTTTTAGCCGAACGAGCGGAACGTAAGAGGGCAAACACAGGAGCCGGGCAACCCAACTATTGACCCAAGACATAGTTCGGATCTAATGCATATAAAGCAAAATCCAAGACACCGAACACACGATCAATTGTGTCGGGGTGATGCTTAGGGTGATATTTGAAATTCAGTCCCCCGGTCTATTAGCCGGTTGCATCGTAATGTATACCAAACAGTTTCGCAAGAAACGTTGATGAGGGAAGAACAGAGTATGTAGCATAAAATACAGCGAAGAAGCCATGTACAATGGTCTATTATTTGCTCCTTAATCCTTATAACTCAAGTTGCCGAAGCCACTATTTATAGGTATTTGACGAGGAAATATAAAGTTTACAGAGGAGAGGTTGTACCAGGGGTCTTCGATGAGTGGCTTGACGACCTCGATGTGCCCAGTCGCATGTCCGCTCCTGCGCTCCCTAGGGAGTTGCGTTCCTTTAAGGGTGACTGGTGTCGGTGAGCGGACCTTGGGAAGAAGATCTTGAGAAGTCGCCGAAGTATGGATGAGCTTTACGCTTTAGCAGGTCCTTGATGGTACCTGTGGTTTGTCCGAGGACATGTACCGGCAGTAGTTCGGTCCAGCCAAACACTTGCCCTTTGAAAATTGTTCCTCACTGCTGCCCATGGAATCTTGAGTGCAAAGTTGTGCCATCTTGACACATGTTTGGCGGGCGTTAGGGCTGTGCAATGAGGAGCGTGTCCCTATTTCTGGGGAGAAGAAGGTTCCGGGAGTTCGGACTGAGAACGAGCTCGTTTGTCAACCTTACGTGCCTTTATGGCAGATTTCGGTGTTGGCCGATCATCATCGTAATGGAATTCGGCCGCCAGGGCCAATGCATGTTCCTCAGTTCGGAGGGAACGCTCTGTGTTGCCGTTGACAGTAATGACCCCCTTGGGCCCGGGCATCTTGAGCTTGAGGTATGCGTAGTGTGGGACGGCGTTAAAGCGAGCGAACGCTGTGCGGCCCAGCAGGGCGTGATAACCGCTGCGGAAAGGGACGATGTCGAAGATCAAGTCTTCGCTGCGGAAGTTGTCGGGCGAACCGAACACTACTTCCAGGCTCATAGAGCCCGTGCACCGGGCTTCGATGCCTGGGATCACTCCTTTAAAGGTAGTGTTGCTAGGTTTGATCCTTGATGGATCTATACCCATCTTTTTCACCGTGTTTGAGTAAATCAGATTAAGGCTACTTCCTCCGTCCATTAGGACTTTAGTGAGGTGATACCCATCGATAATGGGGTCTAGGACGAGGGCCGCCGAACCCCCATGACGGATACTGGTCGGATGGTCTCGTCGATCAAAGGTGATCGGGTACGCCGACCATGGGTTATACTTCGGGGCTACAGGCTCTACGGCGTAGATCTCTCGAAGGGCGCGCTTCCTCTCCTTTTTAGGTATATGAGTGGTGTATATCATGTTCACAGTCTTTACCTCTGGAGGGAACTGCTTCTGTCCTCCATTGCTCGGACCGCGGGGCTCGTCATCATCCTCGATGCGTGGGCCCTTGCCTTGCTCCTCGGCTGCGAGTTTGCCGGCTTGTTTGAACACCCAACAGTTACGGTTGGTGTGGGTGGCGGGCTTGTCTTGAGTGCCGTGGATCTGGCAGGGCCTATCCATGATCTTGTCCAGCGGGGTAGGTCCGTCACGATTGCCTTTAGTAGGTTTCTTCCGCTGCCGAAATCTTGGGTTGCGGAAGCCGGCATTAACGGCCGTGTCTTCGGAATCACCGTTGTTGTGCCGGCGTTTGTTTTTGTTGCGTCGTGGTTTCCCGTTTCCGTCCCGGGGTTCGGAAGTGCCGGGATCCTCGGGGTTGTGGCTTCGTCTGGCTAGCCAGTTGTCCTCGCCCGCACAAAAGCGGGTCATGAGTGATGTAAGGGCGGACATGGTCCTAGGCTTGTCCTGACCGAGCTGGCGAGCCACCCATTCGTCCCGAATATTGTGCCGGAAGGAGGCTATTGCCTCGGCGTCTGGGCAATCGACAATCTGGTTCTTCTTGGTCAAAAACCGATTCCAGAATTGTCGAGCCGATTCGCCTGCTTTCTGGACAACATTGCTTAGGTCGGAGGAGTCCGGTGGCCGTACATAGGTGCCCTGGAAGTTAGATCGGACTGCGTCCTCGAGATCCTCCCAACTCCCGATAGAATTTTCGGGGAGGCTGTTTAACGAGTGCCGAGCAGGCCCCTTATGTTTTAGGGGCAGATACTTGATGGCATGGAGATCATCTCCTCGTGTTATATGAATGTGGAGGAGGAAATCATCGATCCACACTATTGGGTCAGTTGTCCCGTCGTATTGTTCTATGTTCACGGGTTTAAACCCTTCCGGGAACTGATGCTGCATCACCTCGTCGGTGAAGCACAGTGGGTGGGCAGCGCCTCTGACCCGGGCTATGTCACGCCGGTAGTCGGCACCTGATCTGGCCCGGTTTTGTTCCCGACCTCTGCTGTTGCGGTCGAGCCAAGGCTGGTACCCGTCCCATCTATCGGGGGAGTACCCTCTAGATCCGTAGATGGATCTCGTGCGGCCTGTTCTATAATCCAGGTCGTGTCGCAGGTCATACCTGTCCTCAGGCTCTATTGGCTCTTTTCCCCTTCTGCGGGGTACCGCCGGCCTATAACCGGCGTTGCCAGCCGTTCTATCTCGTCCTCGGGGAGGGCGGTCCGGCTGGTCGTATGGAGTGTGCTTGGGAGACGATGTATTAGAGACCTCATCGTTGAACTATGGCAGCAGCCGTCGGCGTGGATAGCTCTTGGGTTGGTCCAATAGACCAGTACCGTACCCTTCCTCGGCTGATAGGACCCTTGTCCATCTATCATTGAGGGTATCCTGTTCGGCCTTAAGCTACCGTTCTTTTTCCTTCAGGCTTCGGGCAATGGCTATAAGTTGTTGCCTAAACTGTTCCTGATCCTCAAGGTTTTCGGGGACGGTGAAGTCTTCGGCTTCCAGGCTGTCCTCCTCCTCGACAGGGGGGAGGTAGTTGTCATCCTCGGAATCGTTTAGATCCTCGGGGTCGCGCTGATCTTCCGGCCTCTCCTGGTCCTCTAGCAGCTGCTCGGGGATATCGGGATCGCCGAGGTCTTACGGGGTGTCATTTTCCCCGGTGTCAGCAATGGCTTCGCTTCCCTTTTTTGCCTCTAATCATTTGCGCTGTTTCCGGCGCCTTGACGGCTCTCCACCCGATTTATCGCCATTGTTTTCGGGTGTGTGCTCGCCCTTATAGGCTGGAGTATCCACCATGTAGACGTCGTAGGTGGAGGTGGCAGTCCATCGCCCGGTGTTGACGGGGGCGGGAGCACAATCCTCTTCATCCAAGTCTTCTGCCTCCTCGGAGGCGTAGTCCAACATATCAGTTAAGTCTTCGACAGTGGCTACTAAGTGGGTGGTGGGTGGGATGAAAAATTCCTCTTGACCCGCCTTCAGACCGATCTGAGCGTGGATCGGGGTTGGGTCATTAGTGTTTTTCATCGATAGGATCCGATCTAGAGCCTCGTTGAGTGTCGAGAGCTCGATCGGGTCCATCTGCCCAGAGCTTTCGGAGTTAACCTCCAATACGTCCGAACAAGGAGTGTTTTCAGCAGGAGCTGACCCCAACCATCCGGTACTATGACCGGATCCGGACTAGAAGCCAGATCATCGTCGGGGTTGGTCCCGTGGGCAGGGTCGAGAGCGAAATCCGAAGTCAAGTCCTCGGAGTCCTCGGGCGCATCAGATGAGATTGCAAGCCCGGTGAGCAAAAGATCGCCCCGAGAGTCTACGGAGAACTCTAGGTTCCCGAATCTGACCTCTTGATCAGGGGCGAAAGTCCTGACCCGGCCAAGATGGCCGGTCGGGTCGGCGTGTAGCACGACACTGCCGAAAGCGAAGATCTGTCCAGGGACAAAGGAGTCCATGTTGCGGACTTCCTCGCTAACGACTAAGCGAGCCATTGATTCCTTTTGGCGATCACAGCGAAACTCTCAATGAAAGCACCAATGTCGGTGTCAAAACCGGCTGATCTCGGGTAGGGGGTCCCGAGCTGTGAGTCTAGGATCGATGGTAACAGGGGACGAAGGAGACGATGTTTACCCAGGTTCAGGCCCTCCTACGGAGGTAAAACCCTACGTCCTGCTCGATTATATTGATGTGTATGAAGGTTACAGAGTTGATCTACCTCGAGATCGGATAGCTAAAACCCTAGATGAGTCTCTGTGTCCTACAATCTAACCCCCCCCCCCCGGTTTATATAGACACCGGGGGGTACCTACGGTTTACACATGATAGGTCTCTCGCTGGAGATGGAGATGCTGATTTCTTCATCTTGACTTGGAGTGCACGATGCGCCTTCGAGACTTCCTTCTAGAATACGGGGTCGTGGTGTATCTGGCCCTTCCTGCGATAGTCAGAGAGCGGCCCACCAAGCCGGCCTATTGGGAGATAGGCCAGCGGCCCGAGGACCCCTTAGTCCAGGACTCCCTCACATACCTCTCGATCCGGCCATTCTTCTGAAAGATAAACTTCAACTCCTGGAACATATCATATGCTACATGACGTTCAAAACGTCTTTGAAGTCCCGGTTCTAAGCCATACAACATTGCACATTGAACCATTGAGTAATCATCGGAACGTGCCTGTCAGGCGTTCGCAACGTCTGCAGACTCTACTGGAGCGGGTGGTTCACCAAGCGGTGCATCAAGGACATAAGCCTTTTGGGAAGCCGTAAGGATAATCCTCAGATTACGGGCCCAGTCTATAAATTTACTTCCATCATCTTTCAACTTAGCTTTCTCTAGGAACGCATTGAAATTCAGGGGTGCTACTGCGCGAGCCATTAATCTACAACATAAATTTTGCAAAGACAACTTAGACTATTGTTCAAGATAATGAGTTTAGTTAATCATATTACTTAAAAACTCCCACTCAAATTGACATCCCTCTGGTCATTCGAGTGTCACATGATCCAAATTCACCAACTCAAGTCCGATCATCACGTGAGATGAGGTGGTTTCAATGGTGAACATCTTCATGTTGATCATATCTACTATATGACTCATGTTCGACCTTTCGGTCTCTTGTGTTCCGAAGCCATGTCTGTACATGCTAGGCTCATCAAGTTTAACCCAAGTGTTCCGCACGTGCAACACTGGCTTGCACCCGTTGTATGCGAACGTAGAGTCTATTACACCCGATCATCACGTGGTGTCTCGAAACGACGAACTTTCGCAAAGGTGCACACTCGGGGAGAACACAATTTTATCTTGAAATTTTAGTGAGGGATCACCTTATAATGCTACCGTCGTCCTAAGCAAAATAAGATGCATAAAAGGATTAACATCACATGCAAATCATAAGTGACATGATATGGCCATGAACTTGTGCTTTTGATCTCCATCTCCCAAGCACCGGCATGATCTCCATCGTCACCGGCATGACACCATGATCTCCATCATCTTGATATCCATCATCTTGATCTCCATCAACGTGTCGCCATGAGGTTGTCGCGCCAACTGTTGCTTCTACGACTATTGCTAACTCATAGCGATAAAGTAAAGCAAAAACGGCGAAAATAAATTAAAGACAACCCTATGGCTCCTGCCGGTTGCCGTACTCATCGACATGCAAGTCGTGATATTCTATACAAAACATGATCATCTCATACATCACATATATCTCATCATGTAATTGGCCATATCACATCACAACATACCCTGCAAAAACAAGTTAGATGTCCTCTAATTGTTGTTGCAAGTTTTACGTGGCTGCTGCGGGTATCTAGCAAGAACGATTCTTACCTACGCAAAAACTACAACGGTGATACACAAATTGCTATTCAACCTTCTCAAGGACCGCCTTTGTCGAATCCGATCCAACTAAAGTGGGAGAGACAGACACCCGCCAGCCATCTTTATGCAACAGAGTCACATGTCAGTTGATGGAACCGGTCTCTCGTAAGCGTACGAGTAATGTTGGTCCAGGCCGCTTCATCCCACAATACCGCTGAATCAAGAAAAGACCAAGGGAGGAAGCAATCTGAGCATCAACGCCCACAAACTCCTTTGTGTTCTACTCGTGATCTCATCTATGCATAGACCTTAGGTTATAATAAAATGGTTATTATAAAATTCCTACGCACACGCAAGATCTATCCATGGTGATGAGCATCTACGAGAGGGAGAGTGGATCTACATACCCTTGTAGATCGCTAAGCGGGAAGCGTTAAGAAACGCGGTTGATGTAGTCGAACGTCTTTGCGATCCAAATCGCTAGTCGTCCCGCGATCCAATCACAATCTAGTGCCGAACGGACGGCACCTCCGCGTTCAGCACACGTACAGCTCGATGACGATCTCCGCCTTCTTGATCCAGCAAGAGTGAGCGGAGAGGTAGATGAGTTCTCCGGCAACGCGACGAAGCGGCGGCGGTGGTGGTGGAACTATTCCAGCAGGGCTTCACCCTAGCACTGCTGAAAACTAGAGGACTTGATCTATTGGGGAGAGAGGGCTGCACCGTGGCTTGGGGTTTTTTGGTGCGGCTGCCCTCTCTCCCCTCCAGTATATATAGGAGGAAGGGGAGGGAGGCTGGCGCCCCTAGGGCTGCCCCTAGGTGCGGCCGAAGTGGGGAGGTGGAGGAGTCCAACTCCAATACTACTAGGAGTAGGATTCCTCCTCCCCCACTTGGAAACTCTTTCCACCTTTGGGTTTTCCCACCCCTAGCCGCATGGGCCTTAGTGGGGGGTTCGGCCAGCCCACTAGGGGCTAGTTTGACTCCTCCCACAGCCCATGAGGCCCTTTGGGGCGAGAGGCCCCTCCCGATGGTCCCCCGGTACCCTCTCGGCACTCCCGGTACACTACCGAAGTACCCAAAACTTTTCCGGTGACCAAAACGGGACTTCCTATATATCAATCTTTACCTCCGGACCATTCCGGAGCTCCTCGTGACGTCCGAGATCTCATCCGGTACTCCGAACAACCTTCGGTCACCACCATACATAACTCTATACTACCGAAACGTCACCGAACCTTAAGTGTGCAGACCCTGCAGGTTCGAGAACTATGTAGACGTGGTTGATGTAGTCGATCGTCTTCGCGATCCAAATCACCGAGCGTCCCGCGATCTAATCACGATCCGTCCCGATCTAGCGCCGAACGGACGGCACCTCCGCGTTCAGCACACGTACAGCTCGATGACGATATCCGCCTTCTTGATCCAGCAAGAGGGAGCGGAGAGGTAGATGAGTTCTCCGGCAGCGCGACGGCGCGGCAACGGTGGTGGTGGAACTGTTCCGGCAGGGCTTCGCCTAAGCACCGTCGGAATCTATTTGGTGGAGGAACTAGGGAATAGAGAACTAGCACGTGGACTTGTGTTTTGGGGCTCTATTCCTCTAGTATATATAGGAGGGAGGGGGGAGGAGGCAGCCCTAGGGTTTCCCCCTAGGGGGTACGGCTGAAGTGGAGGAGGTGGAGGCTTCCACCAATACTACTCCAAGTAGGATTCCTTCTCCTACTTGGTTTTCCTTCCTCCCACTTTGGGTTTTCAACCCCTAGCCGCATGGGCCTTAGTGGAGGGGTCGGCCAGCCCACTAGGGGCTGGTTTTCCTCCTCCCACAGCCCATGAGGCCCTTTGGGGTGGGTGGCCCCTCCCGATGGACCCTCGTAACCCTCCCGGCACTCCCGGTACACTACCGGAAATACCCGAAACTTTTCCGGTGACCAAAACGGGACTTCCTATATATCAATCTTTACCTCCGGACCATTCTGGAGCTCCTCGTGACGTCTGTGATCTCATCTGGGACTCCGAACAACCTTCGTTCACCACCATACATAACTCAATACTACCGAAACGTCACCGAACCTTAAGTGTGCAGACCCTGCGGGTTCGAGAACTATGCAGACATGACCGAGACACATCTACGGTCAATAACCAATAGCGGGACCTGGATGTCCATATTGGTTCCTACATATTCTACGAAGATCTTTATCGGTTGAACCACTATGTCAAGGATTCAGTTAATCCCGTACGCTGTTCCCTTTGTTCTTCGGTATGTTACTTGCCCGAGATTCGATCATCGGTATCTCCATACCTAGTTCAATCTCGTTACCGGCAAGTCTCTTTACTCGTTCCGTAATACAAGATCACGTGGCTAACTCTTTAGTCACATTGCTTGCAAGGCTTATTGTGATGTTGTATTACCGAGTGGGCCCTGAGATACCTCTCCGTCACACGGAGTAACAAATCCCAGTCTCGATCCATGCCAGCTCAACAGACACCTTAGGAGATACCTGTAGAGCATCTTTATAGTCACCCAGTTACGTTGCGCTGTTTGATACACACAAGGTATTCCTCTGGTGTCAGTGAGTTGCATGATCTCATGGTCATAGGAACAGATACTTGACATGCAGAAAACAATAGCAATAAACTTACACGATCATATGCTACGTTCATAGTTTGGGTCTTGTCCATCACATCATTCTCCTAATGATGTGATCCCGTTATCAAATGACATCTCATGTCTATGGCTAGGAAACCTTGACCATCTTTGATCAACGAGCTAGTCTACTAGAGGCATACTAGGGACACAGTGTTGTCTATGTATCCACACATGCAATTGAGTTTCCCATCAATACAATTATATCATGGATAATAAACGATTATCATGAACAAGGAAATATAATAATAACCATTTTATTATTGCCTCTAGGGCATATTTCCAACATTCAAAATGTGGCAACTTTTGGAATCTCGGTGAGACCGATATAGGAATCTCGGTGGTACCGACACGAGTGGCCGAGGGCAGTTTCCAAAACTCGGTGAGACCGAAGCATAAACTCGGAAATTCCGATTTTATAAATTGGGTCACCGGAGAGTTCGTCACTGAAACTCAGTTGCACCGATGCAGTCTCGGTTCTACCGAAATGCTAGGGTTTGGCTAGGGTTCTGTCTTGGGTAGAAAATCGGTAGAGCGGATGAAAACTTGGTGGCACCGATTTTGTGGATTAGGGTTTTGACAGAGTATTTTTGTGGGAGAGCTTGTGGGTGTTTTTGGTGGCTAGCACTTGTGCACGTGGAGCAATTTGTTCACCAACAATACCTTATCCCCTTTTAATAGTATTGGCTTTCCTATGGACTCAAAGTGACTTCTCACAAAGTAAAAAGAGTGTCTTCTAGCTTAAAGCTTTGCCAATCCATTCCTTGCATCTTGGGGTATCTCCTCACAATTTATAGCCATCCCATCATTGGACTTTTCCTGAAATAAGCTAGGTAGAGATATTAGTCCAAAAGACAGTGTATGTTGTCATGAATTATTAAAACCACCAAGGGAGCATATGTGCTTTCAGAGACTTATGGCACAATGTAGATAACAAGATGTTTGCACGCTAAAACTAAATATGCGGCATAAGAGTATCACTACGGTGCACAAGTAACGTGGCCCGACAATTCTCAATTCGCTAGTCTCAATGGGTAAGGTACACAATAGGCTCGAAGCTATCAATTCAATGGCAAGGAAATGGACAATGATGTCGTCGAGATTACCGTCCTTGCTTACGGTTGGGGTGGCAAAAGGCAAAGTGGCCGATGTCGATGTCGAGGCTGAGGCGATGATGAGCGGCAGTGTTGTCGATGTAGAACTGTCCCTAATTAGCCGAAACACCTTGGGAAACGGAAACCACAACTCAAAATCTCAAACAAAATTGGGTTATGTTGGCGGAAGTTTAAGGAGGAAATGCTATGCGGAACTTATTGTGGAGGCCTAGGCAAACTTGCCAAAATTTAAAAACTATGATGGAGTCAAATGGATTTGGAGGTATTTTTGTGGGATGGGGGGTGTCAATAGCTATGCAACAAGCTAAAGAACGTCAAAATCGGAGTTCGGACGAATTAGTTATGGCCGAAAAAAAATTCCAGCTAAGTCACTTTCTACAGGTGTCGGACGTCCGAAAAGTGTCGGACATCCGAGGGTCGGACGTCCGGAAGGTCCGGAAATCCGAGAATTCGGCTCTGTTTAGGTGTTTCGGACGTCCGGAAAGTGTCGGACGTCCGAGGCTTCGGAAGGGTCCGGACATCCGGAAAACGTCGGACGTCCGATGGGTTTGGGTCAGCTCGAGATTTCAGATCCGGGACGCGATTTTGGGCGGAAATTTCGATTTTCGGGGTCAAAATTGATAGGGAAAAGGAAAAATTATGGTGGATTTCGTGGTGGGAATGCTAGATCTAGTTGCCAAACACGAATTCCATGGATCAAAATCAACAAAATCTCACAAGAACCAACAAATCACAAAATTTGGTGAGGCTATTTTTGGTGGGGATTTTCGAATTGGGACAAAAACACACAAAATTAGGATAGAAAACGAAGCGGAGGACTCCAAATTCGTGAGAAACGTGGCTCTTGATACCAATATGATACGGGGCACACCCGTGTGTGTCGATCTTTCACGAATTGGAGGGGGATTCCACGAAGAACACAGGGAAGAACGAGGAGAAATCACAAGAGGAAACACTCAAGAGCAAGTCCAATCACACATCCACTAGACTCGCCACACACAAGATCCATAAGGTATAAGAACAACAAAGGGAAAGAGGATACATGGTAGAGTTTATCCCAAATCCCATAGGGAGATGAGGCCTTGGAATCCCGGAGGATCTTCCCTAGATTGGGGCCTTGGCATCCATAGGATCTTCTCACACGTGGAGGTCGCAATCTCCTAGGAGAAGTATATGGAAGGAGCAATGCTCAACTAATCTATGAGCTAAACAATTGCTAACCCTAGAAAGGAGGAGGGGTGGAGTATATATAGTCTTGGTCACGAAGGGGTAAGTGGAGAAGGGATACAAGGCCCAAGGCCCGTGGCTGCGCATAGGCAGTCCAGACGTCCGGAAGCTGTCGGACGTCCGACGGCTCGCGAAGGACCGGACATCCGGAGGGCGTCGGACGTTCGTGGCTCGGTCGTCC
This sequence comes from Elymus sibiricus, assembly GCA_039707655.1. Classification (NCBI taxonomy): domain Eukaryota; kingdom Viridiplantae; phylum Streptophyta; class Magnoliopsida; order Poales; family Poaceae; genus Elymus; species Elymus sibiricus. The sequence continues at coordinate 360,109,581 of CM077665.1, forward strand.
GGAGGTCTTCGGATTTCCGTCAGTTCGGCTTGGTCGAGGTCGTGTCAGATTTCTGGACGGCGTCGGACGTCCGGGCGCTGGAGGTTGTCGGACGTCCGGAGGGCGTCAGTCATCCGACCGCTGTAGTATGTCGGACGTCCGATGGTTGTCGGTCGTCCGGCCGTTGTAGACATCGCAGCTCCGTCTTCTTCCGTCTCCTCTTCCAAGCTTTCCTCGCGGATGGTGTAGTTGTTCCTTGGCGCTTGCACTCCTCCTCGTCCTCCGTGAAGTTCCGACAACGCCTATGTATGCACGCGAGAGGAGTGTCAAGTAGTATACCATCCTCGAAGGGGTCAAGTGGACACGTGTAAAGGAGATGATTCACCTTTATGTATGTGAAGTAGAGGTCGCACGTGTCACTTGTCAAACGGACTATTGACATGATGATGTCCGTAAGATGCTCCGCATCACCCAGCTTGGTGACAACGAATAGCTGCTTAAATAGCCGGGTCAGGCGGACCGGCGTCGCTTCTATTCGAGCCGAGTGTCTGGGTTAGGCTTCAAAATTGGTGCATTGACGCGCACCATTTAGCCGTCCAGTCACGTCGGTTTTGACCAACATGAATGCGGTAGACGGGCGCCCTATTGCATCTGCTCTGAGCAGCGGTCAATGCGCGGGGAGAATTTTGGGTGAGACCTAATCGTTGAGCACCTACGTGGCGGACGCCCGCAAACCACCTAACGGTTATCCTCTGGTCTGTCGGATTTCGGATATCAAAACCGGCCTTGGAAACATTTGATGCGACGTTGACTAAAAGGTGTCCTGACCCGCTGGCCCGGACGTTTAGCGACGCTTTGATGCATTGCCTTGGAGATGTCCTCACATCGCTGGCATTCAAAGGTCTTGTAGTAACATGGAAGATTTTTGTATCATTTGACCGTGTATTTCGGTCTGTGCTTTATCTATAAAGCAAGCAAAAAGATGGAAGAATTTTTTAAATATTTTACTCGTGGGATATTTTCTCATAAGCTTCAAGGTTGTATCATATATTTATTTAGTCCTATATGAGTGAACATGTACTTAACGATATCAAGAGCACTATTATTTTATTACTTAACGATATTAAGAGCATTACTTTTTTATGAAAATGATAAGTACATGACGTCATGTACGAGCATACGGTAAATCGAACGTTTTCGATGGCAATTCTAGTGACGCAAAGATGACAAGTTAATTGACACACACGGTAATTTTGTTTCAAAAATAAACTGAACACGAAGTTGCCATGCTTGCCCGTTAAAGTTGTCATATTTGCGTCACTAAATATAATACTATTTTTTATAGCTTGTACACAATATTTTGGGATCAAATCAACACTATATACTATAACACTAATCTTCCTAGAATTGGAGAGCCCACATTGAATTGAGGTCTTCAATTGACATTGTGACACCGATTTTGACCTGGTCAACAATTTCTCAAAGCTCTCTCTTTAATTATTTTATTTATACCTATATAACACTATACTCCTTAGTTTTAAAGAGTCCACATTCAATTGAGGTCTCCAAGACTCCAAATTAAATTGGGTCACCCGGTTTTGACCGGGTCAACAATTTCTCAAAACTCTCTCGTTCAATTCTTTAGACAAATACACTACGCTTCTTAATGGGTTTAGTTTACGATTTTGACCGAACCAACAGGTTTTCAAATCAATCAACAGCAACCGGCCTATAAAAACATATCAACCACGCTCACGTAGCCGTCGACGTAGAAAGCCCCCCCCCCCCCCCCCCCACACACACACACATATATATATATATATATAAAAGGTTGGTTAGCATATAATATAGAATCCCACCACGAAATGCCCATCAAATTACCAAATTATAAATAATAATAAAACACGCTATGTCATCTCTCCCACCCATTAAACGAAATATTTCATTAGTTTTAAAATATAAGGGGAATTAGTTTTTTGAAAGTCAAATCGTACAATTTTGACCAAGTTGAGAGCAAAAATATCGACATCCACAATATTAAATAAAAAATATGAAAATTCATGTAACGATTAATCTAATCACAACATTTTGATATTATAAATTTTAATATATTTATATATAAATTTAATCAAATTTAAAAGGTTTGACATTTGAAAAATAATACGCATTGTATTTTAAAACATAGTGATTATGTTTTTTTAATCTAACGACGCAGCAAAGCGCGCCCAGTCCTTCTAGTTATTATTTAAACTTGTACAAGTAAATCAGCAATACTTTTAGCACTATCGTAGTACAAACTTATCGAGAGCACTATATTTTTTCTTGCCAGGGTGGCGAGCACTATTTTCGCTTCAGCTTTTTCAAAAACCGGACCAATTATGGTTTGGTTGACTGGTAGGAGTACGTAGTTTGGGCGCATGGCATTGAATTTGACGGGACTGGGCGTGCTGCAGCTTCTCGGCCTCTCCCCTCTTTCCCCCTCTCCATTCCGGAGCCGGATCCTCCTCCGTTTCGTTTGTATCTCATCTGCTCTGCTCTGCTGCCGCTCTGGTGTGTAGATCTGGTAACTTAATCCTGCTCCAGTTCTTCCTTTATTGTGCGATTGTGTGCTAATTTTCAGTTTCATTTACAAATTTGTGCCTTTTGTTTCTCACAGGGAGGATCAGAGTCAGACATTGTGGTTTTGTAACTAGACTAGAAGAGGCGCGTTAATGTCGCAAGAACTGGTGCGTGCGGCAATGGCTGCCGCGCCCGGTGAAGTTCCGCCGCCCTTGGTCACCCCCGTTCTTCTTCCGCAGGCCAAAAGGGTGAAGGAAGACCCGAGTTTTCCCCAAGCCTCGCCGGTGGTTCCGACCTTGACGGCAGAAGACTGGTCCAAATGGTCCACGCTTCCGCCCGACCTCGTCCGCCGCGTCGGCGACTGCCTCCTGTCCACCAACGACCTCGACTGCTACATTCACTTCCGCGCCGTTTGCCCCGGCTGGCGCGCCGCCGACGACGACCCCATGAGCGACACCTCCGACCCCCGCTTCCGCCCGCGCCGGTGGATCGTCCTCGACGAGGACTTCCAGTGCGAAGGGAAGCTGCTCCTGTTGAACACTCACAGCGGCCGATTCCTCCATAAAAAGCTCCGGCTGCTCAGCGACCACTACGTCGTAGCCACCACTCGCAATGGCTACTTGGTCCTGGCGGACAAAAGCCCTCCTCACTCTGCCAGCGTCCTCAACCCTCTCACCGGCGTCGTCATCCGTTTCATGGCGCCTGTGCCCCCCGAGGTGGGATCCGGCGCTGTCTCTGGCGTCTCCCTTGCCAACGCTGCCCTCCGGCTCACCTTGTTCGGCGACTCATCTCACAGGATTTACTCGGCCTATACCAACAATAATAGTTTCGTCGTCCACGAGGTTCAGCAAGCAGCTTATGTTTTCTTGCGTAATGCGGCCGTGGGGGGTGTCTACTCAGACACTGTAGGGCTTCGCCTGATTGTTCGTCTATACAGATCGCTGGTGCCTCCAGATGCAAACTACCTTTGTTTTCCGGTGGCTTTGGGTAGAGAAATGCTGCTTGTTGGGAGTGCAGAGGGATCCATCTTTATTTTTAAAACAGACATCGAGTTAGGTAAGCTGGAGGATGTGGACACCATCAACAACTATGCAATTTTCATTGGTCATCAGAGGTGCCTGGCTGTCGATGCTGATAAGTTCATAGGCATTGAGGCAAACTGCATCTACTACACTGAAAATCTGGGTTCGTCCGCTCGCATCGTCAAATGCAACATCAAGGACAGGAAAGTAGAGAAGATCTCTGAAGCTGCCGATTTCGTCAAGAAGGACAAGAAGTTTGTCCTCGTTGCTGACCGTCCTTTGACGATCATCCACCTTCTCTCCAGCTACACCATCAACATCCCGGACTCTCAACTGACCTTGCGACAGATTCCATAAGGCCCCGGCAGATCTTCGTTCAACTCTGGGGATCTCGACGAACGACTGACAAGGCTATGCTTTCCCTAAGTAATTGCTCCTAATTGCCCTCTAGTCTCCTGCTTTGTTATTTTGGATATGCCTTGCCTTGCAACATGTAAGAAACATGTTGATCCTAGGTTAGATCACCTTTAGTGGAACTACCGTTTGCTGTCTTAATTATTACTTGGTCTGTGTGTCCCACTTCTTATTTGCATTACTACTACTCCCTCCGTCCCATAATGTAAGACGTTTTTTTGACTAACGTCTTACATTATGGGACGGAGGGAGTACTTAGCAATGCAATCTGGTGCTTAATTTCTGGCAGCGGTAAATGTTGGCCCAATTTTTGCGAAGTTCTGAATTCAGGTCCTGCAACTGGACTGTTGAACTTGTTACCGTGCCTTCTTGTTCTTTGTATGCTTTATTTATTTTGCAACATCATGCACTGGGCAAAAGACGGGTTTTTTATTTTGTTAAAGATGGCCATTCGAGGCCAGGGTCAAATCATGGTACGGAAGTAATGCTCCCTGGGATCTATTCTTCAACCCCATGAACTAATTGCACTTTTAACTTGTTCCCTGTAATTCTTGGAATTACTGCAGAGACCCAATCTGCAGCACCATTGCTGTTAAGAACAGAGGGTGCATAGATAACTTCTCTGCATATACATATTCCTGACACAGTTTGATGTTGTTGTCTCTAAATGGCTTCTGTAGTTTCTTCACATATTTTTTCCAGGCAGATGTTGTACATTTACACATATATTATCCTGTTCATTGGATCATACTATGATACAGGTTGAAAGTATGCAGAGAACAGTAGTTGAAAGTAACACAGGTCAGTGGATGAATTAAACAGGCACATGCATCACAACTACTTCCTCCGTTCCTAAATATAAGTCTTTTTAGAGATTTCACTACGGACTACATATGGATGTATATAGACATACTTTAGATTGTTGATTCACTCATTTTGCTCCGTACGATAGTTCTCAGTGGAATCTCTAAAAAGACTTATATTTAGGAACGGAGGGAGTAGTAGTTGAAAATAACATAGTCTCGTCTTGTTCATTGAGAAAGATAATGCCACTGGATGTTGAGCTCCTTTGAAGCTATAGTGTAGGTTGAATCCTAAGCTAACTGATGGAGAACTTGAGATCATCAAATGTTTGCCAACTAATCTGCATCATGTGTATTGTAGTGGACTGAGGAATTGACTTTGCTTTATCTTATTTATTTATCTCGTGGTTCTTGTTAGTACTCAACTGTTTGCAATTTATATGGCTCGTGTCCCTCTTCCCTGAACTGAAGAATTGACTTTACCTTGTTATCTAGTGGTCTTCTTAATAGTCAGTATTTAGGGTGTTCCTTGAGCAGTACTCACTAACCTTTTTGTGAGTCCGAGTCCGGTGGCTATGTCGTTTGTTGTTAGGTCTGTTTTGCTTCCTAGAACCACAGGTAAACTTCTTACCCTCCCTGTTGTTTCGACTGCCTGAATTGACCTATTACTGACATTCATTGCAACTCGTAGAAGGAATTTCATTCCTTTGATACTCCCTCCGTAAAGAAATATAAGTGCGTTTAGATCACTAAAGTAGTGATCTAAGCGCTCTTATATTTTTTTACAAAGGGAGTACTGATTAATTGATAGTGTGGTGAATTTTTGTTGTAGCACGATCAATTCATGTCAGTTTTCCACGTGGATATTCCTTTGTTTTGTGTCAACGATCAATTAGTTTTATGATGATGATGTTTTTCTTATTCATTCAGTTTGCATACCAATTGCTTTCCCTGATTAAAAAAGTAGATCAGTTTGTTCACTTGGATACATTTGAAACTCTGAATGATTGCTTCTTCCGCAGCTTCTACCTCTGCTTCAAGACAATCGCTGGTCTTATTATCTCTTGGGGATCCTTGTTATATCAGTGACTGCATGCAGTCATCAAGGCTATCTCCGGCTCCTCGTCAGACTTCAGGTTGGCGAAGAGTTCGTGGACCTTCCCCCGTGCCTTGCGGAGATCGCGGCGGTTGGCCTCCACCTCCGCCTCCGAGTGGATGGGCGGCGAGTTGAATCCCCATCCCAAATAAGCCACCTGAGAGGAACTTTAGATCCAGGCTTGATGATCGTGACCAATTGCTAAGCACCAACATTTTGCTGTCGTTCTGCAGTTTGAAAACTTATGCACTGTCATAATACAAGCTTGGGGCTCTCCTCCCTCCCTGCTGCTCAAACCAGTAATGAAAAACCTCCCAGACAAGGTCCTAAACCCCTTGGCACCCCAGAGCATGCTTTCAGCGTGGTGACCACGACTGTGGCGTGCCCCAGAGCGCGACCACGGTGCGCCCGAGCCCAACCTCCCTGTTCATCCCCGCGCCGCTCCCCCAGCCGTCGCAGCCCGACCCAGTGCACCGCCAGCTGACTATACTACTAAATCAGAAACATCGAAAATAAGAAGAAGAAAAACCAACGCGGGAACGAAGCAAGAAGCCACACGAGTGAGTCAACCAACATCACGTACGCACTCGATACCAGATCAAAAGATAATCCACGCTTTTGCTTTCCTCCGGTTGGCATAAAAAAACGGCATAGCAAAACGAGTGGCCTTTTCGCCGCCTGCGCGCCCATCCCTCCTCCGTGTCAGCGACCTTACTATGGGCCGGCCCTATTCGCCTTGATCTGGCCCAGAAGAAGGATGACCTCCAACTACAAAAGGCACACGAGTGCCCACAGAAGAGGCGGCTTAGACGGATGGGCTTCGGCCGGCTTGCGAGGCGTGCGAGTTTCCTCTCCCTGTAGCTCGTCTTCCTCCTCTGTATCCTTCCTTCCTCTTGTTCCTCCTCTTGTAATCCTTGATTTGTAGCCAGACCATGGTGATTGAGTGAATCTAGTAGCTGGATGCTAACAATTGGCATCAGAGCCGTTCGATCCTTCTCCTGAATTTCTCAAAATCTCCACCAAAATTTTTCCCCCAACCATTGCCTGCAACCTGTTCGACAGTATGCCAAGCCACAAATTCGTCTGCCCCGAAGGCGTTCTTCATGCCAGGATCAGCGACGTTCGCCAGGCGGTCACCGTCGAATCAATTCGCCAGTTGTTTCGTCACTCCGGTGATGGATATGTGATCTGTGCGTACGAGCGAGTGGTGGACGGAATGTACGGCGTGGAGGCGTACATCGAGTTCGGGTCTCGATGGAGGGCGGCCCGAGCTCGAGATGCCCTGGATGGCCATGCCATCTACGAGGGGTGTTGCATCCTTGCCGTGGACCTCCTACCACCGACCTACACCACCATCACCATGCCGGATGACGACGGGATGGCGCCGTCGTACTTCTACGACGACACTCCGTACGCGGAGTGGGAGGTAGCGTTGGCTGCGGTCGAGCGCCATGATGAGGTGCCCGATACTTCCACCAACGACCTCCAACTCGAGGCGTCCATGGGCGCCATCAGCGCGACTCTGTCCGAGCTTGCCGCTCCTACAGTACCAACGCCGTCCGCGACCATTGGCAACGCCATCCTGGAGCTCAGTGTGCATGACAAGGTGCTCGAAGTCGATGACACCAACGACTCCGCTCCAACGCCCACCACCTGTTCGACGGGGTGCCCAAGCTGCGAAACATCCGACGAGTCGGTGCTCGCCTCGTCCGCAGCACCACCTTCATTCACGACTGCCGGCAGCGTCGCCCCTGAGCCTGCTGCACCGGAAGCCATTCAGATGTCGCTGCATTGGTTGTTCCCTATCTTCAATCTGGACAACTTGGCACCCACTAGGTGCTCGACAAAGGTACCTGTCCAGATCGCTTTTCCCTTGACGTCCCAGTTCACCCAAGTCAGTGATAGCAGAGTTGAGTCGCGGCCGTTACCATGGCCATCCTTTGCATGCATCCAGGCATGTACATTGGTACAGTTGGAAGAAGTTCTAAACCTCGCGATTGCTTCAGCTGGTTTACCTCTGCAACATTCAGTTGGGCTGCTACATGATTGGTATTTGTGCTTTACAAGATTGAGACCCACTGATGCAATATTTGTCGCGGTCAGGATGAGGAGCTTATTAATTATATCAAGTGATATAGTCTGTGCACCAGCTCATGTTGTGATTGGGGAATTGTGCTGTAAGCTTCAGAACAAGGAAATTCTAGTACAAAGAATATATTGGCATCTGATTGCGGAAGTACGTTTGGAAGCACTGAGGTTTTCATGGCTGCCACCTCAAGGTAATATCTGTAGCCCACTCACAAGTTTTCTGCTGAAGAAATCAATTGGCATATCTCTGCAATCCTATTGGGAGGGTACAAATTCTTTTGCAGTGATGTTGACACCTAGTCTTCAAATGTACGAGCATAAGAACAAATGCAGTTTACTGGAACATGATATATCAGTGGTGTGTTTGGCTGTATATAAAAGGTCCCATGGCATGTATTGTTCTGCTGGACGACATGACATCACCACTTCCAACAGTGCATCATTCTTCTTAAGGGGGTCTCCTTATTGTTTATGTCTTGAAGGAGATATGCTATATAGTAGCATTATCAGTGCATATATTGCATCTGCTTTGCTTGCCAGAAAAGGGTTAGACAGAGATGCTCATTTCTTGTTCCTTGGGTCCTCTTGCTCTGATTCGGTCCTATTGATCTTTGAAACATTCGACTGGCGAATTGCCTGGCCACCCCCCTCTAGAGGTCATGTTCTTGTCTCCAGATATATCAACTGCTTCAGTTCCTTCCAAGTTTACTTGGTTGTGGATCGCTTCTCCTTGGACTTGTTGCTTTTGTGTGTGGCTGAGCTCTTCATCTATAATTCTGAAATTTCCCAATGGATAATAGCTTGGTTTCTCAAGTTGGGGCATTCTGCCAGTGCTATCATGTTGAAGCAAGCATTCTCTCAGTCACTGATGCAATGGAAGATTCCATGGCTACATCCACCGCTGGAGTGTAGGTTTCAGTTTTGCCCCACTGGAAAATCTTTCTTATGTGGTTCTGGCTCTGCAAAATTTCAGTGGGCAATTGCATGGCCGAGTGCAACAACTGGTGAGGCATTCCCTGTTGGCTCTGAAAAATTCCAATGGGAAATTGTTCGTATGATTTCCAATGAATTACTGCTCCCTAACATAGGATGCAGAACCACAGAAGCATATTTTGTTGAGGGCTACCGATACAGAGATGGAGACTTTTCTCCTGGTGTCTATATATCACCTTTGCAGATACGGAAAGTTGATTGTGTTGCTTTGCTCAGTCCTAAGGAGGCACTGGATCAGTCGTGGGTTTCCTATTCTAAGACCTGGTGGCGAGACAATCTTGACAGCATGGATGATGCATGTTTGGGGAATGGTTTTGATGGAGGACCCATTGTTGCAATCAACATGATACAGTTTCGCTTGCCTATGAAGACACATGGTTTCAACATGATTAACAGTGGCCAAGCTTACTACTACTATGCATGCCCTGTTCTTGACAATACATATCTGCAAATCATGGTTAATTGCTCTGCTATTGAGATGGAGGGTTACAAATTCTCAAAAGATCTTGTTCTTGACTCCTATCACAGATGCACTGTCCAATTGAGCTCCCAATGTGCACTCGTCACAAGATTGAATCAGTGGTCTACAATTAGTCAACCAAGTGCTCTGTGTCTGACTCTAGTTCCTGGTGTGCTCATTTTACAAAACCAGCAACTGACTTGGGATCCAGGTGAGACAATACTTGATTCGGTTCAGCTTGTAGTACAAGTGCCTTGGGATCCCGGTGGTTCGACAGGGAATCGGCTTGAGGGCAAGCCGAAACTTATGGAGGGGGGATTGTCAGCGACCTTACTATGGGCCGGCCCTATTCGCCTTGATCTGGCCCAGAAGAAGGATGACCTCCAACTACAAAAGGCACACGAGTGCCCACGGAAGAGGCGGCTTGGACGGATGGGCTTCGGCCGGCTTGGCGAGGCGTGCGAGTTTCCTCTCCCTGTAGCTCGTCTTCCTCCTCTGTCTCCTTCCTTCCTCTTGTTCCTCCTCTTGTAATCCTTGATTTGTAGCCAGACCATGGTGATTGAGTGAATCTAGTAGCTGGATGCTAACACTCCGCTTGCCACCACGCACGACACGAGCGCGTGCGCAGTAGACCTGTAGTGCTGCAGCGGTCACGGCCGCCCCCGGCTTCCCCCTCCCCCCCGGTCGACGAAGACTGGACGGAAGCTTTCGTGCCCGCCAAGCCGTGACACGCGCAACGTGCCGCGCCCGGCGATGCGCACGTAAGCGCTGACAGAAACCACCAGCCGCCGCCACAAGTATACCTAGTGAAAAAGGAATCCACCCACTCTGACCCTGCGCGGGCAAGGCAGGCAGATCGGGTCGTTTACCGGACCGATGGCGACCGGTGCTTCGCCGCGAAGGAGCCCGTGGGGGGAGACGTGTTGAAACGCTACCAGCGCGCGGGCGCCTACCTACACCACGTAGAGGAGGAGGAGGAGGAGAACGAGAGGTCCGGAGCCGCCGCTGCCGGGCATGGACCGTGGAAAAGGCGGGCAAGCAGGAAAGAAGACGTCGCATTCATGGCCGGATTGCTCCGCCGCGGCAGGTGATGGCCCTTTTTTCCCTTCCGAAACAAACCGGAGCCACCGAACGCGAAAACCCCGAATCCCCCGCTCTACTGCCCAACTGGCAACCGATCACATCACGTCACGGTCGCGCAACTAATCAAGGCATGCGTTAGTTAATGCGTACGCCTTATCTCCTTGGAAGAAAACACATTTTTTTTGTACGGGTACGTCTCGTGTTGTACAACGTGAAATGAAAATCGTTGATCTCGAGCCGCATTTTTTTATTTTGCGATGGAAAAGAAAACCTGTCCTTTTTTCATGGGCTATGCGACTCTATCGCGATCTCTAGCTGCGGGCCAGCCGAATCAGAAGCTCGGCCATCCCAGTCCAACCAGCGAATCCGGGGGCGGTTGCAAAGGGGCTCCGTGGAACCGGTCCACCACGTACGCTTATCTTCGTGCGGTTCCGGGACGCTGACGCCCGATCCGGCGCGATCCGGCGGCGTCGCTCCGTCACGCAGAGCACCACGTGTGCGGGCCGCGTGGCGCACGTGGAGGCAAGGCGCACTGTGGCGGCCAACAAACAACGTCCATCCGTCCGTCTGCGACGGCTCTGTCTTTCCATCCGTCCGTGCATCAAATGCCTTGGCTCTAGCGGGTCCCGTCCTCTTCCTGGCCGCTGCTACGCAATCCATGGCTGGCTCTACACGTTTACGTGCACGCGATAAGCTGGCCGCGCTTACATCAGCCGCGGGTCCCGCGTGTCAGTGGGTACGGCGTGACGATCGAGGACGGTGAGGGATGACCAGAAAGAACGGTTCACGTGTTTTAAAAAAATGTTCCCTCAAAAAAAAATGCTTCATGTTTTGCACAAAGAGACTTGCCACTGGAGAAGACACGCGGTGGGTCAAGTGGAAGTTTCTTATCGTCAAAGAAATTTGTCAAATTAAAATGAAAGTTACTTCGTGGTTTGAAAGATTGAAAAGTTTGCTCGAACTGTGCATTCTCTAAGGCCTTCTTTGGTTCATATGATATAATTGGCACTACATTATTTGTTTGTCATAAGTTTCAGCTTTGACTTTGCAGTGATGGTATAAACAAATCATAGTCTTCTATTCTTTTTTTTAAATCATAGCCTTCTATTGTTTGATTTGCACCTTTCTATTTCATGATTCCGATCAATCCCAATCACTGACTTGTTCGGACGTGATCTCAGTAGAATCACTTGTTGTTCTCATTCACATTTATGGTCTGCATGTTTAATTTGTTTTCAATCGTATTATGTCCTTGATCTCTCTTTCTTATACATTGTGGTTTGCGAACTAAGAGCAATTCCAACCGATCTCCTGTAATCGGTTAGAGGAGCAAAATAGGCGGCTAACTGGATCTAGCCGAACGCCCAGACGGTTAGTGGAGTGAAAATTATACTCCTTTGACCGAAAAGTCCCCCCCCCCAACTCTCCTAAATATACTCGAGCTCGGCGCGGCTGAGTAAAAAAATTCATCCCCCTCTCCCACCCGCACGACCACCCCTTCTTGCCGTCGCCGCCCTCACTCGTCGTGGCCACCACCGATGACCCCGACTCCAGATGGAATGGATAGCCAAAATCCTTCCGCCACTTGCACCCAAAAAAATGTTGAGCACAAGAAACCTTCTCCGTTCCACCTCATCGGCATCCACCGTCGGAGGCAAGGTCCGTGGGGTGGACACTACGTCTCCGGCGACGGTAGGTCGTCCTCCCGCTGCTCCTCCCGCTAGCAAGCGGACAAGGAAGCCGGCATCTGTTGCGTCGCACTCGTCAAGGAAGGTCTCAACTATGACTTGGTGCTCGATCACCAATTGGGCAAAGAGGAGGCCGAGGCCGATGAGGTGGCCGAAGAGGAAGAGGTCAAAGATCCCATGAAGACCCAAACAAGCTCGAAGCCACAAATATGAAGGGCTCACAACGATTCGCAAGATGAAGATCTTGCTTTGTGTTATGCTTGAATAACATCTCCCTTGATTCATCGGTTCGAACGGACCAATCAAAGGATTGTTTTCGGGGGATGATTGTCAAGTACTATAACAACTCTGTGGATGTCACATCAAGTTGCACCCAAGGCTCTCTTTCATTGGGGTACCATCCAAGATCAATGCAACCGATGAGCCGGTTATATTGATCAAGTGAACCATGAACCACCGCGCGGTCTATCGGTCTTGGAGCATGGCCATGTCATCCACGATTTATTGAAGCAACAAAATAAAAAGTACGACCATAAGACCTTCACATTGTAACATTGCTACAAAGAACTTTGTATCAACGAGAAGTGGATTAGGAGAAAGGACGAGTGTCGGTGTCAAAACCGGCGGATCTCGGGTAGGGGGTCCCGAGCTGTGAGTCTAGGATTGATGGTAACAAGGGGACGAAGGAGACGGTGTTTACCCAGGTTCGGGCCCTCCTATGGAGGTAAAACCCTACGTCCTGCTCGATTATATTGATGGTATGAAGGTTACAGAGTTGATCTACCTCGAGATCGACTAGCTAAAACCCTAGATGAGTTTCTCCGTCCTACAATCTAAAACCCTCCCGGCTTATATAGACACCGGGGGTCATTAAGGTTACACATAGTCGGTTGTCCATCGGAGGGAAAAACATGCCTAATCTACTATTTCAAACTTGAAAGACACGCCACGACTCCTGAGGTTTCCTCCATAGCGACGAGGCCTTCGATCGATCCCATCCTCAGCGAGCGGCCCATGAGCCCGACCTATGAGAAATAGGGCGGCAGTCCGAGGACCCCTTAATCCCGGACTCCCTCGGTAGCCCCCGGACTAGCCTCCAATGCCGAGGTATATCCGGACAATCTTGCGCGTTGAAGTCTTTGGCTTGTGAGGCGAGTCCCTCTATCCCTGCTTGCTCGGCAACCATCCCGTCATCGGAGAATTCTCAAACGTTGAGAATTTGCGGGACCCACTGTAGTAACTTCCAGCGCTTCTCGATCCTCGTGCGCCGAGGGGAGACGAGCGGCCCGACAGCTTTTTACAAGACCGCCCCTCCCGTAAGGGAGGCACCACCTATTTAAACAAGTCGAATCGTGGTCTGAGTCACATCTTCCTCTTCTTCCCCATCAGAAAAAACTTCAAGCGAGAGATCGCCACAAAAACATGGCGAGCGCCCCCAGCACTTCCTCGCGTCCTTACGGCTCTCGTCCCGGGGATTGGGCAAGTTGCTCTGTATCCCTCCTTCGGCTATGTGACCTCGAGACCCAAGGGTATCTTCCTTCCTCGGATCTGGCGGCTACCCGCGCCGGTTTGACTTCTTTTGACAACGAAGCCTTCGTGGAGAACTTCCCCAATCCTAACAAGGGAGAGCGGGTATGCTTCGTGCCTTTCCTCTTGCGGGGCCTAGGGTTCCCCATCCATCCTTTCCTGAGGGGATTACTGGAGTTCTATGGGATCCAGCTCCATCATCTTACCCCCGGATCTATTCTGCATATCTCGGGCTTTGTTGCCCTTTGCGAAATGTTCTTGGGCTGCGAGGCACACTTTGAATTATGGAGGAAATACTTCTGCCTCGTCCCCCGAATTCGGGGTGAGACAATTCGGGAAGTCGGAGGAGCCGAAGTATGCCGTATAGCCGGGACAGGGTATCCAGTGGGGACACCGAAGAAGGAGTCCGAAGAATAGTCTTCGGAATGGTTCTGTATTGAGGACGTTCCCCTATTTGATCCAGCTCGGAGGGGTTTGCCCGAATACTCCGACACCCCTTTGAAGAAAAGGTACAGTTGGCGACCGAAGAGTTCATCCCAAGAGGACGGTGCTGAAGTTCAACGCTTGGCCGCCCATGTAAGGATACTGGCCCATCACAAGCTGACCATGATTGACATGATGGCCGCCGCCATCACCCGATGCGTTCAACCTCTTCAGCAAAGGATACATCCTTTGTGGCGTTACAACGGAACAAGTGACACCACTAACTCCCGACGGCTGGGTCCTGCCAATCAAGCGGCATTGGTGGCCGCACTTGCCGACCTGTACAAAGGAGAAAAAGAAAACTTCGTTCGGCTACCGGTCAAGGAGGGCTACTCGAGTTACAACCCCATCGAGTGGGTAAGCCTTTCGACTTTGCGACCTGAGTTCGGGTTTTTTATTTGCCCTTTTTGACCAAAGCTTTCAATCTGCGCAAACATGAATGGAGGAGCTTTTGTTGAGACAGTCAATTGTCCGCCCCCCCCCCAACCAGAGAACTACTCTCGAGATGACGATCCAGGATTCCATGAAGACCCGGAGCTGTCAATTGGGTATGAAGACGGGGTCTTTTACCAAGAAGGCCTTGATCGATCCAAGGTGGCTATCATAGCCGATCACCCCGGATCACTCCCTTCCTCCACTACAGGCAAGAAGAAAAATTCTTCCCGTAAAATACAAACGTCCTTCGTCGACCCAAATATGCCGGTTTCCACTCCCAAGCGTCGGCGGTCCTCGCGACGAACGTCGGCTACAGCAGCAATGCCCGGACCGGGCATCAACAGGAGTCCTTCATGTGAGCCGGTCGTAGAGACGGCGCCGACCACTCGTTCAGCCAAAAGGTACTTTGTTCGGCCGCTTAATCTATTGTTTATTATGATCGATAGGATCTTACAGAAGATCTTATGTTGAAATACTCAGGAAGCGAGTACAACCATCTTCTGCCGAGGATGTTTGCCGGGATGCCTGGCAACACTCATGAATCAAGATCTTCTGCTCATGCTGAACCTGCCGCGGAGGCCCCTGGGGTCAATTCGGTCCCTAAAGACTCCGGGGACGCGCTATCAGTCACTAAGTCTGAAGTAGAGAGCGCGATGAACCACCGGCGGCGACGAGAAAGCCTGCGCCACCTGGCGTTTTCCGAACAAGAGTTTAATGCTCTATGCTCGGCAAATGCACACATCGGAGCTGCCCGAGCTGGGCTCGGGGAAGCCGTGAAACTGATATCATCCAGCCTGAAGGTGAGTGATTGATTTTGAGAATCCGGACACATATGTAAACCCAGTAGCCCCTGAACCTTGAATTGGTCGAGACGACCGAGTTAAGGATCCGCATATTGTTTTATGGATGATGCAGGCCTCAAGGCAGCAGAACGAGCAATTGGCCAATGAATTGGAAGCGGGCCGAACACAGGTGGAAGTCGTGAAGGCCGAACTTGAACAAGTGAAGAAGTTTACCCGGGAGGCGCATGGTGAGTATATCTATTCGGCTGTTCTTAGTATATAATCCCATGCTGACGCGAGGGTATTTTTTAGCAGCTGAATCTATAGGGCAGTTGCAAAAAGATTTAGATGCAGCCCGGGAATCTCAGAGGTACGCCGAGTCCCAGTATGAGGCCGGCTGCCTTTCGTTGCAACGAAACCTGGAGGAGAAGAAACGCCTCCAGGCGGAAAACAAGCAGCAGGCCAAAGAAATTGAGAGTTTAAAGACTCAATTGGCCAAGACCCAAGAGGAGAACCAGAAATTACAGAGGGGCATGTTCGGTAAATGTGATTATAATGTCGAAGGGTATCTCTCCTACATGAAGTGTAATGGACATGCCTTGTCTCATGTTTTAGGTCTCCTAACCGGGCGGCCTGAAGAAGAGATCGGCTCCTACCGGGGGAGCCTTCTGAAGGAACTGTCCACCGTGCATGAGCGGGCTCGGAAGGCTACGAGGAGCATGATAAAAGCGCTATGGCCTGCCGAGAAGCCTCCGGAAGGGATGACCGAACTAGCCGATCGGTTCAAGGAAGCCCAGAGTCGGTTCGAGCTATGGAAGACATCGGCCTGCCGGGAGGGAGCACGAGAGGCGTGGGCGATGATCAAGACCCATTATACCGGTCTTAACCCCGAGCATATGGCTCGGGTTGGGCCAGCAGGGCCTGATGGGCAAGAAGTGCCACTTCACCTGGTGTACGACCAAGTGATGCCTGCCGCTCGTCTCTCGCAGGAAGATTGCGCCCTGGATGCCTTAATAAACAATCTTGACCGGCAGCCAGATGTGTGATTTTATGTAACTATGTACTTTAAATCAAAAAATTGTTCCGTCTGTGTTGTAAACTTTGTCTTAACTGGCCATCGGCTTCGACCTCCCACGCTAAGAGCTTGGGAGTGTTCCGTATAAAATATCCCTTGATAAGAGGGAATTCTTTCGAGGAACCAGGCAATCCGGCCATTTGGTACGAACAGACAGAAGATGCACAGGGAGATATGTTATATTACTGCTTAGCGTAAGAAACATCTTCCAAAGAAAATAGTACCTCTATCGGTGCCTTCCTTTAGGTTGTTACGTGAATCGTAGATAGTAAGGCCGCATACTGCGAGTATGCGACTAATGACCTTTTTGAGAAAAGAAGCCCGAGTAATGGTAATAGCAACCATAATATTATTTGTTGCTTCCGTCGTAGCCGACCAATTTTCTACTAAAGATAGCTAGCTTTTGGCTTCACCCGTCTGAGGTATGTATCCGGATAACCCGGTCGTAGCAATCGCAGAGGTGCTCCCTTTACCCTCTAGCTGAACAATCGGGAACGTAGAGGGTAAACACAGGAGCGAGGCAACCCAGCTTGGCAAAAATCTTAGTTCGAATTGATGCATATAATGGCTTAAAAATCGACAAGGGAAACATGCATACACAGGAAATGTGAATAGATGCTTAAAATATATAATCATCGGCTTCGGGAAGAAGCCCCCAGGTGTTTTATTCGGGTCTGGCATTTGAGGATGTATGCCGAAAGACTTAACACGAGCTCGGTTTAGCCGAACATAGACTTGGGGAGAGAAAAAAATCCGAACCTGCCGAACATCAAGGTGGAAGGGAAGAAAAATGAAAAGAAAGAAAAGAAAAAAGAGGGTAAAAAGTATGACGACACCGATCTAGCCGTAAAAACGCCGAAGATGAGCTGCGTTCCATGGGTGTGGTTCGAGGCAGTTATCTGGCGGGTTTCGAAGACGATAAGCCCCTCCTGCGAGTACTTCGTCGATTATGAAGGGGCCCTCCCATTTGGGATTGAGCTTATGCTTTTGCTTCTCGGGGAGCCGTAAGACGAGTTCACCCACATTGTACGCTTTTGCCCTGACCTCCCTGCTTTGGTAACGCCGGGCTTGCTGTTGATAAAAAGTAGAGCGAGCCCGAGCTATGTCGCGCTCTCCTTCTAAGGCGTCCAAGTCGTCCTGCCAATCTAACTCGGCCTCCTTTTCTTCGTACATGCGCACCCTTGGTGCATCGTGAATAATATCACAAGGAAGGACTGCTTCTGCCCCGTAGACCATGAAAAATGGTGTGTATCCTGTTGATCGATTCGGGGTGGTACGCAGGCCCCACAGAACGGAGTCAAGCTCCTCCACCCAATGGCAGTCGGACTCATGAAGAGACCGTACCAGACGTGGTTTAATACCACTCATGATGAGGCCGTTGGCCCGTTCGACTTGTCCATTGGTCTGCGGGTGATACACCGATGCATAATCGAGCTTAATGCCCATTTTTGCGCACCAGTCCTTCACGTCCTGGGCGGTGGAGTTGGATCCATTGTCCGTTATTATACTGTGCGGGACGCCGTAACGGTGTACCACGCCGGATATAAAGTCGATTACTGGTCCGGACTTGGCTGATTTGACAGGTATTGCTTCGATCCATTTGGTGAACTTGTCCACCATGACCAGTAGATATTTATTTTTCTTGGTCCCCCCTTTAAGTGGTCCGACCATATCCAGCCCCCAGACCACAAAAGGCCAGGTAATCGGAATAGTCTGAAGAGCTGTTGGGGGCATGTGACTTTGGTTTGCAAAGAGTTGACATCCCACACAATGCTGGACAAGTGACTTGGCGTCCGCTCGAGCGGTGGGCCAGAAGAAACCAGCCCGAAAGCCTTTGCTTACTAGGGCCCTTGCCGCGGCGTGATGGCCGCCCATTCCTGCGTGGATTTCGGACAAGAGTTGCCTTCCTTCTTCCTCAGATATGCACCGCTGGAGTACTCCGGTGGTGCTTTTCTTGTATAACACACCCTCGTGGACTTTATAAGCCTTGGATCGTCGAATTATGCGTCTCGCTTCTGTCTGATCGTCGGGGAGTTCTTGGCGAAGAAGGTAAGCGAGGAAGGGCTCGGTCCATGGTGCAATTACTGCCATGACCTCATGAGCCGAAGGCGTTTCGTCCATTACGGGGCCGCCGATGATTTGGTCGTCTGGTTCATTTATAGGGGGAACAACCTCTTCTGCACTGACGGATCCGGCGCCCTTATTGTCATCCTGCCAAACCACCGTTGGCTTGAAGAGCCGTTCAAGGAAAGTGTTTTTTGGGACAGGGTCGCGTTTGGCCCCCATGCGGGCCAGTAAGTCAATGGCCTGGTTGTTGTCTCTAGCGACATGATGGAATTCCAGCCCCTCGAACCGTGCGGATATTTTAAGGACGGCGTTTCTACATGCCACCATCTTCGGGTTTTTTGGCATCGAATTCACCGTTGATTTGAGAGATGGCCAAGTTGGAGTCTCCCCGTACCTCCAGCCGTTGTATACCCATGGAAGCTGTCATCCAAAGACTGTGCAGAAGTGCTTCGTACTCGGCTGCATTGTTGGAATCGGCATACATGATTTGCAACACGTATCGGACGTTGTCGCCTGTGGGAGATGTGAGAATAACTCCAGCCCCCAGTCCGCCTAGTGTTTTGGATCCATCGAAGTACATCGTCTAATGGGAGTATGTACTATATTCCCTGGGGAGCTCGGCCTCCGTCCATTCAGCGAGGAAATCTGCCAACACCTGAGATTTAATAGCTCGTCGTGGCTTATAGGCGATTTCGAAAGGAAGGAGTTCAATGGCCCATTTGGCTATGCGGCCGGTGGCGTCCCTGTTATTGATTATGTCGTTCAGGGGTACTTCGGATGCCACCATGACAGAACACTCTTGAAAGTAGTGTCTTAGTTTCCGTGATGCCATAAATACTGTATAGGCTATCTTCTGGTAATGCGAGTATCTGGACTTGCATTGCGTTAGCACTTCTGACACATAGTAGACCGGCTTCTGTATCCGGAATTTGTGACCCTCCTCCTCTCGTTCGACGATGAGCACGGTGCTAACCACTTGGTTGGTGGCCGATATGTACAATAACATTGGTTCACCGGCGCCTGGTGCTGTGAGTATGGGGTTTCTTGCCAGCAGTGTTTTAATTTCCTCTAACGTAGCAGCTGCTTCATCGGTCCATTCGAAACTGTTGGTCCGTTTCAGCAACCTGTAGAGCGGTAAAGGCTTTTCACCGAGACAGGAAATAAAGCGGCTTAACGCCGCCACACAACCCGCCAACTTTTGGACATGCTTTAGCTCTGTGGGAATTGCAAGTTCCGATAGGGCGCGTATCTTAGCCGGATTCGCTTCTATTCCTCTATGGGAAACAATGAATCCGAGTAGTTTACCAGCGGGAACTCCGAAGACACATTTCTCCGGATTGAGTCGTATATCGTACCCGCGTAAGCTGGCAATGGTTTGCCTTAGGTCGTCGATCGGCCGACTGACATGTTTGGTTTTAATGACCACGTCGTCCACGTATGCCTCGACTGTTTTACCGACCTGTTTTTCGAGACAAGTCTGGATCATGCGCTGGTATGTAGCCCCAACGTTTTTTAGCCTGAAAGGCATTGTGTTGAAGCAGAATGGCCCGTAGGGGGTGACGAATGCGGTTGCAGCTTGATCGGATTCCTTCATTTTGATCTGATGGTATCCGGAGTAAGCGTCGAGGAAGCACAGTGAGTCGTGCCCGGCTGTGGCGTCAATAATCTGGTCTATGTGTGGTAGGGGGAAAGGGTCCTTAGGGCAGGCCTTGTTAAGGTCTTTGAAGTCGACGCACAGCCGCCAGGATTTGTCTTTCTTCGGTACCATCACCAGGTTTGCCAACCATTCGGGGTGTTTGATCTCCCGTATGAATCCGGCCTCTAGCAATTTGGCTAGTTCTTCACCCATGGCTTATCGTTTAGGCTCGGAAAAGCGGCGTAGAGTCTGTTTGACGGGTTTGGAGCCTGGGATTATATTCAGGCTATGTTCTGCCAGCCGTCATGGGATTCCTGGCATATCGGAAGGATGCCAGGCGAAGATGTCCCAGTTTTCTCGTAAGAATGCTCGCAGCGCCTCGTCCACCATGGGGTCCAGCTGAGCTCCGATGGATGCTGTCTTATTAGGGTCCGTTGGGTGCACCTGAAATTTAACAATTTCATTTGCAGGTTTAAAGGACGTGGGTTTGGGCCTTTTACTAAGGATCACATCGTCCTTGTCCACTGTTGACTGGAGAGCGGTCAATTCCTCTGTAGCAAAGGTCTCAGCTAGTGCCTCGAGGGCGAGTGCTGCTGTTTTGTTCTCAGCTCGAAGGGCTATATTTGGGTCACTGGCGACTGTGATTACCCCATTTGGGCCTGGCATCTTGAGCTTCATATACCCGTAATGGGGTATAGCCTGGAATTTTGTGAAGGCGTCACGCCCCAACAGGGCGTGGTAGCCACTGGGGAAGGGCACGATATGGAAGAGAAGTTCTTCAGATCGGTAGTTTTCGGGCGTGCCAAACACTACGTCCAGGGTGATACGTCCTGAACAACGCGCCTCTTTCCCAGGGATGATCCCCCGGAAGGTTGTGTTGTTGTGCTCGATGCGAGATCGGTCGAACTGCATTTTTTCCAGGGTGTCTTCGTAGATGAGGTTTAAACCACTGCCGCCATCCATTAGCACCTTCTGTAGCCTGAAACCATCAACGATGGGGTTTAGGACCAGTGCAGCCGGTGTTTGACAGGGACGGATGGTTGGTCGGTCAGTGTCTCCGAAGGTGATTGGTATGTCTGCCCATGAACTTGTTGCCGGCACATGGTAGACCTGTTCGAGTTCTCTAAGAGCTCTTTTCCTCCTGTTCCTGGAGGGGAACGTTTCGTAGATCGTCAGGACTTCGGCATTGTATTCTGGCGGCGTTGTGGAGCGCCTGTTCGGCGGTAGTGCCTCGAGGATGGCCTCTCCACTTTTTGCGACCTGCCTGACGACCCAGCAATTTCTGAGGCTGTGAGTCGGGCTTGCGTTCAGCAATACAGAATGTATAGGGCATGGCTTGTCCAATATTCCGTCAAGGACAGTTCTGGCCCCCGTAGGGGGTCTATTTCTCTTTTCAGCGGGTTCGGGTTCGGCTAGCCGCTTCGGAGGTATTCGCTTTTTCCGATCTCCTCTAGGGTGTTCGGTAAAGTCTGGTTCCGAAAGTAACCGTTCGGCTTGCCAGGTGCTTTCCATTGCACAGTATTTTTGTACCAGGTCCGATAGCTCGGTGAAGCTGCGGATGTGTCGACGGGATAGGGCATTGAGGATCCCTTCATCGTGACAATTGCGACCGAAGGTTGCCATTATCTCCTGGTCACTAGAGCCTGGTACTCTATCTCTAATGAGGAGAAGTCTAGCCCAAAAATGATGAACCGACTCTCCTGGTAATTGTTTGACATCCCGTAAGTCCGAAGACTTGGACTCTCCTGTGGTGCTTGAATGCTCGACTTGGGTGGTGGGTGGGAGAAATTTTAGTTCCGCGCCACGATGTGAGTCCGGAATCACGGGGTTTAAGTTGAGTGCTAAATCGGGGATCGATCCCGAACTATTTCCGAATCGAATTCCAGAATCCGGGTTACAGACGGGGTCCTGATGATCGGAAATGAGGATATAGACCATCCTTAATTCCGGTAGTTGGGGGAACGAACCTCCAGCCGGACACTCAACGGTGGCGACCAAGTGAGTGATCGAGGGGGTGCGAATCTCCCTATCATCGGGTTTAAGACTGATCCGGTCGTAGACCGGCGTCTGATCGTCAGTCATGCCCATGGTTTGAATCCGATCGAATAGCTCAATTAAGGACGAGGCGTCGGTGGGGCGCGTGTTGCCGAAGCACGCGGGGTCAATCCGCAGCGTCGTGGTTCCGGAGTCGCTCGAAAGCGAATCCAGGTTACGTTCGGCCACGGCGGGTCCGGGCGCAACGACTGGGTTGGGCGTTCTAGACAGCCCGGGGGCAAAGGCCGCCCCGGAGGTGGGGCCCGACGCTCCCGGCGTCGATGCGTCGGGATCTGCGGGCTCCTCCATGAGAGCCGAGGGCTCCAGCCGAACAAGCTCTCCCCGTGAATCGGCGACGAACTCTAAGGTTCCGAATCTGATTTCTTGATCGGGGAAGAAGCTTCCGATCTGGCCAAGATGGTCAGTCGGGTCGGCGTGCGATGAGACGTCACCGCCAGTGAAGATCTGACCAGGGATGGGGACGTCCTGGCTACAGATCACGTCGCTTATGACAAGGTGAGCCATCGATTCTCTTGGTGATCACAGCGGAACTCTCAATGAAAGCACCAATGTCGGTGTCAAAACTAGCGGATCTCGGGTAGGGGGTCCCGAGCTATGAGTCTAGGATCGATGGTAACAAGGGGACGAAGGAGACGATGTTTACCCAGGTTCGGGCCCTCCTATGGAGGTAAAACCCTACGTCCTGCTCGATTATATTGATGGTATGAAGGTTACAGAGTTGATCTACCTCGAGATCGACTAGCTAAAACCCTAGATGAGTTTCTCCGTCCTACAATCTAAAACCCTCCCGGCTTATATAGACACCGGGGGTCATTAAGATTACACATAGTCGGTTGCCCATCGGAGGGAAAAAACATGCCTAATCTACTATTTCAAACTTGAAAGACACGCCACGACTCCTAAGGTTTCCCCCATAGCGACGAGGCCTTCGATCGATCCCATCCTCAGCGAGCGGCCCATGAGCCCGACCTATGAGAAATAGGCCGGCAGTCCGAGGACCCCTTAATCCCGGACTCCCTCAACGAGACCACACCAAAGAGAACAAAGTTGAGCATGTTGGAAATATGCCCTAGAGGCAATAATAAAATGGTTATTATCATATTTCCTTGTTCATGATAATCGTTTATTATCCATGCTAGAATTGTATTGATCGGAAACTCAGATACATGTGTGGATACATAGACAACACTGTGTCCCTTGTAAGCCTCTACTAGACTAGCTCGTTGATCAGAGATGGTCAAGGTTTCCTGACCATAGACAATGAGTTGTCATCTAATAATGGGATCACATCATTAGGAGAATGATGTGATGGACAAGACCCAACCGTAAGCATAGTAGTTGATCGTGTCAGTTTGTTGCTACTGCTTTATCCCTGTCAAGTATATGTTCCTACGACCATGAGATCATGCGACTTCCGGACACCGGAGGAATGCCTTGTGTGTATCAAACATCACAATGTAACTAGGTGACTATAAAGATGCTCTACAGGTATCTCCGGGGGTGTCTGTTGAGTTGGCATGGATCGAGACTGGGATTTGTCACTCAGTATGACGGAGAGGTATCTCTGGGCCCACTCGGTAACATAGCATCACAAGATGCTTGCAAGCAATGTGACTAAGGAGTTAGTCACGGGATCTTGTGTTACGAAACGAGTAAAGAGACTAGCCGGTAACAAGATTGAACTAGGTATGGAGATACCGACGATCGAATCTCGGGCAAGTAACATACCGATGGACAAAGGGAACTGCATACGGGATTGTCTGAATCCTTGACATCGTAGTTCGACCGATAAAGATCTTCTTAGAATATGTAGGAACCAATATGGGCATCCAGGTCCCGCTATTGGTTATTGACCGTAGAGTTGTCTCGGTCATGTCTACATAGTTCTCGAACCCGCATGGTCTGCACATTTAACGTTTGGTGACGATTTGGTATTGTTGAGTTATGTATGTTGGTGACCGAAGGTTGTTCAGAGTTCCGGATGAGATCCCGGATGTCACGAGGAGTTCCGGAATGGTCTGTAGGTAAAGATTTATATATGGGAAGTCATATTTTGGCTACCGGAAAAGTTTCTGGTTTTTCCGGTATTGTACCTGGAAGCTTCTAGAAGGTTCCGGAAACTTCTGGAGGAGTCCGGAAGTCCACCAAGGGTTCCACCACGTCCCAAGGGTTTGCATGGGCTAAGGGGAGGCGCCCTGTCCTTATTGGGCCAGGCGCATAAGTCCCTCAAGGCCCATGTGGCTTGGGAGAGGTGGAAAGTCCACTTGTTTATGGAAAGGGAGAGAATTGGACTAGGAGTCCAACTCCTCCCCCTTGGCTGCGCCCTAGGGCTTGAAGGGGCTGATCTCCATGCCCCTCCACCTATATATAGAGGGGAGGGGGCACCCCAAGAGGACACATGAAGCCCTTGGCGCCCCTCTCTCTCCCTAGATCGTTTTCTCCTCCGTTCACGGTTTCGGTCGCGCTAGGCGTAGCCCTGCCGGGATAGCACCACCACCGCCGCCACCACGCCGTCGTGTTGCCGGAGAACTCATCTACCTATACGCTCTCCCTTGCTGGATCAAGGAGGCGGAGATCGTCGTCGAACTGTACGTGTGATGAACGCGGAGGTGCCGTCCGTTCGGCGCTAGATCATGATTGGATTGCGGGACGGCTTGCGATTTGGATCGCGAAGACGTTCGACTACATCAACCGCGTTTCTTAACGCTTACCGCTTAGTGATCTACAAGGGTATGTGGATCTGATCTCCCCTCTCGTAGATGCTCATTTCCATGGATAGATCTTGTATGTGCGTAGGAAATTTTTTGTTTCCCATGCAACGTTCCCAAACAGTGACATCATGAGCCAGGTCTATGCGTAGATGAGATCACGAGTAGAACACAAAGGAGTTTGTGGGCGTTGATATTCAGATTGCTTCCCTCCTTAGTCTTATCTTAATTCGGCGGCATTGTGGGATGAAGCGGCTCGGACCAACCTTACTCGTCCACGTACGAGAGACCGGTTCCATTGACTGACATGTAACTTTGTTGCATAAGATGGCTGGCGGGTGTCTGTCTCTCCCACTTTAGTTGAATCGGATTCGACAGAGACGGTCCTTGTAGAAGGTGAAATAGCAACTTGTATATCACCGTTGTGGTTTTATGTAGGTAAGAATCATTCTTGCTAGATACCCATAGCAGCCACGAAAAACATGCAACAACAAATTAGAGGACGTCTAACTTGTTTTTGCAGGGTATGATGTGATATGATATGGCCAGAAACATGATGAGATATATGTGATGTATGATATGATCATGATGAGATCACGACTTGCATGTTGATGAGTACGGCAACCGGCAGGAGCCATAGGGTTGTCTTTAATTTATTTTTGCCTTTTTGCTTTACTTTATTGCTATGAGTTAGCAATAGTTGTAGAAGCAATAGTTGGCGTGACAACCTCATGGCAACACGTTGATGGAGATCAAGATGATGGAGATCATGGTGTTATGCCGGTGACGATGGAGATCATGCCGGTGCTTTGGAGATGGAGATCAAAATCACAAAGATCATGGTCGTATCATGTCACTTATGATTTGCATGTGATGTTAATCCTTTTATGCACCTTGTTTTGCTTAGGACGACGGTAGCACTATAAGGTGATCCCTCGCTAAAATTTCAAGATAAAACTGTGTTCTCCCCGAGTGTGCACCGTTGCGAAAGTTCGTCGTTTCGAAGCACCACGTGATGATCGGGTGTGATAGACTCTACGTTCGCATACTGATACGTCTCCGTCGTATCTATAATTTTTGATTGTTTCATGCCAATATTCTACAACTTTCATGTACTTTTGGCAACTTTTTATACTATTTTTGGGACTAACATATTGATCCAGTGCCGAGTGCCAGTTCCTGTTTGTTGCATGTTTTTTTGTTTCGCAGAAAATCCATATCAAATGAAGTCCAAACGGGATAAAAACTTACGGAGATTTTTTTTTGGAATATATGTGAATTTTGGGAAGTGGAATCAACAGAAGGCGGTGCCCGAGGGGGCCACAAGCCAGGGGGGGCGCGCCCTACCCCCCTGGGCGCGCCAGGCTGGCTTGTGGCTACCCCGTAAGGCGGTTGGTGCCCTTCTTTCGCCGCAAGAAAGCTAATATCCGGATAAAAATCGTGTTAAAATTTCAGCCCAATCGGAGTTACGGATCTCCGGGAATATAAGAAACGGTGAAAGGCCAGAATCTGGGAACGTAGAAACAGAAGGAAACAGAGAGAGAGATCCAATCTCGAAGGGGCTCCCGCCCCTCCGCCGCCATGGAGGCCAAGGACCAGAGGGGAAACCCTCCTCCCATCTAGGGGGAGGCCAAGGAAGAAGAAGAAGGAGGGGGGCTCTCTCCCCCTCTCTCCCGGTGGCACCGGAACGCCGCCGGGGCCATCATCGTGACGGCGATCTACTCCAACAAACTCCGTCATCTTCACCAACACCTCCATCACCTTCCCCCATCTATCTACAGCGGTCCACTCTCCCGCAACCCGCTGTACCCTCTACTTGAACATGGTGCTTTATGCTTCATATTATTATCTAATCATGTGTTGCCATCCTATGATGTTTGAGTAGATTTTTGTTGTCCTATGGGTTGATTGATGATCATGATTGGTTTGAGTTGCATGTTTTATTATTGGTGTTGTCCTATGGTGCTCTCCGTGTCGCACAAGCGTGAGGGATCCTCGCTGTAGGGTTTGCAATATGTTTATGATTCGCTTATGGTGGGTGGCGTGAGTGACAGAAGCACAGACCCGAGTAAGTAGGTTGTTTGCGTATGGGAATAAAGAGGACTTGATACCTTATAATGCTATGGTTGGGTTTTACCTTAATGATCTTTAGTAGTTGCAAATTCTTGCTAGAGTTCCAATCATAAGTGCATATGATCCAAGTAGAGAAAGTATGTTAGCTTATGCCTCTCCCTCATATAAAATTGCAATAATGATTACCGGTCTAGTTATCGATTGCCTAGGGACAATTCCGCAACTCCTACCACCACTTTTCCACACTCGTTAAACTAACTTAGTTGTTTCTTTATCTAAGCAGCCCCTAGTTTTTATTTACGTGCTCTTTATTATCTTGCAAACCTATCCTATCACACCTACAAAGTACTTCTAGTTTCATACTTGTTCTAGGTAAAGCGAACGTTAAGCGTGTGTAGAGTTGTATCGGTGGTCGATAGAACTTGAGGGAATATTTGTTCTACCTTTAGCTCCTCGTTGGGTTCGACACTCTTACTTATCGAGAAAGGCTACAACTGATCCCCTATACTTGTGGGTTATCACATACAACGGGTGCAAGCCAGTTTTGCACATGCGGAACACTCGGGTTAACCTTGACGAGCCTAGCATGTACAGACATGGCCTCGGAACACAGGAACCGAAAGGTCGAACATGAGTCATATAGTAGATATGATCAACATGGAGATGTTCACCATTGAAACCACCTCATCTCACATGATGATCGGACTTGGGTTGGTGAATTTGGATCATGTAGCACTCGGATGACCGGAGGGATGTCAATTTGAGTGGGAGTTCTTTTAGTAATATGATTAATTGAACTTTTTATCATGAACATAGTCTAAAGTTGACTTCGCAAAATTATGTTGTAGATCAATAGCTCGCGCTGTAGCTCCCCTGTGTTTTTGATACGTTCCTAGAGAAAACTAAGTTGAAAGATGGTAGTAGCAATTATGCGGACTAGGTCCGTAATCTGAGGATTGTCCTCAGTTGCTGCACAGAAGGCTTATGTCCTTGATGCACCGCTCGGTGCGCCACCCCCTCAAGCATCGTGTGTGGGTGTTGAGAACATCCAACAGACACGTTCTGATGACTACTTGATAGTTCAGTGCGTCATGCATTACAGCTTAGAATTGAGGCTCCAAAGACATTTTGAACGTCACGGATCATATGAGATGTTCCAAGAGCTGAAATTGGGATTTCAGGCTCGTGCCCGTGTTAAGAGGTATGAGACCTCCAACAAGATTCTTTGCCTGCAAGATGAAGGAGAATAGCTCAATCGGTGAGCATGTGCTCAGATTGTTTGGGTGCTACAATCGCTTGAATCAAGTGGGAGTTGATCTTCCAGATAAGATAGTGATTGGCATACTTCTCCAAGTCACTGCCACCAAGCTACTAAAGCTTCATGATGAACTATGACATGCCAGGGATGGAGAAGATGATCCCTGAGCTATTCGCGATGTTTTACACCGCGAAAGGTAGAAATCAAGAAAGAGCATCAAGTGTTGATGGTAAGACCACTAGTTTCAAGAAGGGCAAGGGCAAGACGGGAAACTTCGAGAATGGCAAGCCAGTTGTCGCTCCAGTGAAGAAACCCAAGATTGGACCCAAACCCGAGACTGAGTGCTTCTGTTATGAGGGGAACGGTCACTAAAGCGGAACTACCCCAGGTACATGGTAGATAAGAAGGATGGCAATGTCAACAAAAGTATATTTGATATACGTGTTATTTATGTGTACCTTACTAGTACTCCTAGTAGCACCCGGGTATTAGATACTGGTTCAGTTGCTAATATTGGTAACTCGAAATAAAAGCTACGGAATAAACGGAGAGTAGCTAAGGGCGAGGTGACGATGTGTGTTGTAAGTGTTTCAAGGTTGATGTGATCACCATCGCACGCTCCCTCTACCTTCGGGATTAGTGTTGAACCTAAATAAATGTTATTTGGTGTTTGCGTTGAGCATGAACATGATTGGATCGTGTTTATTGCAATACGGTTATTCATTTAAGTCAGAGAATAATGGTTATTCTGTTCATATGAATAAAACCTTCAATGGTCATGCACCCAATGTGAATGGTTTATTGAATCTCGATCGTAGTGATACACATGTTCATAATATTGATGCCAAAAGATGCAAAGTTAATAATGATAGTACCACATACTTGTGGCACTGCCGCTAAAGTCATATTGGTATAAAGCGCATGAAGAAACTCCATGATGATGGATCTTTGGACTCACTCGATTTCGAATCGGTTGAGACATGCAGACCATGCCTCACGGGCAAGATGACTGAGACCCCGTTTTCCGGTATGATGGAGCGGGCAAGTGACTTATTGGAAACGATACATGTTGATGTATGCAGTCCAATGAGTGTTGAAGCGTGCGGTGGATATCGTTATTTTCTTACCTTCACTGATGATTTGAGTAGATATAGGTATATTTACTTAATGAAACACAATGTTTGAAACGTTTGAAAAGTTCAAGCAAATTCAGAGTGAAGTTTAAGATCATCGTGACAAGAAGATAAAATGCCTACGATATGATCGCGGAGGTGAATATTTGAGTTATGAGTTTGGTATGCAACTTAAGACAATGTGGAAGTTATTTCACAAACTCACGGCACCTGGAACACCATAGTGTAATGGTGTGTCCGAACGGCGTAGTCGTGCTCTATTGGATATGGTGTGAACTATGATGTCTCTTATCGTTTTGCCACTATCGTTTTGGGGTTATGCATTAGAGACAACTACATTCACTTTAAATAGGGCACCATCTAAATCCGTTGAGATGACACCGTATGAATTATGGTTTGGCAGAAACCTAAGCTGTCATTTCTTAGAGTTTGGGAATGCGACACTTATGTCTGATAAGCTCGAACCCAAAGCGGAAAAGTGCATCTTCATAGGACACCCTGAGGAAACGGTTGGGTATACCTTCTATCTCAGATCCGAGGGCAAATTGTTTGTTGCTAAAAACGAGTCCTTTCTCGAGAAAGAGTTTCTCTCGAAAGAATCGAGTGAGAGGAAAAGTAGAACTTGATGAGGTTATTGAACCGTCACTTCAGTTGGATGGTAGCACGACGTAGAAAGATGTTTCTGTGGCGCCTACACCGAATGAAGAGGAAGTTAATGATGATGATCATGACACTTCAGATCAAGTTACTACCGAGCCTCGTAGGTCGACAAGGAATCGTACCGCCCCTGAGTGGTACGGCAATCCTGTCTTGGAGGTCATGTTGTTAGACAACAGTGAACCTACGAGCTATGAAGAAGCAATGGTGGGCCTGGATTCCAACAAATGGCTAGGAGCCATGAAATCCGAGATAGGATCCATGTATGAAAGCCAAGTATAGACTTTGGTAGACTTGCCCGATGAACGACAGGTCGTTAAGTACAAATGGATCTTTAAGAAGAAGACAGACGCTGATGGTAAATGTCACCATTTATAAAGCTCGACTCGTCGCAAAGTAGTTTCTGACAAGTTCAATGAGTTGACTACGATGAGACTTTCTCACCCGTAGCGATGCTAAAGTCTGTTGGAATTATGTTAGCAGTTGCTGCATTTTGCGATTATGAAATTTGGCAGATGGATGTCAAAACATAGTTTCCTTAACAGTTTCCGTGAGAAAAGGTTGTATGTGATACAACCGGAAAGTTTTGTCGGTCCTAAGGATGCTAAAAGGTATGTAAGCTCCAGCGATCCTTCTATGGACTGAGGCAAGCATCTCGGAGTTGGAATATACGCTTTGATAATGTGATCAAAGTTTTTGGGTATATACAAAGTTTATAAGAAACTTGTATTTACAATAAAGTGAGTGGGAGCACTATAGAATTTCTGATAGGTATATGTGGATGACATATTGTTGATCGGAAATAATGTAGAATTTCTGGAAAGCATAAAGGGTTGTTTGAAAGGAGTTTTTCAAAGGAAGATCTGGATAAAGCTACTTAAATATTAGGCATCAAGATCTATAGAGATAGATCAAGACGCCTAATAAGACTTTCAATGAGTACATACCTTGACAAGATTTTGAAAGAGTTCAAAATGGATCAGTCAAAGAAAGAGTTCTTGACTGATTTGTAAGGTGTCAAGTTGAGTAAGATTCAAAGCTCGACCACGGCAGAAGAAAGAGAAAGGACGAAGGTCGTCCCCTATGCCTTATCCATAGGCTCTGTATAGTATGCCATGCTGTGTACCGCACCTGGTGTGTGCCTTGCCATGAGTCTGTCAAAGGGGTACAAGAGTGATCCAGGAGTGGATCACTAGACAACGGTCAAAATTATCCTTAGTAACTAGAGGACTAAGGAAATGTTTCTCAATTATGGAGGTGATGAAGAGTTCGTCGTAAAGAGTTACATCGATGCAAACTTTGACACCAATCCGGATGACTCTTAGTAAGTAATCCGGATACGTATAGTGGAGCAGCCATTTGGAATAGCTCCAAGTGGAGCGTGGTAGCAGCATCTACAGTATAACATATAGATTTGCAAAGAACGCACGGATCTGAATGTTGCAGACCGTTGACTAAAACCTCTATCACATGCAAAACATGATCGAACCCCAGAACTCATTGAGTGTTAGATTCATAACAATGTAAATCACATAGCGATGTGAGCTAGATTATTGACTCTAGTGCAAGTGGGAGACTGTTGGAAATATGCCCTAGAGGCAATAATAAAATGGTTATTATCATATTTCCTTGTTCATGATAATCGTTTATTATCCATGCTAGAATTGTATTGATCGGAAACTCAGATACATGTGTGGATACATAGACAACACTGTGTCCCTAGTAAGCCTCTACTAGACTAGCTCGTTGATCAGAGATGGTTAAGGTTTCCTGACCATAGACAATGAGTTGTCATCTGATAACGGGATCACATCATTAGGAGAATGATGTGATGGACAAGACCCAACCGTAAGCATAGCAGTTGATCGTGTCAGTTTGTTGCTACTGCTTTATCCATGTCAAGTATATGTTCCTACGACCATGAGATCATGCGACTCCCGGACACCAGAGGAATGCCTTGTGTGTATCAAACATCACAATGTAACTAGGTGACTATAAAGGTACTCTACAGGTATCTCCGAGGGTGTCTGTTGAGTTGGCATGGATCGAGACTGGGATTTGTCACTCCATATGACGGAGAGGTATCTCTGGGCCCACTCGATAACACGGCATCACAAGAAGCTTGCAAGCAATGTGACTAAGGATTTAGTCACTAGATCTTGTGTTACGGAACGAGTAAAGAGACTTGCCAGTAACGAGATTGAACTATGTATGGAGATACCGACGATCAAATCTCGGGCAAGTAACATACCGATGGACAAAGGGAACTGCATACGGGATTGTCTGAATCCTTGACATCGTGGTTCGAATGATAAAGATCTTCGTAGAATATGTAGGAACCAATATGGGCATCCATGTCCCGCTATTGGTTATTGACCGTAGAGTTGTCTCGGTCATGTCTACATAGTTCTCGAACCCGCAGGGTTTGCACACTTAACGTTCGATGACGATTTGGTATTGTTGAGTTATGTATGTTGGTGACCGAAGGTTGTTCGGAGTCCCGGATGAGATCCCGGATGTCACGAGGAGTTCCGGAATGGTACGGAGGTAAAGATTTATATATGGGAAGTCATATTTTGGCTACCGGAAAAGTTTCTGGTTTTTCCGGTATTGTACCGGGAAGCTTCTAGAAGGTTCCGGAAACTTCCGGAGGAGTCCGGAAGTCCACCAAGGGTTCCACCACGTCCCAAGGGTTTGCATGGGCTGAGGGGAGGCGCCCTGGCCTTATTGGGCCAGGCGCACAAGTCCCTCAAGGCCCATGTGGCTTGGGAGAGCTGGAAAGTCCACCTGTTTATGGAAAGGGAGGGAATTGGGCTAGGAGTCCAACTCCTCCCCCTTGGCTGATCTCCACGCCCCTCTACCTATATATAGAGGGGAGGGGGCGCCCAAAGAGGACACACGAAGCCCTTGGCGCCCCTCTCTCTCCCTAGATCGTTTTCTCCTCTTTTCGCGGTTTCGGTCGCGCTAGGCGTAGCCCTGCCGGGATAGCACCACCACCACCGCCACCACACCGTCGTGTTTCTAGAGAACTCATCTACCTCTCCGCTCTCCCTTGCTGGATCAAGGTGGCAGAGATCATCATCGAGTTGTACGTGTGCTGAACGCGGAGGTGCCGTCCGTTCGTCGCTAGATCGTGATTGGATCGCGGGACGGCTTGCGATTTGGATAGCGAAGACGTTCGACTACATCAACCGCGTTTCTTAACGCTTCCCGCTTAGTGATCTACAAGGGTATGTGGATCTGATCTCCCCTCTCGTAGATGCTCATCTCCATGGATAGATCTTGTATGTGCGTAGGAAATTTTTTGTTTCCCATGCAACGTTCCCCAACAGAGCATACCCGTTGAGAATGATGACGAGGAGGATGAAGATGCCAACAAGATTGCAAAAGTTAGGAAGAAGAGAGTAGCATTTGTCCGCACATATAGAAGGAGCTTGTGACCATGATTGAGGCCAATAA
Organism: Elymus sibiricus; assembly: GCA_039707655.1. Taxonomy (NCBI): domain Eukaryota; kingdom Viridiplantae; phylum Streptophyta; class Magnoliopsida; order Poales; family Poaceae; genus Elymus; species Elymus sibiricus. Next base: position 360,143,114 of record CM077665.1, read on the forward strand.
AGTCTTGGCGGTCGACCGCAAAGAAGACAAGACGGCTAGATGGAATGTGCTCAAGTTATTGGAGGACAAGAAATGGAGATTAAAGTTGGCAGCCGAAGAGAGAAAGTTGATGAGGAGGAGTGTAGGCTTGCAGTCGAGGAGGAGAGGCCTCAGAATGCAAAGAAAACCAAAGATCATGCTATCATGGAGCTCACTCGTGGGGAGATCTGGACCCAACATAGGTCTCTCTTCGGAATGATGGTGGTCGTGTGGATGTTGGTGGTGGTGGTGACGGTGATAGTCGTGTGTATGGGGTTGGTGATGGTAGTGGCGATTTCTTTGGCAATGATGTCATTTGAGTTTGGGCATGCTTTTGGTTGGGATGGATCCGCGACATAAAACATGCTACGTTGTGATGATTTTGGATCAAACCCGATTGATGTGATGCCTTTTTGGATAAACTGTGCACGTTTAAATTTGAATATCTTAATTCATGAAACCATATGCTTTTTATCGGTTTATATGTTATGCATATTTATTTAAAAATATTTGAATGATTGATGATATAATGTGCAATTGTTTAAAGTTCATGCGGCTAGGCTAAAGAAGTGCGAAAAAATATACTCTTCTAAATATAGGGGATCGGTTAGGTCCGACCACCTTTAGAGGAGTATAGTTTTACTTCTCTGAAGATACTCGGCCATTTACTCCTCTAACGGATATGGGATCGGTTAGAGTTTCACTAAGCATAGCTCGGCTGATTATGCTTCCTGTGGTAGAACCTGCACACCCGAGTTCAAGTCCTACGTTTTCACATGTCATCACATTTCTTCACATTTATTTCAGACTTTTTGACACGATTTTGTTTGGTATGATGTGGATGTCAACTACTAGATATACGTGGCAACTAGTTCATTGATTCTAAATTCCCTCTCCGTCCGGTTGCATAAAGTGTCCTAACAAAACCAAATATCTCTAGTGTACTAGTTACACATGGATACAGGTGAATGGCAGTACTAATAATATATTTTTCGCGCAATGCATTTGTATTAATTAGTAACTAATATGTGTCGATCGTGATGCAACGCAACGGCTAAAACATCCCCGAGCACCTGAGTTGTATAGGTTAGATCAACATATCAATCATATCGAACTTAATAGTGTTGCTTCCACCTTACATATATCATTGTAATGCTCATACTGAAATTGTTTTTTATTCTTTTTGCTTGGCCGGGTGATCTAAGATCAACATTCCCGAGATCAATGAAATCAAGAACATTGGATAAATATTATAAAAAATTGAATGCCTATAAAACATGGGTTATGACGAAACAAGCATCCTCCACTTCCAAGTTTGCATACGAAAAACTTGTACAAGAGGAGGAACAAACCACGTATGTTTGACTCCTTTGATTAATGTATTCATGTGGGGATAAACCCTCCCTCCCCCGTTGCGGCGACTCTTCATTGATTCTAAATACCCATTTCGTCTTGATTGCATAGGGCATTCTACCAAAACCAGATATCTTAGGTATAGCAGTTATGCACGGATATGAGTGTGGGGAAATACATATATTATTAATTATTGCACAGTGCAATTGTATTAGTTAGTAATTGATATGTGCCGATAGTAATGCAATGGCTAAAACACCCTGTGCTCCCGAACTATATTGGTTAGATCAACATTTCAATCCTACCGACCTTAATAGCATTGCTTCCACCATCTATCTTTGTAATGCTCATACCGACTTTGTTTGTTATTCTTTTCCTTGATCGGGTGATATAAGCTCAACCTTGCTGAAATCTTTGGAATAAAGAACAATGAATAAATATAGGCAAAATCGAGTGACAAGAAAACATGGGTTATGACGAAACAAGCATCATCCATTTCCAAGTTCGTGTACGAAAAAAGCTTGTAAGGGAATAGGAACAAAACGCGTATGTGTAACTCCTTTGAGTAATGCATTCATGCCGGGATCACCCCTTCCCTCCATTGCGACGACTAGTTCATTGATTGTAAATACCCTCTCCGTCCGGTTGCATAGGATGTCCCGCCAAAACCAAATATCTTTGGTGTAGTAGTTATGCATAGATATGGGTGTCGGGCAATATTGATATTATTAATTATTACACGGTGTAATTGTATTAATTAGTAATTACTATGTGTTGGTCGTGTTGCAACGGCTAAAACCCGTCGTGCACCCGAGCTGCATTGGTTAGATCAACATTTCAATCTTGGTAACCTTAATAGCATTGCTTCCACATTACATCTGTTGTTGTAATGCTCATACCAACTTTATTTGTTTTTCTTTTCCTTTATCGTACGATCTAAGGTCAACATTTTCAAAATCTTTGGAATGAAGAACAATTGATAAATATAAGAAAATTTGGGCACCAAGAAAACATGGGTTATGGGGAAACAAGCATCCTCCACTTTTGCTACTCCTGTAGGAGTTGTTGGATTAACCGGAAAGGAAAGGTGATGTAGCACAACACATAAAGTATTTTCCACAGTTAAGAATCGAGGTTTATCGAACCAGTAGGACACACCAAATTAACAACGTTAACAACACATGTACATAAACAAATAAAATTGCTTGCACCCAACAGCGGCAATCATATTCATTGCAATAAGTAGCAGGCATAACAAAATCATCATCAATAGTGCCTATAGTCACAGTTCACAATAAGAAAGCAATGTCTTCGTCAAGTGTATCATCATCACTTGAGTCATAAAGATTATCATGTCTATCCCAATCATATTTTTCTTTTATAGCTTCTTCATTAGTAGGGGACTAAAAATATTATCTTCATCAAACAAATCATCCCCAACCTTGTAAATTTTCATATCACTAGCAATTGATATTAATAGAATTCTTATTAATAGCATTGCAATCATCCTTTTCATTCAAGGAACTCTCATGATTCGCTTCATAAAATTCTTTTCTTAACACTTCATAACAATTATCAGATTCATGCTTTTCAAGAAAACTTCATAATATAAACAAATGCACTCAACTCCGTCTTTTCTTTCAAAGAACTTATCTCAATAGAATTTTCTTCCTCACTAGCTATTGGTTTATCATAATTGGGAGTTTTGAAAATATTAGCAAGTGGATGAGGATCATGATAGCAAAAAAAACAAAATAGAAACACAAGATTTTTTTGGTATTATTTTTGGCAAACAAAGAAAAGGTAAAATATCAACCAGGCAAGAAAATAAAACAAGCAACTGAAAGGATTTGTGTGAAGGAACCTGAGTTGATAGACGATGACTTCCCAACAATGGCGTGAAAAATTCTTCTGCTACTCCCCTATGAGTTGTTGGATTCCCCAAAGAGGAAAGGCGATGTAGCACATCAGGAGAAATTATTCCCCTCATTTAAGAACCAAGGTTTATCAAACCAGTAGGAGGCACCAAACTAACAACGTTAACAACACTTGCACACAAACAAATAAAATTTGTTTACACCCTGAAAGCACATATGCTCCCTTGAAGGTTTTGATAATTCATGACAACATACATTATCTCTTGGACTAATATGTTTACCTAGTTTATTTCAGATGAAGTCCACAGAGAGAATTGGCTGGGATGTGAGGAGAACCCCCAAGGAAAGAAGAAGAAGGAAAAGAATAGGATTGGCAAAACATCAAGCTTCAAGACTCTACCTTTTATATTTTGTGAGAAAACACATTTGAGTCCATAGGAAAGCCAATACTATTAAAAGGGGATGAGGTGTCCATGATGATCTGGTTGCTCAAGTGCTTGGAGTTAGCCACCAAAAAATACTCATGAAGTCTCCCACAAAATACCTTGTCTAAACCCTACCACTCAAATTCGGTGCCACCAACTTTTCCATATCGGCCCTATAGAGTTTCATCCTAGACAGATCCTAAGCCAAATCCTAATGTCTCGGTGACACCAAGTCCCATTTCGGTGCAACCGAAACCAGTGACCAACTCTCGGGTATCCTATTTCTAAAAATTGGAATTTTCGATTTTTGCAAATCGGTTCCACCGAGTTTGGGTAACTGCCTAGGTCAGCCAAATCAGACCCACCAAGATTTCTATATCGGTCTTATTAGATGTGTATAGTCCTCTTTCGGTATATCCCCATTGTATAAGGGGTTTCTTGCACTTTACCACACATGTATATGTATGGCCTTTGGTCCTCAGTGAATGTCAGTTGCTCACTTATCCAACATGGTATCAGAGCTAGGTTAGCCTCCCGCACGCTACAACTCCGTGCTTTCTCCCCTAGCTAGCCGCTGCTCCACCGGCCGCCGCAGCTGCTGCTCCTCCACCTGCCCGGCTGCCTACGCGGGCCTCTCCTTCTCCGGCCGCAGTAGCCGCTGCTCCTTTGGCCGCCTCTCCTTCTCCGGCCGTAGCAGCAACTCCTCCATCGGTTGCTGCAGCCGCTGCTCCGCTGGCCCGCCTACTCCGGCCGCCTCTCCTCCACCGGCCGCCGCAGCAGCCGCTGCTCCGCCGGCCCGCCTACTCCGGCCGCCTCTCCTCCACCGGCCGCCGCAGCAGCCGCTGCTCCTCCGCCCGCCCGGCTATTTGAGCCTCGACATGCTCACTTGCTTGCTCGTGGTCGTGTTCCTATCTCGGAGGTGCTTGCTGAGCTTCGTGCTGAGGAGACCCGCCTTCGATCTGCTGGGTTGCTTGTGGTTCCTTCTGTGTTGGCTGCAAGGGCTCCTGTGTCCTCTGCTCATCTCACCGCTCCTCCGCTCCTGCCCACACCTTCAGGGGCGGTGGGTCGTCCTCCTTATGCTGAGAAGGGCCGATCGCGCCGTGACAACTTCTTTGGCTACTGCTCCCGTCAAGGTCACCCAGAGTCCGATTGTCGTCAGAAGCAGCAAGACCAGAGGCGCTCCTCTTCCAGTGGGACTCATGCATCTCCCTCGACCCCGTCACTCACTGATCAGGACATTGTGAGGCTCAAGCGCCTCCTGGCTTCCTCTGGCTCTTCATCGACTAGTTTTGCTGCTGCTGTGACTGCCGCCACTCCTCCATCACCACCGGCACCTACACCGTCAGGTACATCTTCGTGGGTTCTGGATTCTGGAGCTTCTTTTCATATGTCTTCTGATTCTTCCGCTTCGTCTTCTCTTCGACCTCTTGATTCTCCTATTAATGTTCTCACTGCCGATGGCACATCTCTTCCTGTTGCTAGTCGTGGCACTCTCTCTACTCCGTCTTTTTCAGTTCCTAGTGTCTCTCATGTTCCACGTCTTACCATGCATCTCTTTTCCGCTGCCCAACTTACTGATTCTGGTTGTCGTGTTATTCTTGATCTCGACTCTTGTTCTGTTCAGGATCTCCGCACCAAGGCCCTAGTTGGTTCTGGCCCTCGGCGCCGTGACTCAGAAGGCCTTTGGGAAGTTGACTGGCTTCATGTTCCTTCCGCTGCCACCACCTCTGCCAGTTCCCATGCTCTCGCAGCCTCCTCTTCTGCATCCTTCCAGCAGTGGCATCACCGCCTTGGTCACATCTGTGGCTCCCGCTTATCGTCGTTGGTGCGTCAGGGAGTCTTAGGGTCTGTTTCTGGAGATGTTTCTTTACATTGTGAGGGTTGTAGACTTGGAAAACAGACCCAGTTACCTTATCCTCATAGCGAGTCGGTGTCTCAGCGTCCGTTTGATTTAGTTCACTCTGATGTATGGGGTCGTGCTCCTTTTGATTCGAAAGGTGGTCATCGCTACTATGTTTTGTTTATTGATGATTTCTCTCGCTACACTTGGCTCTACTTTATGAAATCTCGCAGTGAGGTTCTCTCCATATACAAACGGTTTGCTGCCATGGTTCACACCCAGTTTTCCACGCCTATTCGTACTTTTCGTGTTGACTCTGTTGGAGAGTTTATCTCCCAGATGTTGCGTGGTTTTCTCACGGAACATGGTACTCTTGCCCAGTTCTCCTGTCCTGGTGCCCATGCTCAGAATGGTGTTGCGGAACGTAAGCATCGTCATCTGCTTGAGACGGCTCGTGCGCTGATGATCGGCGCTTCCCTCCCACCTCACTTTTGGGCCGAGGCTGTGTCTACATCCACCTACCTTATCAACATTCAGCCATCGACTGCCTTGCAGATGGAGCGTCTCACTGGTCGTTCTCCCGACTACTCCGCTCTTCGAATGTTTGGGTGTGTGTGCTATGTTCTTCTTGCTCCACGAGAACGCACCAAACTGACTGCTCAATCGGTTGAGTGTGTTTTTCTTGGATACAGTGACGAGCACAAGGGCTATCGATGTTGGGATCCAGTTGGTCGTCGGCTACGCATTTCGCGTGATGTGACTTTTGATGAGTCTCGTTCTTACTACCCGCGTCCTTCCTCCTCGAGCTTCTCCATGGAAGATATTTCTTTTCTTCTTCTTCCTGATACATCCTCTCATGTGCCTCATGTTTCCTCCCTTCCTCCGGCACATCTCACTCTTCTTCCTCCACCACCGTCACCACAGCCACCACCTTCCCCTCCATCCACCTCTCCCCCATCCTCTCTAGTCCGTCGTCCTCTCTCTCCTTTTCCTCTTCACTACACTCGCCGTCCTCATTTTGAGGATGATTCTACTGACTCTCTCTCTACTTCTGGAGCCACTCCTTCCACGCCTCCCCCGGTTCATAACCTCCGTGCTCGGCCTCGCCCCGCACCTGATCGCTACTCTCCTGACCGGTATGGTCTCTCTGTTGTTGCCGATCCCACCTCCTATCGGATTGCCATGACTCGGCCTGAATGGCAGCTTGCGATGGCCGAGGAGCTTGCTGCTCTTGAGCGCTCTGGAACATGGGATCTGGTTTCCCTTCCTTCCGGTGTTCGTCCCATCACCTGCAAGTGGGTCTATAAGATTAAGACTCGCTCCGATGGCTCTCTTGAGCGCTACAAAGCCCGCCTTGTGGCTCGTGGCTTTCAACAGGAGCAGGGACGTGATTATGATGAGACCTTCGCTCCTGTGGCCCATATGACCACTGTCCGCACTCTCCTTGCTATTGCCTCTGCTCGTCATTGGTCTGTGTCTCAGCTTGACGTCCATAATGCTTTTCTAAATGGTGAGTTGCGTGAGGAGGTTTATATGCAGCCACCACCAGGGTACTATGCTCCTGATGGCATGGTATGTCGCCTTCACCGTTCCCTCTATGGCCTTAAACAAGCTCCTTGCGCCTGGTTCGAGCGTTTTGCCTCTATGGTCACTACTGCCGGCTTCTCGCCCAGTGACCATGATCCCACATTATTTGTTCACACGTCTCCTCGTGGTCGGGCTCTTCTCCTTCTATATGTTGATGACATGATCATCACTGGTGACGACTCTGACTACATTGCCTTTGTTAAGGCTCACCTTCGTGACCAGTTCCTCATGACTGATCTTGGTCCTCTTCGCTATTTTCTTGGGATTGAGGTTTCTTCGACCTCCGATGGCTTTTTTATCTCCCAGGAAAAATATATTCAGGATCTTCTTGATCGAGCTGCTCTTGGCGATGAGCGCACTGTTGTGACTCCTATGGAGCTCAACGTTCAGCTTCGTGCTTCTGACGGTGATCCTCTTCCCAATCCCACTCGCTATCGCCACCTCGTTGGGAGCCGTGTCTATCTTGCTGTCACGCGTCCTAACATCTCCTATCCTGTCCATATCCTCAGTCAGTTTGTTTCAGCCCCCACCTCTGTCCACTATAGCCATCTTCTCCGTGTTCTACGATATCTTCGTGGCACGATCTCTCATCGCCTTTTCTTTCCCCGCTCCAGCTCTCTCGAGCTCTAGGCCTACTCTGATGCTACCTGGGCTAGTGATCCCTCTGATCGACGCTCGCTGTCTGCTTACTGTGTTTTTCTTGGTGGCTCTCTTATTGCCTGGAAGACAAAGAAACAGACTGCAGTTTCTCGCTCAAGTACAGAGGCTGAGTTGCGAGCAATGGCTATGCTGACGGCTAAAGTGATCTGGTTATGGTGGTTACTTGAGGATTTTGGTGTGTCTACTACTACCTCGACTCCCTTACTGTCAGACAGTACCGGTGCTATCAGTATTGCACGTGACCCGGTGAAGCATGAGCTCACCAAGCACATCGGTGTGGATGCCCACTTTGTGCGTGCTGCTGTACAGGATCAGACTCTTGCTCTTCACTATGGGCCCTCTGAGTTATAGTTGGCAGACTTCTTCACGAAGGCACAAACTCGAGCGCAGCATAGCCTTTTCCTTTCCAAACTCAGTGTTGTTGATCCACCATGAGTTTGAGGGGGGTGTTAGATGTGTATAGTCCTCTTTCGGTATATCCCCATTGTATAAGGGGTTTCTTGCACTTTACCACACGTGTATATGTATGGCCTTTGGCCCTCAGTGAATGTCAGTTGCTCACTTATCCAACAGGTCTCACCGAACGCCAAAAGTTGCCACATTTTGCACTAGTCCGTGCAACCAAGTTTTTTGCTTCGGTTTCACCGAGTTGGGCAATAATGTTGTAACGGTTGGATTTTTGGAGATGCCTATATATACCCCTCCACCTACCTCTCACTCGCAGAGGAAGCACTCAGAACAATCCAACACTTGCCTCATTCATTTTCTGTGAGAGAACCACCTACTCATGTGTTGAGATCAAGATCTTTCACTCCAACCATATGAATCTTGATTTCTAGCCTCCCCAGGTTGCTTTCCACCCAATCAACCTCTTCTACCAAGCCAAATATGTGAGAGAGTGATTGTGTGTTGAGGATACTATCTTTTGAAGCACAAGAGCAAGGAGTTCATCATTTTTACCGCATCTATTACCTTTTGGAGAGTGGTGTCTCCTACATTGGTTAGGTGTCGCTTGGGAGCCTCCGTCTTTGTGTGTGGAGTTGAACCAAGAAGTTTGTACGGGCAAGGAGATCGCCTAATTCGTGAAGATCTACCCCGAGTGAGTCTAGTCCTTCGTGGACGTAAGCCGTGATGTAATAGACGAGGTTGCTACTTCGTGGACCCTTGTGGGTGGAGCCCTCCGTGGACTCTCGTGACCGCTACCCTCCATGGGTTGAAGTCTCCATCAACGTGGACGTACGATAGCACCACCTATCAAACCATGGGAAAAATCTTCGTGTCTTCAATTGCGTTTGATCTTCCTTTCTCTACTCTTTCTTACATGTGTTTGTCTTTACTTTTCGCTGCTATACTCATTGACTTGCACGTGTAGGGTGTGCTAGACTTGATAGAATTGCTAAAATCTGCCAACCATTGAAATTGGGAAGATGTTAGGTTTTTAATTTGCCAAGTAGTCTATTCACCCCCTCTAGATGTCCCTTCTCGATCCCACACACCCAACTATGGCAAGGAGGTTGTCAATTGATGTCTACTACGTAACTTTATTCTTGTAGACTATGTTGGGCCTCCAAGCACAGAGTTTTATAGGACAACATCAAATTTCCCTCAAGTAGATGACCTAAGGTTTATCAATCCGTGAGAGGTCTAGGATGAAGATTGTCTTTCTCAAACAACCCTGCAATCAAATACAAGCAATCTCTTGTGTTCCCAACACACCCAATACAATAGTAAATTACTATGTGTAAGTTGTGATGCAACAGTTAAAACACACCCTGCACTCGAACTGCATTAGTTAGATCAACATTTCAAGTGTGCTCACCTTAATAGCGTTGCTTCCGCCTTACATATAATGTTGTAATGCTCATACCAAATTTGTTTGTTATTCTTTTCCTTGATCAGATGATCTAAGCTCAACACTCGCAAAATATTTGGAAATAATACAATGGATAAATATAGGCAAAATTGAGTGCCAAGAAAACATGGGTTATAACAAAACAAGCATCCTCCACTTCCAAGTTCGTGTACGAACAAACTTGCAATAGAAGAGGAACAAAACACGTATGTGAAACTCCTTTGAGTAATGCATTCATGTGGGGATCACCCCTCCCTCATTGTGGCTACTAGTTCATGGATTATAAATATCCTCTCCATGCGGTTGTATAGGGTGTCCTATTAAAACCAGATATCTCTGGTGTAAAGCTAAACATGGATATGGGTGCGGCTTAATATTTATATTATTAATAATTGTGTAATGTAATTGTATTAATTTGTAATTACTATGCGTTGGTCTTGATGGCACTACTAAAACACCCCGTGCACCCAAACTGGTTAGCTCAATATTTCAATCGTACCGACCTTAATACCATTGCTTCCACCTTACATCTATCGTTGTAATGCTCATACCGACTTTTTTTTTCTATTCTTTGCATTGATCATATGATCTAAGCTCAATATTCTCGATTATTTTGGAGAACAATGGATAAATATAAGCAAAATTGAGTGCCAAGGAAAAATGGGTTATGGCGAAACAAGCATCCTCCACTTCCAAGTCCGTGTATGAAAAAACATGTAAGAGAAGAGGAGCAAAACACGTGTGCTTAAATCCTTCGAGTAATGCATTCATTTGGGGATCACCCTGTCGGTGTCAAAACCGGCGGATCTCGGGTAGGGGGTCCCGAGCTGTGAGACTAGGATCGATGGTAACAAAGGGACGAAGGAGACGATGTTTACCCAGGTTCGGGCCCTCCTATGGAGGTAAAACCCTACGTCCTGCTTGATTATATTGATGGTATGAAGGTTACAGAGTTGATCTAGCTCGAGATCGACTAGCTAAAATCCTAGATGAGTTTCTGTGTCCTATGATCTAAAACCCTCTGGCTTATATAGACGCCAGGGGGTCATTAGGATTACACATGGTCGGTTGCCCACCGGAGGGAAAAAACATGCCTAAGCTACCATCTTCAACTGACGGACACGTCACGGCTCCTGGGGCCTCCTGCCCAGCGACGAGGCCTTCGATCAATCCTATCTTCAACAAGTGGCCCATTAACCCGACCTATGAGAAATAGGTCGGCAGTCCGAGGACCCCTTAATCCCGGACTCCCTCAGTAGCCCCCGGACTAGCCTCCAACGCCGAGGTATATCCGGAAAATATCACGTGTCGAAGTCTTCGGCTTGCGAGGCGAGTCCCTCAACTTCTTCTGGCTTGGAAACCATCCCATCATCGGAGAGTCCTCGATTGCTGAGGACCTGCGGGACCCAATATAATAACCTTCAGCGCTTCTCGATCCTTGTGCACCGAGGGGAGACGAGGCCCGACAGTTATTTACAAAACTACCCCTCCCACAAGGGAGGCACCACTTATTTAAACAAGTTAAATTGCGGTCTGGGTCACAGCTTCCTCTTCTTCCCCGAGAGAAAAACTTCAAGCGAGAGACCACCACAAAACCATGGCGAGCGCACCCAGTTCTTCCTCGAGCCCTTACGGCTCCCGTCCCGGGGATTGGACGAGTTGCTCCGTATCCCTCCTCCGATTGCGCGACCTTGAGACCCAAGGGTATCTTCCTTCCTCAGATCTGGCGGCAACTCGCGCTGGCTTGACCTCCTTTGACGGCGAAGCTTTCGCGGAGAATTTCCCCAATCCTAACCAGGGCGAGCGGGTATGCTTTGTGCCCTACCTCTTATGAGGCCTAGGGTTCCCCATTCATCCTTTCCTCAGGGGGTTACTGGAGTTCTATGGGATCCGGCTCCACCATCTTACCCCCGGATCCATTCTACACATCTCGGGCTTTGTCGCTCTCTGCGAAATGTTCTTGGGCTGCGAGGTGCACTTCGAATTATGGAGGAAGTACTTCTGCCTCATCCCCCGAACTCGGGGTCAGACAATTCGGGAAATCGGAGGAGCCGAAGTGTGTCGTATAGCGGAAACAGGATACCCAGCGGGGACACTGAAGAAGGAATCCGAGGAGTGGTCTTCGGAGTGGTTCTACATCGAGGACGTTCCCCTATTCGATCCAGCTCGAAGGGGCTTGCCCGAATACTCCGACGCTCCCCCAAAGAAAAAGTATAATTGGCGACCGAGGAGTTCGTCCCAAGAGGACAGTGTCGAAGTCCGGCGTTTGGCCGCCCAGGTAAGGATACTAGCCCATCACAAGCTGACAATGATCGACGTGATGGCCGCCGCCATCTCCCGATGCGTCCAACCTCTCCAACAAAGGATACATCCTTTTTGGCAATACAACGGAACGAGTTACACCACTCGCTCCCGATGGCTGGGCCCTGCCAATCAGGAGGCCTTGGCAGCCGCACTTGCCGATTTATACAAAGGAGAAAAAGAAGATTTTACTCAGTCGCAGGTTAAGGAGGGCTACTCGAGTTACAACCCTATCGAATGGGTAAGCCCTTCGACTCTGCGTTTTGAGTCCGGGCATTTATTCGCCCTTTGTGACTAACGCTTTTAATGTGCGCGAATAGGAATGGCGGAGCTTTGCCGAGACAATCAACTGTCCGGCCCCCCAGCCAGAGAATTACTCCCGCGATGACGATCCAGGATTTCATGACGATCCGGAGCTGTCACTGGCATATGAAGATGGGGTCTTTTACCAGGAGAGCCTTGATCGATCCAAGGTGGCCATCATAGCCGATCACCCCGGATCACTCCCCTCCTCCACTGCGGGCAAGAAGAAAAATTCCACCCGCAAAAGGCAGGCGTCTTCAGTCGATCCGAACATACCGGCTCCTACTCCCAAGTGCCGCTGATCCTCGCGACGAACGTCGGCTACAGCAGCAATGCCCGAGCCGGGCGCCAACAGGAGTCCCTCATGTGAGCCGGTCGTGGAGACGGCGCCGAACACTCAATCCAAAAGGTACTTTGTTCGGTCGCATAATATATTATTGTTATGATCGGTAGGATCTTTACAGAAGATCTTATGTCGAATCACTCGACTTACTCAGGAAGCGAGTGCAACCCTCCTCCGCCGAAGACATGGCCGGGATGCCCGGCAACACGCATGAGTCAAGATCTTCTGCTCACGCCGAACCCGCCGCGGAGGCCCCCATAGCCAATCCGACCCCCGAAGAATCTGGGGGTGAGGTGTCCGTCACCAAATCCGAAGCAGGGAGCGCGATGAGACATCAGCGGCGGCGAGGCATCCTGTGCGATCCGATGTTTTCCGAACAAGAGTTCAATGCTCTGCGCTCGGCGGACGCACACCTTGGAGCTTCCAGAGCCGGGTTTGGCGAAGCTGTGAAACTAATATCGTCTGGCCTGAAGGTAAGTGATTAAAAATCCAGACATAAATGTAAACCCAGTAGCCCCCGAGCCTTGAGTTGGTCGGGACGACCGAATTAAGGATCCACACATTGTTTGCATGGATGATGCAGGCCTCGAGGCAGCAGAACAAGCAATTGGCCAAGGAATTGGCAGCAAGCCGAACATAGGTGGAAACCGTGAAGGCCGAGCTTGAACAAGTGAAGAAGTTTACCCAGGAGTCGCATGGTGAGTATAATTATTAGGCTAATCTTAGCGTATAATCCCCATGCTGACGCGATGGTATTTTTAGCAGCTGAATCAATAGGGCAATTGCAAAAAGATTTGGATGCAGCCCGAGAATCCCAGAGGTATGCCGAATCCCAGTATGAGGCTGGTTGCCTTTCGCTTCAGTGAAACCTGGAGGAGAAAAAACGCCTCCAGGTGGAAAACAAACAGCAAGCCGAACAAATTGAGAGTTTAAAGACTCAATTGGCCCAGGCCCAAGAAGAGAACCAGAAATTACAGAGGGGCATGTTTGGTAAGCGTGATTATAACATCGGACGGTGCTTCTAATATATGAAGTATAATGGACATGCCTTGGCTCATGTATAGGTCTCCTATCCGGGCGGCCCGAAGAAGAGTTCGGATCATACCGGGGAAGCCTTCTGAAGGAACTGTCCGCCCTTCATGAGCGGGCTCGGAAGGCCATGAAGAGCGTGATAAAAGCGCTATGGCCTGCCGAGCAACCTCCGGAGGAGATGACCGGCCTTGTTGATCGATTCAAAGGGGCCCGAGGTCGATTCGAGCTATGGAAGACCTCGGCCTGCCGAGAGGGAGCACGGGAGGCGTGGGCGATGATCAAGACCCGTTATACCGGCCTTAACCCCGAGCATATGGCTCGGGTTGGGCCGGTAGGGTTGGATGGGCAAGAAGTGCCGCTTCACTTGGTGTACGACCAAGTGATGCCCGCCGCCCGTCTCTCGCAAGAAGATTGCTCCCTGGACGCCTTAATAGACAATCTCGACCAGCAGCCAGATGTATGATTATATGTAACCATGTGCTGCTAATCAAGGAATTGCTCCGTCTGTGTTGTAAACTTTGTCTTAACCGGCCATCGGCTTCGACCTCCCCCGCTAAGAGCTTGGGAGTGTTCCTTGGAAAATATCACTCGAGAAGAGTGAATTGTGTTTGGGGAACCAGGCAATCCGGCCATTTGGTGCGAACGGACAAAGAGCGCACAGGGAGATATGTTATATTACTGTTTAGCGTAAGAAACATCTTCCGAAGAAAATAGTACCTCTATCGATACCTTTCTTCAGGGTGCTACGTAGATCGTAGATAATAAGGCCGTATACTTCTAGTATGCGACTAATGGCTGTCGTAAGAAAAGAAGCCTGAGTAAGGGCGATAACCACCGTAGTTTTATTTGTTGATCCCGTCGTAGCCGACCAATTTTCTGCTGAAGATAGCTAGCTTTTGGCTTCACCCGTCTGAGGTACGTGTCCGGATGACCCGGTCGTAACAATCGCAGAGGTGCTCCCTTTATCCTCTAGCCGAACAATCGGGAACGTAGAGGGTAAGCACAGGAGCGAGGTAACCCAGCTTGGCAAAAATCTTAGTTCGAATTGATTCATATAATGGCGTAGAAAATCGACAAGGGAAACGTGCATACACAATAAATGTGGATAGATGCTTGTATAATCATCGGCTTCGGGAAGAAGCCCCCAGGTGTTGTGTTCGGATTTAGCATTTGAGGATGCCTGCCGAAAATCTTAATACAAGACTGGTTTAGCCGAACATAGACTTGGGGATAGAAAATCCAAACCTTCCAAAAATGAAGGTGGGAGGGAAAAGAGAAAATAAAGAAAAAGGAAAGAAAAAGGAGGTAAGGGGTAAAGAGTATGACGACACCGGTTTATCCGTAGAAGCGCCGATGACGAGCTGCGTTCCATGGGTTTGGTTCAAGGCGGTTATCCGACGGGTTTCGAAGACGGTAAGCCCCTCCCGCGAGTACTTCGTCGATTATGAAGGGGCCCTCCCATTTGGGTTTGAGTTTATGTTTCTGCTTCTCTAGGAGCCGTAAGACGAGTTCGCCCACATTATATGCTTTCGCCCTGACCTCCCTGCTCTGGTAACGTCGGGCCTGCTGTTGATAAAAAGTAGAGCGAGCCCGAGCTATGCCGCGCTCTCCTTCCAAGGCGTCCAAGTCGTCCTGCCGATCTAGCTCGGCCTCCTTTTCTTCGTACATGCGCACCCTTGGTGCATCGTGAATAATATCACAAGGGAGGACCGCTTCTGCCCCGTAGACCATGAAGAACGGTGTGTATCCCGTTGATCGATTCGGGGTGGTACGCAGGCCCCACAGAACGGAATCAAGTTCCTCCACCCAATGGCAGTCGGACTCATGAAGAGATCGGACCAAACGTGGCTTGATACCACTCATAATAAGGCCGTTGGCTCGTTCGACCTGTCCATTGGTCTGCGGGTGATACACCGATGCGTAATCGAGCTTAATGCCCATTTTTGCGCACCAGTCTTTTACTTCCTGGGCGGTGAAGTTGGATCCATTGTCCGTTATTATACTGTGCGGGACACCGTAACGGTGTACCACGCCAAATATAAAGTCGATTACTGGTCCGGACTTGGCTGATTTGACAGGTTTTGCTTCAATCCATTTGGTGAACTTGTCCACCATGACCAGTAGATACTTATTTTTCTTGGTCCCCCCTTTAAGTGGTCCGACCATGTCCAGCCCCCAGACCGCAAAAGGCCAAGTGATCGGGATAGTCCGAAGAGCCGTTGGGGGCATGTGACTTTGATTTGCAACGGGCCAGAAGAAACCAGCCCGAAAGGCTTGGCTTACTAAGGCCCTTGCTGCGGCGTGATGGCCACCCATTCCTTCGTGGACTTTGGCCAAGAGCTGCCGCCCTTCTTCCTCAGATATGCACCGCTGGAGTACTCCGGTGGTGCTTTTCTTGTATAACTCACCCTCGTGGACTTTGTAGGCCCTGGATCGCCGAATTATGCGTCGGGCCTCTGTCTGATCATCGGGGAGTTCTTTACGAAGAAGGTAGGCAAGGAAAGGCTCGGTCCATGGTGTGATTACTGCCATGACCTCATGAGCTGCAGGCATTTCGTCCATTATGGAGCCGCCGATGATTTGGTCATCTGGTTCGTTTATGGGGGGAACAACCTCTTCCGCACTGATGGGTCCGGTGCCCTTATTATCGTCCTGCCAAACCACTGATGGCTTAAAGAGTCGTTCCAGGAAAGTGTTTTTTGGGACGGGGTCGCGTTTGGCCCCCATGCGGGCCAATATATCAGCGGCCTAGTTGTTGTCTCTAGCGACATGATGGAATTCCAGTCCCTCGAACCGCGCGGATATTTTAAGGACGGCGTTTCTGTATGCCGCCATCTTCGGGTTTTTGGCATCGAACTCGCCGTTGATTTGAGAGATGGCCAGGTTGGAGTCTCCCCGTACCTCCAGTCGTTGTATGCCCATTGAGGACGCCATCCGAAGACCGTGCAAGAGTGCTTTGTATTCGGCTGCGTTGTTGGAGTCGGCATACATGATCTGCAACACGTATCGAACGTTGTCGCCCGTGGGGGATGTGAGAATGACTCCAGCCCCCAGTCCGGACAAAGTTTTGGATCCATCGAAGTACATCGTCCAATGGGAGTAGGTACTATATTCCCTGGGGAGCTCGGCCTCTGTCCATTCGGCGAGGAAATCTGCCACCACTTGAGATTTAATAGCTCATCGTGGTTTGTAGGCAATTTCAAAAGGAAGGAGCTCAATGGCCCATTTGGCTATGCGGCCGGTGGCGTCCCTGTTGTTGATTATATCGTTCAGGGGTACTTCGAAAGCCACCGTAACCGAACACTCTTGGAAGTAGTGTCTCAATTTCCGTGATGCCATAAATACTGTATAGGCTATCTTCTGGTAGTGCGGGTATCTGGACTTGCCTTGCGTTAGTACTTCTGACACGTAATAGACCGGCTTCTGTGTCCGGAATTTGTGTCCCTCCTCCTCTCGTTCGACGACGAGCACTGCGCTAACGACTTGGTTGGTGGCCGATATGTATAATAACATGGGCTCACCAGCGCCTGGTGCTGTGAGTATGGGATTACTTGCCAGCAGTGTTTTAATTTCTTCTAACGCAGCCGCTGCTTCATCGGTCCATTCGAAATTGTTGGTCCGTTTCAGCAATCTGTAGAGCGGTAAAGCCTTTTCACCGAGGCGGGAGATAAAGCGACTTAGCGCCGCCACGCAGCCAGCCAACCTTTGGACATGCTTTAGCTCTGTGGGAACTGCAAGTTCTGATAGGGCACGGATCTTGGCCGAATTCGCTTCTATTCCTCTATGGGAAACGATGAATCCGAGCAGTTTACCAGCGGGAACTCCGAATACACACTTCTTCGGATTGAGTCGTATATCGTACTCACGTAGGCTGGTAAAGGTTTGCCTTAGGTCGCCAATCAGTTGGTTGACGTGTTTGGTTTTGACTACCACGTCGTCCACGTATGCTTCGACTGTTTTACCGACTTGTTTGGCGAGACAAGTCTGGATCATGCGCTGGTACGTAGCCCCGACGTTTTTTAGCCTGAAAGGCATCGTGTTGAAGCAGAATGGCCCATAGGGGGTGATGAATGCGGTTGCGGCTTGATCGGATTCCTTCATTTTGATTTGATGGTATCCGGAATAAGCGTCGAGGAAACACAATGAGTCGTGTCCGGCTGTGGCGTCAATAATCTGGTCTATGCGTGGTAAGGGGAAAGGGTCCTTAGGGCAGGCCTTGTTGAGGTCTTTAAAGTCGACGCACAGCCGCCAGGATTTGTCTTTCTTTGGTACCATCACCAGGTTTGCCAACCATTCGGGGTGCTTAATCTCCCGTATGAATCCGGCCTCTAGCAGTTTAGCTAATTCTTCACCCATAGCTTGCCGTTTGGGCTCAGAAAAGCGGCGCAGAGTCTGCTTGACGGGCTTGAAGCCTGCGATGATGTTCAGACTATGTTCTGCTAGCCGCCGTGGGATTCCAGGCATATCAGAAGGATGCCAGGCGAAGATGTCCCAATTTTCTCGTAAGAATGCTCGTAGTGCTTCGTCCACTATGGGGTCCAGCTGAGCTCCGATGGACGTTGTCTTGTTGGGGTCCGTCGGGTGTACCTGAAATTTAACGATTTCATCTGCAGGCTTAAAGGACGTGGATTTAGGCCTTTTGCTAAGGATCACGTCGTCTTTATCTACTGTTGACCGAAGTGTGGTCAGTTCTTCTGCAGCGAAGGTTTCAGCTAGTGCCTCGAGGGCGAGCGCTGCTGTTTTGTTTTCAGCTCGAAGGGCTATGCTCGGATCACTGGCGATTGTGATTACTCCGTTTGGGCCTGGCATCTTGAGCTTCATATACCCGTAAGGTGGTATAGCCTGGAATTTTGTGAAGGCGTCACGCCCCAGCAGGGCGTGGTAGCCGCTGGGGAAGGGCACGATATGGAAGAGAAGTTCTTCGGATCGGTAGTTTTCGGGCGTGCCGAACACTACGTCCAGGGTGATACGTCCTGAACAACGCGCCTCTCTCCCAGGAATGATCCCCCGGAATGTTGTGTTGCTATGCTCGATGCGAGATCGGTCGAATTGCATTTTTTCCATGGTATCTTCGTAGATAAGGTTTAAACCACTGCCGCCATCCATTAGCACTTTATTCAACCTGAAGCCATAGACGATGGGGTTTAATACCAGTGCGGCCGGCGTATGATCAGGACGGATGGTTGGTCGGTCAGTATCTCCGAAGGTGATGGGTGTATGTGCCCATGCACTTGTTGCTGCCACATGATAGACCTGTTCGAGTTCTTTAAGAGCTCTTTTTCCTCCTGTTCCTTGAGGGGAACGTTTCGTAGATCGTCAGGACTTCGGCATTGTATTCCTGTGGCGATGTGGAGCGCTTGTTCGGCGGTAGTGCCTCAAGGATTGCTTCACCACTTTTTGCGACCCGCCCGACGACCCAGCAGGCTCTAAGGCTATGAGTCGGGCTTGTGTTTAGCAATACGGAATGTATAGGGCATGGTTTATCCAATAGTCCGTCAAGGACAGTTCTGACCCCCGCAAGGGGCCGATTTCTCTTTTCGGCGGGCCTATGTTCGGCTAGCCGCTTCGGAGGTACCCTATTTTTCCGGTCTCCTAGAGGGTACTCGGTAAGGGTTGGCTCCGAAAGTAGCCGCTCGGCTTGCCAGGTGCTCTCCATGGCACAATATTTTTGCACCAAGTCAGACAGCTCGGTGAAGTTGCGAATGTGCCGACGAGCCAGGGCGTTGAGAATCCCTTTGTCGTGGCAATTGCGATTGAAGGTTGCCATTATCTCCTGGTCGCTAAGACCTCGTGCTTTGTTTCTAGCGAGGAGGAGTCTAGCCCAAAAATGATGAACCGACTCTCCTGGTAAATGTTTAACATCCCGTAAGTCTGAAGGCTTGGACTCTGATGCGATGCTTGAGTGCTCGACTTGGGTGGTGGGTGGGAAAAACTTTGATTCCACGCCGCGGTGTGAGTCTGAAATTACGGGTTCCGAGTTGCATGCTAGATCGGAGTTCGATACCGATCTATCTCCGGAGCAGACTCCAAGGTCTGGGTTACAAGCGAGGTCCTGATGATCGGGGATTGGGGTATAAACCGTTTTTAATTCCGGTTGTTGGGGGGACGAGCCCCCAGCCGGACACTCGACGGTGGCGACTAGGTGGGTGACCGTGGGGATGAGAATCTCCCTATCATCGGGTTTAAGCCCGATCCGGTCATAGACCGGGGTCTGGTCGTCAGTCATACGCATGGTCTGAATTCGATCAAACAGCTCGTTTAAGAACGAGGTGATGGTAGGATGTGTATCGCTGAAGCGCGTGGGGTCGGTCTGCGGCATGGCAGTTCCGGAGTTACTTGAAAGCGGATCCGGGTCCTGTTCGGCCATAGCGGATCTGGCCACAATGACTGGATTGGGCGTTCTAGACAGCCCGAGGGTGAAGGGCGCCTCAGAGGTGGGGCCCGATCTCTCCGACGTCAAGGCGTTGGGATCTGCAGGCTCCTCCATGAGAGTTGAGGGTCCTATCAAGACAAGTTCTCCCCGCGAATCAGCGACAAACTCTAGGGTTCCGAATCTGATTCCTTGATCGGGGGCAAAGCTTCCGATCTGGCCAAGATGGTCGGTCGGGACGGCGCGCGACGAGACGTCGCCGCCCGTGAAGATCTGATCAGGGATGAGAGTATCCTGGCTGCAGATCTCGTTGCTTATGACGAGGCGAACCATCGATTCCTCTGGCGATCACAGCGGAACTCTCAATGAAAGCACCAATGTCGGTGTCAAAACCGGCGGATCTCGGGTAGGGGGTCCCGAGTTGTGAGACTAGGATCGATGGTAACAAAGGGACGAAGGAGACGATGTTTACCCAGGTTCGGGCCCTCCTATGAAGGTAAAACCCTACGTCCTGCTTGATTATATTGATGGTATGAAGGTTACAAAGTTGATCTAGCTCGAGATCGACTAGCTAAAACCCTAGATGAGTTTCTGTGTCCTATGATCTAAAACCCTCTGGCTTATATAGACGCCAGGGGGTCATTAGGGTTACACATGGTTGGTTGCCCACCGGAGGGAAAAACATGCCTAAGCTACCATCTTCAACTTGACGGACACGTCACGGCTCCTGGGGCCTCCTGCCCAGCGACGAGGCCTTCGATCAATCCTATCTTCAACAAGTGGCCCATTAACCCGACCTATGAGAAATAGGTCGGCAGTCCGAGGACCCCTTAATCCCGGACTCCCTCACACCCCTCCCCTCCCCCGTTGTGGCGACTACTTCATTAATTATAAATACCCTCTCCGTCTGGTTGCATAGGTCGTCGTACCAAAACCAGATATCTCTGGTGTAGTAGTTACGCATGGATATGGGTGAAGGGAAATAATGATATTATCAATTAATACGCAGTGCAATTGTATTAATCAGTAATTATTATGTGTTGATTGTGATGCAACGGCTAAAACCACTCGTGCACTCGAATTGTGTTAGTTATATCACATTTCAATCTTACGTACCTTAGTAGCGTTGCTTCCACCTCACATCTATCGTTGTAATGCTCATGTTGACTTTGTTTGTTATTCTTGTTTCCTTTATCGGATGATCTAAGCTCAACATTCCCGAAATCTTTGGAATAGAGAACAATGGATAATTATAAGCAAAAATGAGTGTCAAGAAAACATGGGTTATGGCGAAACAAGCATCACCCACTTCCAAGTTCATACACGAAAAAAACTTGTAAGAGAAGAGGAACAAAACGCGTATGGAAAACTTCTTTGAGTAATGCATTCACGTGGGATCACCCGTCCCTCCCCTATTGCGTTCAGAGAAAAAAACTATGTTTGTTGCATACGCATGGACATGAGCGCAAAATACCGAGTGAAATTTCCTTGGCCGGATGATCTAAGTTCAACAATTCCCGAATATTCGAAAGAGAGAACGAGGGATAAATTTAAGCAAAATCAAGTGTCAAGAAGAAAACATGTGTTATGGCGAAACAACCGTCCTCCTCTTCCAAAGTTCGTGTACGGAGAACATGTAAGAGAAGAGGAACCAAACTCGTGTGACAAAACTTGTGTGTAAAATTTCTTCGAGTAATCATTCATATGTGATCACGCCTTCCCTCACCCCATTGTGTTTAGAAAATAAAAAACCATGCGTGTCACACTTTTAGACAGGATCAAAGCTCAGATGGTTGGATTTTTTGTGATGAACCAGCCCATTTGGATTCAAATTCTAAACTTGGTATTGATGGTCGTATATATTTGAATTTGTTTTAGAATTTTCGGCGATGTTCGTTTAGTGTGAGAAGGCATTCCATCGACTACGAGACGCTTCACCAATTTCAAGATGTGATGCTGGTTCACTATCTCAGAGATGTTCATAAGGATAAGATGTGTGCGTGTTCATATGGGTGATTGTATGTGCGCATATGTGATTGTACCGTGTTAAAATGTCGAAGCCTCCAAAGCGTATGACCTTGTACTGCTCCGTTATGCAAGCGTATGACCTAGAGTCCTAGACAAATCCAGCCCCAATCCAAATAAAGAAGGAAATCGATGCATTTGAAAGATCCAAATCGGCCGCAGTAAAGGAGCCGATGAATTCCTTTCCCAAACCAACGAGCCATCCATCCATCCATCCGAATCCAACCCACGGCCGCACGGGCACGGTCACGCGCGCGCTCGCGCTTCCCGCTCCCAACAGTCCAACCGGCGCGAAATTCGCACGGCCGGTGCGGTCACCGCAGCGAGCGCACGGGAAGAGAAAACCCGGGAAGAAAATATTCTGCCCGGAAAGAGAGATCCCCCGCCCGCCCGCGCACACCCCGGAGAGAGGAGAGGAGAGGAGAAGGGAAAATCCCCAGCGGAACGCAACAAACGAACCAGAGAGCGGGGAGACGCCCGCCCCGGACGGAAGTAGAAAAGGAGATCGGCCCGGCCGCCCCGGGGAAATATCTGGTGCACCGGAGCTTGTAGTGCTACCGGTGCACCGAACTCTCATTGTGCTTTTAAAATGTTCAAAAAAATCTGAAAAAAAGTTAGCACACTCACACAACATCAATGTAGGTTGTCATAAAATTTGAAATCAAAATTCAAAACATAACCCGGAAAACAAAAATGACAAATTTAACATTGAATAGTACGTAACATAATTTGGACTTTAGATTTGGCCCATTATAACACTGATGTTAAATTTGTTATTTTTGTATCTCAAAAAATATTTTAAATTTTTATATAAAATTTTGTGACATCATACATTGATGGTGCGTTAACGTGCTAGATTTTTTTCAGATTTTTTAAAACATTCTATGACATCCGGTGCACCGGTAAAACATTCTATGACATCCTCCTCTCCAACCCCTCTCCTCCTCCCGTTCCCTCCCCCTCCCTCGCGCCGCGCGGAAGGCCAAGCGGGAGAAGGAGCCCTCGGAGATTTTCGCGGAACCCCCACCCCCCATCCCTCCCCTCCCCTCCATCAAGGTTTCACCCCCACCACCCGTCCTCCCTCCCACCATCGCCGCTCCAACAATCCCAGTCGAGTCATCCGCCCACCCCCACCCCACCCCACCGCCGCCGCATTCGCAGGTGTCCACCCTCCGCGTCCTCTGCAGAGCCGCCCTGTTGGCTCGCGGATCTCGGCTGCCGCCGGCGCCGGTGGGGATTCCGGGCCTCGGAGCCGTCCCGCGTTTGTTGCTCTGATTCGGGCCCGGATTCTTCCCGGATTGCGTTTCCCCTGATTGATGGGGCCGCTGCCGCCGCTTCGGCTCGGGGTCTGATTCGGATTCGGGCGGAAGGTACAGAGATTGTCGTCTTTTTATTGAGCCCCTGCCCCTGGTTTCTCTGCTGCGGTTGGGTTGATTTGGGATCCGTGATCGAGATTGCTCCGTGAAGTTCTTGGTCCTAGGGATATTTTTTGATTGGCCCGGATCAGGAATAGAGGGTTCTCTTGTTGGGGGGGAGGGAGATCTAGGGTTGCGTCTTCTCTAGTTCTCTGTGTATGTGCATATTCCATAGAAAAAACACCAAAAAAAGAGAGAGGAGGAGTTGGAGGAGGAGGAGGAGGGTGCTGTGGAATTTGGAGGTGATTATGGCGCTGAATTATCCGTCGTGCTCCTTCTTGGTGAGCGACGAGTGCTCTGCCCTGATGCGAGGGTGTGGATGCTGGTCGGAGGAGGCCTCGCCCCTCTCGTCCCCAGGGGTGAACTCCAGGCGCTGGGATGATTTCGAGCCGGACCCTGCGGATCTATTGCCCGCGGATCCCTTCGGGATGAACTTGGCGGGGAGCTCCATCACTGCAGTCAACTTGGGGAACTCGATCACTGCTGCCCTCGCCAGTTGCCTTGACCGCACGGTCAAGTCTGGTGCAGGGCGTTTTGGAAGCAGTGACGGTGGCGCGACTGTGAGTTTTTACATGGACCTGGATCATGCTATTGCGCGCTCCCGGGAGCCATCTTACCTCCCGGGTGGCCGCAGGCGTGCTTTTGAGGGCCCCTCTGGGTCTGGAGGCCTTTATGATGCCGGAGGCGCCAACTGCTCTCAAGGATTGCCCCCCCTCGCATCCTGCTCACGCTCAATTGTACCTGAAGAGGATCCATCTACTTCTGGCAATGCTGCATTGGTGTGCCGTGATGATGGAGATGATGCCGTGGGAAGTGTCCCACATGACGAGATGATGTATGCTCCCTCTGCGTTTGGAGGCCTTTATGATGCCGGAGGCGCCAACTGCTCTCAAGGATTGCCTCCCCTTGCGTCCTGCTCATGCCCAATTGTACCTGGAGAGGATCCATCTACTTCTGGCAATGCTGCATTGGTGTGCTGTGATGATGCTGTGGGAAGTGCCCCACATGACGGGATGACGTATGCTCTTCGCTATCTTGGGCTTCGTGACATCCTAGCTACAGAGATGGTGTGCAAGTCTTTGCATTCGGCTATCCGCAATGTCTGCTTGTGGGATTGTGTCCACGTTGAACCGGTATTGAGCGGGAAGATTTCTGATACTGATCTTCTACGCCTGACACAGAGGATTCCAGGTGGTTTGCAGTGTCTAAATATAAATGACTGTATAAATATCACCGACAATGGTTTGAATGCTGTTCTTCAAAGCAATCCAAAGTTAACAAAGGTTAGTATGCTCACAATCCTTTTTGCAAGTATTTCTAAGAATAATTCAATTCCTCGGAAGGCCTGAGATCATATTTGGCAACAAATTAATCTGTGTATGTTCATAATTGCACCGATGTACTTCCTATCTTAGCATACTCTGATAGGAAAAATAGAATAGGCACCCAAATTCGAGCTGAATATGACTGACTTAGGTGGTGGTGGTGTACGGACACAACTCCCTCCGATGGAGCTAGGGCCAGTACCTTAGGATACTTTGGGTAGTCGAATGTAGATGTTATATGGAGCATACCATGTTTTGCTTGCTCTTGCTATTTGGGTAGTATTTTCTGCAATGAATATTCACTATGGTTTTTTAATATGATTTCTCTAGTTATTTTCTCTGATGAATATTCACTATGGCTTTTTTAATACTATGATTTCTCTAGTTTACGTATAGCACCAACAAAAAGAAGTTAGGTTTCATATTTTTAGCTAATGCTATTCATTTCTCTGTAAATCCGCTAGACCGTTGTCTCGAGGGCAAACTAGTTAAAGAATTAGTATATGTTTTTACTTTCTCACGATAGTTTAAAGTTGAAACAGCATGATGGAAAACTTGTCCTATCAATTTTAGGGGGAACTCTTGTTATGCTGCATATGCTTTTTGGCCATACGTTTATAGTTTAACAGAAATATTTTCGTTTTGTGATTTATTCTAACTTGCTCCTTTTTGTTACACAGTTGAGTATTGCGCGCTGCCCGCGATTAACTTTGGATGGCCTTATTGCCAATCTCAAGTCATTTAATATGAAAGCAGAGACGGGTATTAAGAGCCTCAGAATTGACAAAAACTTCAATTTACCAAAAGAGGATTACGAGGAGTTATTATCCTTGTTGAGCATCGACAAGAGGCAGGAGTTGCACAACCGGGCTCCGCGGTTCCGTCATTCTAATCATATTTTATTAGATTGCAATGATGGATATGCTCTTGATATTGAGATGTGCCCTATCTGTCAAAGCTACAAACTTGTTTTTGACTGCCCTGAAGTGGGGTGCAGTGACAAGAGATCTGGCAAGTGTAGAGCATGTGAGGTTTGCATCAAGAGATGCCGGCAGTGTGGAAGGTGCTTAGAACGCAATGAGAAGTTTGAAGAGAAATTTGATCTGGTCTACCTTTGCTACAAGTGTCGAGGCGATCCAGCTTCACCATCTCTTAGTGTGGAAAAGGATCTGGTCTCCACTTTATCCAGTGGAAGAATATCTTCTCCTTGACCACGGAGGAGGAGCAGCAGTGTATGATGTCCAACCATTCAGCCATCTTAGCATTACTGATGAAGAAAAAAGAAAAAGGAAAAAAATATAGTTTGCTATTCATGAAGGTGTGGTCGTTTGACAGATGCTACATTTGCTTGTGCAAGAAAAACAAAAAAAAGAAGTTACTAATTCCAGCAGAAATAAAGGGATGGTTTCCCTATTACAGCCTCGGCAGCGGCAATGAGGTGGGCGGCGCATTACTTTTGGTAATGTTTAGTTCTTTGGTGATAAGGAGACACTCATTTCCTTTATTATTATCTTGTTCCAGGGATGTTTTCTTCCTGGAATATGCAGTTCAAGAGTGTATAGGTACAGCGTGAGAATGGTGTCAGGTGTGTTGCTTGATGCTGCATCTTCCTGTGAAGAAGATCGAAGATGAACTTATTCCTTCGCCTCTACATTATCTATATATATCTGTATATGCGTGACATTGTAATAGTTTGTACTGGAGATGTTGTGTCGTTTGACTTGGTAACTCTTTTTCATAGAAATAAATCAATGACTTCTAACTAAATATCTTCAATTTGGTTGCTACTTAAGCATCCTCTTGCATCTGTTGCGTTTATTAGTTGGATTTTACTGTGAATCTGTGATCATATCCCGTTATGACAAAATCTGCTCCTTGGCCGTCCTCGCAGGCAGCCTTTGGTAAAAAACCAGAGCAGTTTCTTGAAAACTTGCTTCAGATATGAAATTTTGGTTACTTGGGGAAGCCCTTGTTATGGTTTCCCCGATACTAGACCGATTCATCCAAAGCTTGCCCTTCTTGTTCTGCTCCCAGTGATGTAAGCGGCGTGCAGACGATCATGATATTCACCGAGAGTATATGGGTTACGTAGCACGTGAAAGATGTCATGCAACAAATGTGAGGCGAGCTCCATCGGTCTGGGAAGCATGCCGACTCCGCCGCCTACCTCCCTTGCTTGTCCCACAGGCAAGGCAAAGCAGGGATTCGTTGGAGCTGAGAAGCGGCCAGCGGTAGGTTGATTCTGTCTGTGGAGAGTAGCAATCCGCATCTTCATCCGGGAAGAATCCATGTCCCGGAAGCAAGCAGCACCTGTCGCGTTGCTCTCCTTTTTCTTGCCTTGCGTGCAACGGAACGTGTCATCCAACTCGACCATAGCAGCGGCCGGAAGGATCAAGCAAGGAAGCCCATGCTTCTAGGGAAGCAGAGCTCACCACTTTGATGGTGGTACCTTGTGTGATCCCTCTAACCCCCACAACACTAGTTCCGTCATGTTCCTTGTTTCATATGTGAAACCTGTTGGTTTCTTGTTGACCACTCTGGCCAGAAATGGTCCTTCAGTGACTGTTTTTTCTTTTCTTTTGTGATGAAATGGAGCACTTGTATTCCATCAACACATGGCAAGATTGCCGGTTACCGCACGGGTTACATCATTAGCGTAGCTACCAAACCATTCATGATTTCCGCTAGAGAGAAAAATATGTGCCATGGCTACATTCCATGTGTAGGAGGCAAATTGTGTATGCACATTTCTTTGGCTGACCCCCACCTGATTCACTGCTACCTGCCTTTCCAGTTTCACTAGTCTAAGTAAATCTGAAGAACATGTGGAATGATCCTAGGGCACATCACGTAGGATCACATAGCTTTAACCATAACAAAAAACAACCGACAGGGAATGCGATAGTTTGGGAGTAATTCATGATTTCATTTCTTAACGAATAAACAGAATACAGTGTACAACCACCGGCAGAACTACACTTATGGGAAGAATTCTACATGGCCACCAACATCCCTACATAACAACTTGGCTTCAGAAGCTAGTTTCCTGCTCTTAACTATCACTAGGTTTGTCAGCCGGTGCTTGGGCTGCGGCTCGAAAGATCTTGCCTCGGCCTCCTTCCCCAGCAGCACCAGCTCCCGGGAGGGCATCACGTTGCCCCACCAGAACTCGCGCAGCACGTCGTGGATGAGCTCCCAGTACGCGCGGTCCCGAGGCACTCGGAACAGGCTGCTACCGTTGGGTGTCCAGCAGTAGAGGTCGACCCAGTCTCGGCCCATGATCTCCATCAGCCCCTGCACCTGGGGCATGTAGTAGTATGGCACGATACGCCATGGCAGGGCAAGCTCGGGCTTACCCTTGTTGTACGGGCACTTGACTTCAAGGATCCCGCCGTCAGGGTCACACCCAAGAATGCCGTCAGGTGAAGCTCCGAGCCACCCCAATTTAGCCTCGGTGTGCACTGCGAAGCCAAGGGAACCCACTGACCGTCCTGTGATGCTCGTGTACTGCTCTACGGCCATGCTTTCATGATTGGTTCCCCAGGCCATGGCAGCCATCGCTGTATCCGCCAACTTGATATTTGTTGGTCCGAAGACCTTCTCACTCCACAGCTCCGACCGCCTGTTGCCGGCCCAGAAACCCAAAGCGGTGCTGAAGGTGCTTGTGGTGAGCTTATCCTTGCGCAGAGCAAACCACTCCTCCGACCTCTGGGCTACATCAGCCAGGGGAAGCTGGGCCGACACCATGAGGGCTGAAGGTGGCGAAAGAGATAGCGGTGATGACCGGGTGTAGATCTGCAACGATGAACGCGAGCAGCTGCGAGGAATATAGCCTTCAAAGTTTCGTCTTGACGGCAATGATGCAGATGGAGTTAACCGCACACGCGATGTTGAGCAAAAGGCCGTTGGAATCGGCAGGAGCGACCTGAACAAATAAGAAACTGCTCAACGGTTAGACAACATTGTGATGCGGTTTGGATAAGTACTACCAGTACGGAAGAGCTGAGAAAGCATACTGAGGAAGTGCTCCACAAGAATGGTGAACCTATGAATTGGCGTGTAACATATGACAGAGTTTGTGTTGTGCTTCTCTTATATGAAGAGATTGCCTCACTTGTTGGGTAAAGCATGGAGGAATTTTACAAGCAACCACCAAGGGCTTATTCCTTGCCTGGCTCCAGGAAGCAGACATGGTTGGGACAAGTAAACATTTCGACAGGTGCAAAGCTTATGCTGCTTAATGAAATGACAGACTGCAATCTTGTTCCATTGTTTCATCTAGTTGGGAGATGCTGTATGAGCCTTGCACTCCGACTCCAGTATGTACAGAGATTACATGGTGAATCGATCGCGACCAAATTAGCAACGATAATCAGTATAAGCTACAATAATCCGAAAACAACCTGAAACCGAACCGCATGTATAGAGACTACCGCGAGCATTTCCCAAATAATTTCGGCATTTGGGAGCGAGCAGCATCCATGTCGCCGTTCACGGTGCTCTGAAGCTCTGGAGGGCGTGAGAGTTGAGATTGACACTGAGGATGGAACCATAGAGCGGTGGGGCGAGCAGTGGCGGGGGTGGGTCGCTCACTCACCTGCGCGTTGCGGGAGCGCGAGCGACGAGGCCGGCAGAGCCGAGCGAAGCCTCGGCCGTGGCGGCGCGGCCCCGCGGCTCAGCGCGTGGCGGCCGGCGGCCGCCGCCTGCGGAGAAGCTGCCATGGCTAGGTCTCCGCTTGGGGATGGACCTGGTTCCGTCTGGGTTCGGGACGGGACGGGACGAGCGAAAGGTCTCGGTCTGGGTCGAACACAACCAGCCTTCCATCGGTGCAGGGGCAAAAGCGTCCATAAAAAAGTACACGAATCAGGTGGGATTTATCCAGCGGTCGCACGAGCAGCCGCCGCGGCAGCGCGAAGAGGTGGGGACGGGGAAGCGATCGGAGGCAATGGCGAACGGCGGCGACGGCGACGTTCCGGCGAACGCCAACGAGCGTACGGCTAACCACTCGCTTGCGAGGGTTTATGTCACACCTGCATCCCTTGACGATTGATGCAGTGGACTTGTGAAGGGTGGGACCCCTCTGCCTTGTTGGCATGGGCCACCTAGTGAGTAGTATTTAGCCAGCCACCGAGAGCCTGATGGGCATGCGTGAATTGTAATCTGAAACTGAACCTCACCTACTTTGTACCTCACCTTCTTCCTTAGCAAGAAAGCTTCCCTGCTAAGTCTTGATCTCATCCCCTTTTCCCTTCTGTTCGATCTCGATCCCCTTTGAGGTCGTGACAAACTGGTATTCAGAGCCTCCTCTTCGCTTCCCCCAATTTTTTTTCGCCACCGTTCTGATCCCTCTGGATTCGCCGTAACATCCACCGCTGCGGGTGTGGGACTTGCTCCGGCGAGATCCACACAAAATCCCCAGCGGGGTTGGCCGGATTTGAGCGGTTCCGACGGCGTCACCATCCAAGCCCTCCGCCTAGACTCGACACGTTCTGTCTGCCATGTCTGAAGCCACTGGGGAAATCAAATCCATCCTGGAGGCGCTGCTCACGCGGTTTGACGAGAGCAAGCTCGCCGGCGACAAGCACCTCGAGGCGCAGTTGGCGTTCAACGCACAGGTCTCCAGTGACCTCGCTCATCTGCGCAAGCAACTCGATCTGACCCAGGCGGACGTTGATGAAGTGCGGCAGTAGCGGGAGCGCCCGCCTCCCTCCGTCTCCGCCCCACCGCCGCCACCGCAAGCCTCGCCGCGGGGCGGGGATCCGCGCGTCGCCGCTTCGTCCGCAGCAGGGGAGCACCACCGCGGAGCCGATGGGGTCGACCGCTTCGCCCGTCTCGTCAACGACGGACCGCCGCTGATTTCTGTCAGGCCAACGGTTCCGTTGGCGGGTCTGCAGCCCGTCGTCTCGCACTCCTCCCCACGCAGACCGCCACCAGCGTACTTCCAGGCTCCGCCAACAGATGATTACTTCGTCAAGCCCCCAAAGCATGATTTCCCAAAGTTTAGCGGGGACACACCGAAGCTATGGATTGATCGATGTGTGGCGTATTTCGATTTGTACCGGGTGCCCAACAGTCACTGGGTGACCACGGCGACGCTATACATCGACGGGCATGCGGCGCACTGGCTGCAAGCTTATCGTCAGCACCACCGCGCCCCGTCCTGGGAAGAATTCACCGCTGCTTTGGTCGCTGAGTTCGGGCCGGACGAATTCGAGACAGAGATGCACCAACTATTGCAGCTTCGTCAGACAGGCACGGTGGC
The DNA here is from genome assembly GCA_039707655.1 of Elymus sibiricus. Lineage (NCBI taxonomy): Eukaryota > Viridiplantae > Streptophyta > Magnoliopsida > Poales > Poaceae > Elymus > Elymus sibiricus. The sequence goes on from CM077665.1 coordinate 360,174,102, forward strand.
AGAGTATCGCTTGAAGTTTGAGGAGCACATGTACCATCTGCTGGCTCTGGATGCGTCCATGAACCCAAAGCTATTCGTCACGCAGTTTTTGTTGGGGCTTCGCGATGACTTGCGCGCCGCGGTGCGACTGCAGGAACCAACCAGCATCACGCGGGCCGCGGTGCTCGCCCGCATTCAAGAAGAAGAGGCGGACTTGCATCGCCCCAGACCCCGGCTAATTCCGGCCGGCCGCCCGCCGCCGCCTCCGCAACTACCACGACAAGGAGGGGCGCCTCGGCCGGGAGGAGCAGCGCCTGTATCGGATGAGCTGGCTCACGAGCGTCAACTACGGGATCACCGCCGCGCCAACGGCCTCTGCTTCAAGTGTGGGGATCGGTACTCCCGCGAGCACCGGTGCAAGCAGAACACGCAGCTCCTCACGATCCACGTCGGCGACTTCGGCGAAGTGCTCAGCGACGACGCCGTCCACGCGCTGGACCTGCTCGACGCACCAGCACCTCCAGATCCTCCGCCGGAGTGCTGTGTGCTTTCCACCCACGCCGCGCACCATTCGTCTTCGGGCGCTCGTCGGCAATCAAGTTATGCTGCTGCTGGTCGATTCCGGCAGCACGCACAGTTTCATATCCTCGGAGTTCGTAGAGCGCATCAAGGCCACTTCCGTTCCGGTGCCCGCGGTGGATGTGCGTGTGGCCAATGGCGAGCGCATGGTCTGTAACAGCATGGTTCCAGGAGTGCAATGGTGGATCCAGGGGCATACCTTCACTACTGACATGCGCCAGCTTGCGTTGGGAGCATATGACGGCGTCCTGGGCATGGATTGGCTCGAGCAGTTCAGTCCAATGAGTTGTCACTGGTTGGAGAAGACGCTGACCTTCACACACCAGGGCACCACGATCACCCTGCAAGGTGTTCGGCCTAAGGAGGTGTGCACGTTGGAAGCTATTGAACCTGATCAAGTCCGCAAGTGGCAGGCCGGCAACGACATCTGGTACATGGCAGTGCTAGATTTTCCCAGACCGCAACAATCGACAAACCACGCCGTGCTCGAGAGCGTGAAGGGGGTACTGGAGGAATTCGTTGACGTGTTCGCCGAACCCAAAGGCTTGCCGCCGCATCGCCGCTATGACCATGCCATCACTCTGGTGGAGGATGCGCGCCCCGCAAACACAAGGCCATATCGCTACTCTCCACTCCAAAAGGACGAAATTGAGCGCCAAGTACACGAGATGCTGCAGTCCGGTGTCATCGAGCACAGCATGAGTCCCTTTGCAGCACCCGTGCTTCTTGTAAAAAAGAAGGACGGGACATGGCGCTTCTGCGTCGATTACCGCCGGCTCAACGACGCAACAATGAAGAACAAGTTCCCCCTTCCAATTGTAGACGAATTGCTGGATGAACTCCCCGGCGCGGCCTTCTTCTCCAAGCTGGACTTGCGTGCGGGTTACCACCAAATTCGCATGCGGGCGGGTGACGAAGAAAAGACAGCGTTCAAGACGCACCATGGGCACTTCCACTTCAAGGTCATGCCATTCGGCCTGACCAACGCGCCGGCCACCTTCCAATGCCTCATGAACTCCATCTTCGCCAAGTACGTACGTCGATTCGTGATCATTTTTCTTGACGACATTCTGGTGTTCAGTGAAACATTGGAGGACCACTTGGAGCATCTTCGCGTGGTGTTCGAGCTCCTCCGTGAGCACCAGCTGTATGCCAAGGAGTCCAAGTGCTCCTTCGCGCAAGAAAGCATCTCCTACCTCGGCCACATCATCTCCAAGGAAGGCGTTGCTACAGACCCGGAGAAGACGCAGGCCATGTTGGCATGGCCTACTCCATCCACGGCAACCGAGCTCCGTGGATTCTTGGGGCTCACAGGCTACTACCGCAAGTTCATTGCGCGTTACGGCATCATCGCCAAGCCGTTGACAAACCTGCTCACCAAGAAAGGGTTCCAGTGGACAGAGCAAGCTCAAGTGGCTTTCGACCTGCTCAAGCGCGCCATGGTGTCCGCGCCCGTGCTGGCGCTTCCGGACTTCGCCAAGCCCTTCGCCATCGAGACGGACGCCTGCGACACCGGGGTGGGGGCCGTGCTGGTTCAAGACGGCCACCCCGTGGCATTCTTCAGCAAGGCGCTAGGAGTGCGCAACCAGAAGGTCTCCGCGTATGAGAAGGAGTTCATCGCGGTCATGATGGCTGTGGACAAGTGGCGCGCCTACCTCCAACGCGGGCCATTCACCATCATCACGGACCACAAGAGCCTATGCAACCTACAAGATCAGCAACTGGCCACGGATCTCCAACGCAAGGCCATGGCGAAATTGGTGGGGCTGCAATTCAGGTTCGTTTACAGGCGCGACAGCGAGAATGGGGCCGCGGACGCGCTCTCGCGGGTGGGCGCCGCTCTGAGCATGAACGCACTCTCCTTGTGCCAACCGGCTTGGGTCCAGGAGGTGGCGAATTCCTATGCCACTGATGCGGACGCACTGGACAGACTCGCCAAGCTGGCCATCACCAGTCCTGACGACGAGGGCTTCGAGCTCTACAAGGGACTAATTCGCAAGCAAGATCGTCTCTGGATCGGCAAGAACACGGCGCTGCGTACCAAGATCATCAGCGCCTTACATGACAGCGCGGTGGGTGGACACTCCGGCAACACTGCCACCTACCAGCGCATCAAGAAGCTGTTCATTTGGGAGGGCCTGAAGGGCGACGTGGCTGACTACGTCCGGCAGTGCCTCATTTGCCAGCAAGCCAAACACGAGCACTGCCGATCGTCCGGCAAGTTGGCGCCTCTGCCCGTGCCGACGGCACCCTGGAGGGACCTCACCATGGACTTTGTGGAGGGGCTGCCAAAATCAGAGGGATTCGACTCCATCATGGTGGTAGTCGACCGCCTGACCAAGTACGCCCACTTCATCCCACTTCTTCATCCCTTCAACGCCATTCAGGTGGCCAAGGTCTTTTGGGATCACGTCGTCAAGCTACACGGCCTACCCGATTCCATTGTTTCGGACCGGGATCGTGTCTTCACCAGTGCGCTGTGGCGCGAACTCTTTGCCAATGCCGGCACCAAACTGCTCTACTCCACGGCGTACCATCCTCAAACCGACGGGCAAAGCGAAAGGGTGAACCAATGCATGGAAATGTACCTGCGTTGTGCTGTTGAGGATGCACCGCGGCAATGGAGGCGCTGGCTACCGACGACTGAGTTTTGGTACAACTCGTCGTTTCATTCTTCCATCAAAAGTTCTCCCTTCAAGGCGCTCTACGGGGTGGAACCCAATTTGGGGGCCATGAGTCTCTGGGACGACAAGACAGCCCCAGTCCTCGACGGCGAGCAATGGGACTGGGGCGCTCACACCGCGCGCCTGCGCGATCAGATCCTTCGGGCACAGTAGCGCTTCAAGAAGCAGGCCGACCGCAACCGCACCGAGCGCTCCTTCGACGTCGGTGACTCGGTCCTCCTCAAGCTGCAACCATATGCACAATCTTCCGTCGCCAACCGTCCATGCGCCAAGCTCGCCTACAAGTTCTTCGGCCCATTCAAGATCGTCGACAAGATCGGCAACCTGGCATACAAGCTCGACCTGCCGGCGGACAGCCGGATTCACCCCGTGTTTCATGTTTCGCAGCTGAAGCCGTTCACCCCCAACTACACTCCAGTGTTTGCTGAGCTACCACGACTCCCTGATCTTGCCAGCCATGAGGACGAGCCCGCCGAGATCCTGGAGCGACGCATTGTCAAGAGGGGGAACAGCGCCATCGTGCAGCTCAAGATTCAGTGGTCAGATGCAAGGGCGACGACGACCTGGGAAGACTACGAGACGCTTCGTCGCCGATTTCCGCAAGCGGCGATTTGGCACCAGCAACCAGAGGAAGAAGACGAGCACCAGGCGCTTTCTGAAGATGAAGCCCATTCTGAAGCAGCGGGGAATGTCACACCTGCATCCCTTGACGATTGATGCAGTGGACTTGTGAAGGGTGGGACCCCTCTGCCTTGTTGGCATGGGCCACCTAGTGAGTAGTATTTAGCCAGCCACCGAGAGCCTGATGGGCATGCGTGAATTGTAATCTGAAACTGAACCTCACCTACTTTGTACCTCACCTTCTTCCTTAGCAAGAAAGCTTCCCTGCTAAGTCTCGATCTCATCCCCTTTTCCCTTCTGTTCGATCTCGATCCCCTTCGAGGTCGTGACAGTTTACTGTGTTCCGAGGGTTTTAGACTCGTTTCTGATGAGTTTCTGTGTTTCGCCGCCGCAGATTGCCCCGGGACGCAGTCGGAGGCGGCCGGGAAGGCGGAGTCCTGCGCCGGGTGCCCCAACCAGCAGATCTGCGCCACTGCGCCCAAGGGCCCCGACCCAGGTAACGCCACCCTGCCCACCCGCACCTTACTTTTCCGCCGTTTGCCCAGTCTGATCTGTGTGTGATTGGCCACGCGATGTCAGTGGCAGTGTGGCTTGCTTGCTAGCATGTTGAGCCGATGCTTGCTGTTGGCGAGACATTGTTGTTGTTGCAGCTGAGTACGAGCTTGGTAGAGAGCGTATGGTCTGCACTTGTGTGAGTATGCTTTGCGATTGTGTGTAAATTGTGTTGAGCTCGTGTGCAGAAGATGTTACGGTTTGGTTGTCACTAACTCACTATGTGAGCGAGTTTGCATGCTTTCTCCGCGGATAAGTTATTTTAGTATACCTGACCATGAATTCCATGATTTTGAAGAAGTTATTAAGATGGTACATAAATTGCGGTCTTTTTTTCTCTCTCGAATACGCACGAGCGTGCGTACTATATATTAAAGAAGAAGAGCCAAGATGGCTGATAGCCTGATACAACGCCTTTCGGCAACGTGCTACCCCTAGAGGTTAGCACCAACATCCACCGTGACAACACCAGCGATAACCCGCCTTGCCCAAACTCAAGCCAAACAATGGCGAAGAAGACGGACACATAGCACACAGGCTGCGTCCCCCTTAACCAACCTCATCAAAACACGACAAAAACACCTAACCAAACTAGATCAACGCACTCTCCACCCTCGGTGCCTAGAGGATCGGCAAGCGGACAGCGGGAGCTAGCCTGACTCGAAGAAGACGTCGTCGAAGAGGTGTCGATGATGGAGTACATAGCGCCCTGGAAGCTCATGCCCACAGCAACAGCTCACACATGACAACTTGGCACCCCAAGCCTCACCGCCGAAGCAAGTGAGGCAACCGACCAGTTGCTCCTCCGGACGCACCCTGAACACCTAGGCAGCGCCTTCAAGAAGGGGACGGCGCCGACACGCCGCCGCTGCCTGGCCCGGTGAACCGAGCCTAGGGTTTCCCCCGGTGACTGAACAGGGGATGGACATGACCATGACAACGCCCCCAGGGAGGAGACGGCGCCCACAAGCGTCGCCGTTGCCCGCAGCCGCATCCGCACCAGATTTCTCCTCAGTCATGTCCATCAAATTCCGGAGCACCGCAAACTGAAGGGGGGGGGGGCAAAGCTGCCACCTTGGACCATCACCGTGGAGAGGGGGGAGCCGGATGCCGCCGCACCGCCGAACGGTGACTCCACCACAGCCCCTAGTCGAGGGAGACCAGGGCCTGCATCCACCGCTACAGGCCCGCCGCCCTCATGGCCAGGGAATGCAGCGCCGCTGCCAGGACACCGCAGCACAAACAGCCATGGTGTCCGGCCATCCACCTCCTCGTGCCTCCGTCCATCGAAGAGGAGGGCGAGTCCACCGCAGTCTGGGGCCGCCACCCCAGCGTACCAGCACCGGAGCAGCGACGGGAGCCCCGGTGCCAACCGCAGCCCAGGCAGCAAGATCTGGACGAGCCAGAGCAGGCTGACCCGACGGCCACGCGCAGCACATCGCGCCAGCAGCCGCGCTGCCCGCCCCCGCGTCGCTCCTGCTCCACCCAACCACCACCGAGTCGTCCAGCCCAAGTCCACCACGCTAGATCTGATCCACAGAGCCACCACGGCCAATCCGCCATTGATTCTCGCCGGAGCCGGCTGCCGCGTTGCCCCAACAGCCACGGAGGCCGGCACACCACCGCCAGGTCCCGGGGCCGCCGCCCCGGCGTCTACCCGCCGCCGGCCGGGAGCCTCGTCCAGGGCCGCTGCGCCGCGCCAACGGGGGATCCCCCGCGTGAGAGGAGAGGGCCCGCCGTCGCCGGCCGCCGCGCGGGCTTTGCCCGCCGACGTTGCCCAGCGGCGTCGAGGGGAGGACTGGAGTAGGGGCGGTGGCGGCGGCGGCGCTCGGGTTCGCCCGAGCCGCCCCCCCGGGAGCGACGCGGGCCGATGCCTTTTCCTTTTCGATCTCCCCTTTATAAATTGCGGTCTGATATGCACTAGAAAATATGAGTTACCTGAAAGATTCTACAGTTGGTTCCTTGACTCTCAGGTACTGTTTACATACCGGATGAGTGTGTTCTTGTTACATCTTGTGCCGGTTAGTCAACCCAACTCATTTTGATCACATGAAGGAGTGCTATGTCCGAAAAAAGTACTTGAAGAACCCACTGCTGCATTTATTAAATTATCATACATGTACACAAATTCAGTTAATTGTGTATGTGTGCCGGTGCTATTACTGATGATGTCAGCTGTTATTTTTTGGCCTAGCTATAAGAACTTCTAATCTAAGGATCCACAAGCACACAGAAGCCACGTTACCCCTGACTATTTTTATTATGTGGGCATGCATCATATCATGATATCTTATTGTTCTTTCATCTCTAGTATGTTTATGCTTGGCGAGACAATGCTAACTTGAGTCATTTCATTTTCAGACCTGCTTGCCATCATTGAGACACCCAGCCTGTCAAAGATGGGGGGTGAGGGCGGGCGAGCTCCGACGGTCTCCTACGCGCGAGGCGGGCGTCACCGGGGCGACGCATGTGGAACGAGGGTGGTGGCGGAGGTTTTCCATGGCGGCGCGTTGACCGGCGATGGGGGCTCCTCCTCGCTGCGCGGTTCGGCCGGTTCCGGCGGAAGATCGCCCCTGATTCTACCGTCTTCTTCCTCGACTGGCCTGGCCGGTGAGGTTTGGAGCGGCAGATCCAACAGGGTGCCGGCGGGTGGCGTGGGGGCTACTAGCTCGGCTTGAATAAAGGTGGTGGTCCTAGGATTCCAATTCGCGCCAAGATGAGGATCTGCCCATCGATCTGGCTGGCGTGTCGTGTTCCGGAAGGCTCCGCCGGCGAACTCCACTGGGCGATTCATGCCTGGAGATTGCTGGATCGGGTGGGATTCGGTCGTGCGCACCCATATTTTTCTCTGACCGTTTGGTTTCAGAGGGAGCGCTGCGAAGCTCTGCTGGCTGTTACCATCATGGGGTATGCTTTCTCGTTCCATGGTGAAGTCAGCTGGCGGAGAATGTCATGGAAGCTGAGATCTGAGGACTAGCAATGGTGATTTGAGTCTCTGTGGCGATGAGGAATTGGCTTGGTGATTCGTGACTTGGAGCAGCGGCATCGGCACAGGAGACATTCAGAGTCTAAACTTTCGGGGTGAAAACCCAAGGTCTGGCCTTATTTGGTTGTGCCTGCAATGGCCTTGTTGAAGGCATTGTTTTTGAGAGCGCGGACGTTCTCCAGGGTGAAAACCTATGATCTATGATTAGGGCGACGACGGCGCTTGTGCACTGTTTCCTTCTTGGAGGCGTCGCTTTTGGAGAAGATGGATTTCTGTCGGTGTTTGGTCCTCTGCTACAAGGAATGAATCATTGTAGCGGGACTTTTCTTTTTTGTAATTCTTCTTTCTTTTTTGGCTGTGTGCATCCGTATTGCCATTAGGGCACTGCATTGTTGCAGAGGCTGGGTGTAATTGGTATCTTCGCGATATTAATATATTCCCTTTATCAAAAAAAAAATCATTGAGCGAATGAATACCGTGAAACATAAGATACTGGTGTTGTCTGGCAAGGGTGGTGTCGGGAAGAGTACCTTTTCAGCCCAGCTCTCATTTGCCCTTGCTGAGATGGACTATCAGGTCGGCCTTCTTGACATAGACATATGCGGACCTAGCATCCCAAAAATGTTAGGCCTTGAAGGCCAGGATATTCATCAAAGCAATGTTGGCTGGTCACCAGTGTATGTTGAGTCCAACCTTGGTGTCATGTCAATTGGGTTTATGCTGCCGAACCCGGATGATGCTGTCATATGGAGAGGTCCTCTCAAGAATGGGCTCATCAAACAGTTCCTGAAGGATGTTGATTGGGGAGATATTGACTACCTTGTGGTGGATGCTCCTCCAGGAACCTCGGACGAACATATTTCAATCGTGCAGTACCTCCAGATTGCAGGAATCGATGGTGCCATCATCGTCACCACTCCACAGCAAGTTTCTCTGATTGACGCGAGGAAGGAGATAAACTTCTACAAAAAGGTTAGCGTTCCTGTCCTGGGTGTCGTGGAGAACATGAGTGACCTGAGGCAGACAGTTACAGATATGAAATTTGTGAAGCCAAGTGAGAATGGCGAGACATACGCCACCGAGTGGGCACTGGACTACATCAAGGACAAGGCGCCCGAACTTCTATCGCTCGTTTCATGCAGCGAGGTGTTTGATAGCAGCAGGGGTGGCGCCGAGAAAATGTGCCATGAGATGGGGGTCCCTTTCCTCGGGAAGGTGCCCATGGATCCGCAGCTCTGCAAGGTGGCGGAGGAGGGGAGGTCATGCTTCACCGATCAGAAGTGCAGTGCAAGCGCTCCAGCTCTTAAAAGCATAGTCAAGAAGCTGATCAAGACATAGTAGGATGGTGTTGACAGATAGCCATGAAAATGAGGTTAATTGTAAACTACTCCTTCCGTCCCATAATATAAGAACGTTTTTGACACTATCTCTTGTATTATGGGACGGAGGAGTATGCCGTATTACGCAGTGTGTGTGGCATTGTTTAGCTTTGCAGAAAACGTTCTGTTGTCACGCGCTCACTCGCAGATTTGGTAAGATTTTGCACTGGTGTGCCTTACCACAGTATACAAAAAAAGAACAATTGAGTGCCTGATGAAACTATGAGATGTTCGCCCACAAATCAGAATCGTCAGCGTAAGGCCATTGCTGGTTTCACGGGCGTTATGGCTCTTTGAGTGAGGTGTAAGCCGACGGGATCCTGATTGCATTTATCGAATTTGTTGCAAAAAAAAAAAACCGCATCTCGCCCCACCCTGCTTCCACGACGGGGAGGGCGAGCCTAGACCCAGCGCACGATGGCGCACCTGCTGGACATCATCAGCGCTCCCGGAGCCCCCTGGAAGCCCACGTCCACTGTCGGCCGAACCTCTCCGCCGCCGTGCCGTTGACTCTGGTGAGGTGAGCACGCCCTGAACCCTTTCACCTTGCTCGTTATGTTCACCTTGCCCGTGCGCGTCCAGCTGACCCCTCCGTTTGCCCCCAGGCGCTCGAAATCGTCGACGACGACCACACCCGAAGCTCTGCCTGCCATGCCCAAACCCCGACGATCTCATAGCCGTCACTACTCTCGTCTCAGGACCCGTCCGAAACCATCGTGACCTCGCCGTGTAGCCCCGTGCCCGTCCGTACCCTCTGTCGCATCGGAAACCCCCTGGAACGCCGTCCCCAACGACCTCCCAAAGCTGCGTCGCAGTGTTCGCATTTTCCGGCGAAGAACTCCAGTGAGGCCCTAACCCGCCTAACCCCTAGATCTAATCCTAGCCGTTAGATCCAGATTGCACGCACCGACGCACCACATTAGATGACTTAAACCGAAACGGTATGGACCAATCAGGAACCGCCATGTGTCCAACCTTATCTAGAAGATTATCACTCGAATTTCAGTTAAGTTGAATTAAATGGCACTTTTGTAGAAAATCCCCTAGATACTAAAACCATCATAACTTTTTACATGTTGGTCCAATCTGAGTGATTCTTTTTGCAAAATGATCCTTATGAATTGTACTTTCACCTAGGCCAATAAAAATTAGAATTTGAATAATTTAAAATTCAAATTCAAACAAAATGAATTAAAATTCAAATAGAGCATAACCTGCAAATTATAAATCCAAATTAATTAACTATTTTTGCAAATTGAACCTAGTGATATATAGTTTCTGTATAGAACACCTTAGTTCAAATTTAAATAATTTTAAATACATTTTAAAACGAATACAGAAGAGGCCAAAATGCAAATAGAATTAAACCTAATTAGGTTAACCTGGAAATAAAAATTGTTTAATAAAACCATTATGATACAAATGAGTTTAGAAATTATAAATTGAACATTAGTACATACTTTTGAATTATTATTTGAGTTCAGGAAATTGAAATAACATTTGAATTTAATTCAAACCTAGTTTGAATATAACATTGAAACCCTAGGTTCAATTTGAATAAAACAAATTCATAACGGTTTAGTAAGAATAATTAAAACTAGTAGATTTTTTGGAGTTAATATTTGACTTTAGGGAAAGATGAACTCAAATTAAATCTAGTTCAAACTCAAATAAATTTTGCAAACTATTTGAACCCTAGTAAATGTCTTGGTATTTATATTTGACTTTAGTTAAACTAAAATCAAATTAATAAACCATAGAACTTATATTGAATTAGAATTGACTTTAGTTTAGAATTATTTAATAATAAACTTTAGTGGTCATATTGGATTTGTATTAACTTTAGGAACAACAAGATCATGAGTTAGGTTGAACCAACTAACTAAATTGTGAAATAATTCATAATTAAATTGAACTTAGTGAAACCAAACCAAATATGGCCTCAATTCAATTTGAATTTAAATAAGATGAATCCTAAATCAAATCCAAATTGAATTGGAAGCCAAATCAAGTTATTATTTTCAAACCTTAGTGTATTCAAGATCATGAAAGGTCAACAAGTTTGAAATGTCATTCCAACTTGAACATGAACTTGGCTATCCAAGATTCATAGACCATGACTGTGTTGTTAAATTCATTCTCCAGAATCCGACAACTACAACTTGGCATCACACTTCTTGTGTGATGAACCTTTATTTCCAAACTTGCATGTGAACCCCTATGCCATATGTGCTCTAAGTGACAACCACTATGTTGTTTTCCAAACTCTTACGAGTTAACCCCGACACATGATATCACAACACAATGACATTGACACCATGCACACCACTTGTTGTTGTAGATTGTATTGTATGGTTGTTTATGAATGCTCCTTACTCACGATAGGTTGTACGAAGAGTGAAGAGTAACTTGATCAAGATTGTGAGATTGCAGAATCGTCAGTACCAGAAAAGTGGAACCTTTGATCGTAACCTATGTTTTCTTGCATTGTAGTTGTTTCTCAACTAGGAATCTCCTATAGGATTTTATTTTATGCTTGACAACCCAGTAGTTAACAACTTAGGTCCAAACTTACCCTAACCTTGTAACCCACGAATAGTCGCTTAGTTGCTATAACGTGGATTGAGAAACACCAATCATTATTCCACCATACAACCCCATGGTTGACTACTTAACTACAACTTAATTAATGAATCATCTGGGCGGTGCTTCGACCACGTGTTTTGTGGACGACGGCCTAGGCTCAAAGAGATTGTACGAGTTCAAAGTTGAGTAACTTCCATGTGTGAGCTTGAGGTAATATGGGCGCTGTCTGGACCAAGTAAGTTGTGGGAACCCTCCTACGGCAGACCAACAGATGTAGCATTTGCATTTAGGTTGGACTGGGTGTTAGGGATGTTCCCCACGGCTATGACCCAGCCTGGAGAATAACCCGGAATAGTTATGGAACATCGGGCCACTCCCTGGCCCGGTCAAGACATTACACGTTGTGATAAGGCGCCAAGTCTAAAGGAAAGGCCCCGCCCGCGGGCCAGCTGGAGGAGCCTATGGGCCGTCTTGAAGAGAAGGCGCAGATGAAGGAGTTTCCTTAATACTTGAAGACAAGATGAATAAGAGTTAGACTAGAATATGGGTTGACAGTACGATCCAGAATCTCTTGTAACCCTAGGGGCTCAACCTATTATATAAAGGGAAGCCCCTGGGATAAAAAGACCAAGTTGCAATCTCTCGAGAGCTAGGTTAGCGATTCCGCACCCTTGTAATCAAGAACATCATTAATATCAATCAAGCAGGAAGTAGGTGTTTACCTCCACCGTGAGGGGCCGAACCTGGGTAAACCCGTGTCCTTCGTTCCCGATCAACCCCGTTCAAGCGACCACCTAGTTGTGATGGCTCCCAGACTTAGTCCTTTCACTAGGACATCTGCCGTGACAAAACCATGATAGTTGGCACCCACCTTGGGGCCTGCGCATAGTGGTGTTGAGTTCTTGGAGGGATCTCTCCTAGGGATCGAGGGATACACGATCGGCCAGATGACGAAGAGCCATCGCGGCAAGCTCTACATCGACGACTCTGGACGGGCCCCCAAGGCCGACTCAATCGAGTATGGGTATCGTGTCCCCTTCGGCAAGATCCACGTCTTCATCGGCAAGATCGGCGAATCTGAGCTTGAGCCGGACACCTTCACCGACAGCGTCGAGCCGGCTCGCTGCTCTCAACCCTGCCTAGCGCAAACCAGCCGGAATCATGTATTCTTGGGCTTCACTCAAGGGATCGATCTGCCCGAAAATTCCGAATCGGGCGGAGATACCTTTGTCTACTCTGATGGAGAATCCTCGGTCGGCGAAACCGAGTTGATTCTATCACTCTTTGATGATATGCTTGGGGGCTACACCGACGATGAGGTCGACTCGGAGGCCTACGAGCCGCCTCGGCGCGCAGCTGTCTATATGGCTGGAGGAGCCGACACTTCGGCGGCTCAAGACACTGCAATGTTTGGTACAACAAGGATGTGAGTCCGTTAGTGGCGGCTAACAACTTAGCCGGCTCAAACTAGACGTAGGATCAAGCTCTTGTGAGCCTGGCAACTGCTCTAGGCACTCTCTTGGCAGACCCACTAACCGCGGAGAACGTGACCGAGCGTAACACGGAAGTCACCAAACTCCGTGAGCAGATGGCTAAGGTTCAGGAGGATATCAATGCGGAAAACAATCATATGGAAGAACTACATGCTCGCATCCTTAGCGAGTCGGAGTGTCTCTAGACGGAGGTGGTCCATCTCGGTTTCCGTCAAAATGAGAATTCCATTGTCCACGCAAGAAGGCATCAGAGTCGCTTGCCGCCGACTTTCAAGCCGACTCGTCTATTTCATACTCCTTCGAGTGTGCCCGCCGGAGGTGCAGGTGCGGGCGCACCAGGAGAAACCCCAGTCATACCCCAATTGACTCATCGGCCGGCTCGGGAAGATTTGTCGTTGACGGCCCTGCAACACTCCCCCCGTCGTTTCCATACTCCACCGGGTCATTATTCTAACCCCATGTATAATATGATGGCTGCGACCCACAACCTCGCCGCGATTTCAATCACGGGGAATAGCCTACTCGACATTGAGGCCAGGAATGCCATCGAGATGCTCAAAACTGCAGTTGTTCAACAGGCCAACTATTCCCACAGTAGGAACCGACTTCATTCGACCCCTCACCAGAGTAGAAGCCAACACGCAAAGTCACCAACAGTTTATAGTAGCGCTCGACGCCACCCAGATCCGCCTCAGTCGCCTAGTCCAGATGCCCAAGCAATTGTCGACGCCGCACGGGCTCTGCAAGAGGAAACGCTGGAACAACACATGCTCAACCACTGGCCTACCACCAACCCCCATAGCCCAACCGGCTTCATGAAGCGCCGGCTTATCCTACAGGACTTAAGGGACCATGTTTGGGGTCGGCTCTACGCAACGAGCGTATGCCTCCTGACTTCAAGTGCCCTCGCAAGGTCCCTAATTACACAATAGACCTGGAGCCAGCAGAGTGGATTGAAAGCTATGAGCTGACCATGGACACGTTGGAGGTTAGTGATGCAGTCTGTGCAAGATATCTAACGATGATGTTGGAGGGGCCTGCGCGCACATGGTTGAAGAACCTACCCCCAATCTCAATCAACACTTGGGAAGAATTGAAGGAGTGTCTCATCAAGAACTTCCAAGGAACTTGTAAACGCCCGATCACGATCGTTGATCTGGAGCATTGTGTTTAGTGTAACGATGAGCGTGCACATCACTGGTCACGTCGTGTGGCGAAAATAATACACTCTTCAGATAGCATCACAGCCGTTCAAGCCGTCCTGGTTTTGGAAAGGAACTATCATTTCCAACCCCTGGTTCAGAAGCTTGGGCGTCTGAAGAGGAAAGTTAAAGACATGGGTGATCTCATGGATGTCCTTACCAGGTACGCCGAGTCACACAATACCAAGGACCCGTCTTCAGATGATGACAAATCTAGCAAAAGCAAAAAAAACGGTGGGGGGAAAAGTCACCAACAGAACAATCAGGCTCCCAACAACGGCAATGTCAACAGTGGTGGGAATAAGCGCAATAATACCGACAGATCTTCAGAATTCGTTGCCAACACCAACACCAACTTCAAAAACCAATGTCGGAATAAGGGTTCTGGTCGCCCCTACAGTGGAAATTGCCCCCCTAAATATGAGGAAGCCCTTAAAGGCCCCTGTCCTAAGCATAGTGTGGACGGTAAGCCGTCAACTCATTCTTAGGAAAACTGTTATGTCGGGGGGATTACCCCCAGGTAGGCTCAAGGAGGCGACTCAAACATTTTAAAACAACAGGGCGGCCAACGCCCCTCTGTGCGGCCGCTCCGGATGGCACCCTGTTCTGGCTGGCTCCTAAGTCCAGCCGGCTGCTCCGACTAACCCCCCGTCTGGCTGCTCCAGCCGGCCTGTTGCGCGAGGTCAACCACCACGTCCCATCGGACACGACATGAAGACACTATAGCCTGCGTCATGCGTCACTTCACTGCGCCCCAATAGTGGTGCACTGTAGCCTGCATCACGCGTCACCTCGCATGTCATCTCCAATAGCGGTGCACTATTGCATGTATCATGCGTCATCTCACATGTCATCTCCAATAGTGGATAGTTGGCCATGTGGGCCACCGCTTGTCCCCTGGGCCTCCCTTTATAAGAGGCGCCAGGGGAGCTCACTCATGGCCAAGGCTTCTCTCATTCTCTCATCCTCTCTCATTCTCTCATCCTCACACACGTGAGGCCAAGGAAAGGAGCAGCCAGCTCCCTCTTCCTCCTCAGACACAGCTCCAGGAGCAACCCTGTACTACATATACACCTCATATACAGACATGCAGGAGTAGGGGTATTATCTCTACGGAGAGCCCTGAACCTGGGTAAACCACCACGTGCTACTACCCTATCCCGTCCCAGACCTTCCACGACAGCCTTGCTCTCACCTCGATTAGCCACCCCCTGGCATCTGTTGTGAGAAAACGACGACAGTTGGCGCCCACCGTGGGGCTAGCTGCTGCTGGAACCGCGGTACGGGCGGGACCATCCTAACCACCGCGACGTCGCTGCCTTGGGGCTCGGGGGTTCGACATCGACACGCCCCCGGGGTGATCGCGCTAGACGGCGCATCCCCGCCGTTGACTTTGGCACCGAGCCATGGCTGCGTGCATTGCGCACCCGTGTTCTTAGTGGCCTATGCACGCCGTCCGCACCCATGCGCGGAGCCGTTCCTACGCTCGGCGCCGCCGGGCTCGGCCGTCGCGTTTGACCGACGGTTCCGTCACGCGCCCCCGACTCCCGCCTGCATCTGCCCCGCTGGCCGCCGCTTCGTCCGGCGCCCGGGACCTCCCCATCGCCTAGCCGCCGGCCCCGCCTCTCCACTCCTCTCTCTCCGCGGCGTGGCTCCCCGTCCTGGAGCCGCCCTTCGCGGCGCGTGCGGCGACGCAATGCTGCCTCTCCGTCTACCTCTTCCCGCCGGCGCCGCAGCCCCGCCCCGGCGTTCGAATCTGTGCATACGGCCTGTTGCCGTGCTTCGACCGGGGATGGGCGGCCGTTGACGCGCGGAGCGCGCTGCTCCTTTGCTGCCAAGGTCACCGTGTGCGCGGCGCTGCTGCTGCGGCAGCGCGCGGGCTTGCGCCCGGAGGAGGCCGACCTCTTCCTCGTGTCCGTCAACGCCTGCCGCAAATTCTCCATGCTGGCACGGTTCCCATCGCTTGCGCATGCGTGCAGGCTTCTCACCGATGCCATCGGCCTCGTCCGCGCTCCTCCCGACAGCGTCCGCACCTGAGCGCTTCCGCGCCTGTGAGCTCGCCCGCGGGATCGCTGGCTGGCCACCTAGCGCTGGCCGCCTCCCCGCGCGCTGGCCCTTCCCCGCCTGGCGCCTCTGCCTCGACCCAGGCGTCCACACGCCTCGCGCCCGGCACTGGCCGCCGCTCCGGCCGGCCCCGCGGCCCTCCACCTCGTTCCTGCCCCGAGCGCCCACGCCGGCTGCGCACCCCGACGTCCGCGCCTGCGCCGCCTCGCCCCCGCAGCCGTATGCGCCCTCTGTTCCGCGCCGGCTCCTGTGCCCGGTCGGCTGGCCACTCCGCCGGCAGTTCCTCTCCTCCCCGCTTCTCCTGCATGTCCGTCCGCCCGCGTCCACAACGCCGCGTGCCACGGCCTCCGCGCTTCCCGTCTGCTACGCGAGCGCGCCTCGACCAGCCGGCCTCCCGCGCGCCTGCTTGCCGGCTCCGGCCCCATCCGCGGCTGGGCCTGCCGGCCGGCCCTTCAGGTCCCGGGCACCGGCTCGCCCGGTCATCTCCGGCCCCACGCCGGATCCCCAGCGCCCGCGGCCTCGGCGTCCCGCCTCGCTGCACCCGGCCGCGCTGCCACGTCGCGCGTGCCTTGTCAGTCAGGCTGCGCCAGGCGCCGGCTGCCGCCTGCGCCCCCCGCGCCTCCCGCAGCCGGCCGCTGCCCCGCGCCACAGCCGGCCGAACCGCCCGGCCTCCCACTTCCCTGGCGGCTCGGCTCGCCACGCCATGCGAGCGCCGGCTTCGCCTCGTGCCGGCCGCGTCCCCCTCCGCTTCAGCCTCCGCCTTGCCCCGCCCGCGCCACCGCGCGTGCTGGCTCCCGCGCTGCCGCTCCTGCGCGCCGGCTCCACTTCGGCGTCTGCCTCGCCCGCCCGCGGTCGCGCACCCGCCTCACCCACCCGCGGTCGCGCGCCCACGCACCTCCCGCTGCGCTCCGCCTCCACGCGCCGGCCGCCGCACTCGCCCGCCTCCGCGCTCCGGCTCCCGCTCTGGGCACAGCCGCCTGCTGCCCTCCCGCTCCGGCAGTCCGGCTTGCCGAGGCCGGCCGCGCCTCACAGCTTTGGCCGGTTGTGCCTCCTCGCAGTGTCCCGTCGGCTGCGGGAGAAAAGCAAAAAAGTGGGAGCCGGCTAAAAAAAAGAAAGAAAAAGAAAAAAGAAGGCCCGCCGGGCCCCGCTTGCCTGCTTCATCAAAGACCCGCCGGGCCCCGCTTGCCTGCATCGTCAAAGACCCGCCGGGCCCCGCTTTCCTGCGTCGTCGCCTCGCCGGCAGGGCTGCCCGCCTACTTCAACATCGGGCCAGCTGGAGTGTCGGCCCGGCTGCCCATCTACTTCAACGCTGGCCGGTCGGGCCCGGCCGGCCGGCACCTCCATCAACGGCCTCAGAGGCTACCTCCCGCGGTGGGCCGACTACACCCAGCGGGCGACACTTAGCGGGTGCTGCCGGCGCGCCCCGCTAGCAAAAAGCCGCGCCGGCTGTCATCGACAACAACCGCCTTGCGGGCACCAAAAACCAATGTGAGCTTTTCACCCGCACATCCTTGTGCCGCACACAAAAATCCGGATATCCCGAGCGACCCTCGGGGGCCATCCCCGTATTTGTTTCAACTACTTTACTGTTCACCTTGACGCCAGTTAGTCTCGGCCCGGGACTGGCCGTTTGGCCCAGTACGTTCGGTCCCACGAAACGGCTTAGTAGCGTGTACGGTACGAAGGCCCACTCTTTGTCTCAGCTACAGACCGCACCGCGGCTGTCCGGCTAGCGAGAGCAAAAGCTGGAGGTCACCACACGCGAAAAACGCCCGGGGAGAAAACGGCTTGGGCGACACGCTTGTTTCATTTGTGAGTATCTGCTCGGTCGAGTCTGTTCCCAGAGTCCGAGTACTGTACGCTCCACTCCGCGGCCCACTCTTCGCCTCAGCCACAGACCGGCTCCCGGCTGTCCGGCTAACAAGAGCAAAAGCCAAAGAGCGGAGACCACATGAAAAAGATTAAAGGGGGCTCGGACGAAACCGAGTTGGCACCCTTTGCATAAAGCTTGCACTACCAAAACTAGATATTTGACACATCTGCATCGACTAAACTTGTCTTTTGCACGATCATTTCCATGAGGACCCCCCTCGCTCGGAGGCTTGGAAGCCACGCCCGGCAGGGCTCCGCGCCCATCAGCCGGCGGACCCCGCGTCCGCCCCCGACAGGGCTCCGCGCCCATCAGCCGGCGGACTCCGCGTCTGCGCCCGGCAGCGCCTCGCACCCATCAGCCGGCGGACCACGCGTCCGCGCCCGGTAGGGCTCCGCGTCCATCAGCCGGCGGACCACGCGTCTGCCCTCGGCAGGGTTCCGTGCCCATCAGCCGACGGACCCCGCGTCTGTCCCCGGCTGCGCCTCGCGCTCGACAATCGGCGGACCCCGCGTCCACCCTCGGCAGGGTTCCGCGCCCATCAGCCGGCGGACCCCGCGTCCACCCTCGGCAGGGCTCCGCGCCCATCAGCCGGCGGACCCCGCGTCCGCCCCCGGCTGCGCCTCGTACTCGACAGCCGGCGTACCCCGCGTCCGCCCTCGGCAGGGCTCCGCGCCCATCAGCCGACGGACCCCGTGTTCGCCCCCGACTGCGCCTCGCTCTCGACAGCCGGCGGACCCTGCGTCCGTCCCCGGCAGGGCTCTGCGCCCATCAGTCGGCGGACTCTACGTCCGCCCCCGACAGGGCTCCGTGCCCATCAGCCGACGCACCCCGCAGGGCCCTGTGCCCATCGGTCGACGGACCCCGCGTCCGCACCCGGCGTCCCCAACGCCTGCTTCAGCAACAGGGAAGACCCTCCGCCCGACTCTTCGAGTCGCCCGGAGGCTCGAAGGCTACACCCAGCGGGTGCGCTAGCGCGCCCCCGCTGGAAACAGCCAGCCGGTGGACTCCACGTCCAAGCCCGGCAGGGCTCCGCGCCCATCTGCCGGCGGACTCCGCGTCCGCCCCCGGCAGGGCTCCACGCCCATCAGCCGGCGGACCCCGCGTCCGCGTCTGGCATGGCCCCGCGCCCGTCAGTCGGCAGACCCCGCGTCCGCGCCCGACAACCTTGAGGCCATCGTCTGCTCCAGCGACAACAAAGACCCTCCGCCCGACTCTTCGAGTCGCCCGGAGGCTCGGAGGCTACACCCAGCGGGTGCGCTGGCGCGCCCCCGCTGGAAGCAAGCCACGCCGTCCCCGACCGGCAATCGACCGTCATCGACAACTTCTGCAATAACAACAACAACGACGAAAACCCTCCGCCCGACTCTCCAAGTCGCCCGGAGGCTCGGAGGCTACTGTCGGGGGGATTACCCCAGGTAGGCTCAAGGAGGCGACTCAAACATTTTAAAACAACAGGGCGGCCAATGCCCCTCTGTGCGGCCGCTCCTGCTGGCACCCTGTTCTGGCTGGCTCCTAAGTCCAGCCGGCTCCCTGCCCAGCTGCGCCAGCCGGCTGCTCCGACTGACCCCCCGTCCGGCTGCTCCAGCCGGCCTGTTGGGCGAGGTCAACCACCACGTCCCATCGGACATGACATGAAGATACTATATCCTGCGTCACGCGTCACTTCACTGCGCCCCAATAGTGGTGCACTGTAGCCTGCATCACGCGTCACCTCGCATGTCATCTCCAATAGTGGTGCACTATTGCATGTATCATGCGTCATCTCACATGTCATCTCCAATAGTGGATAGTTGGCCATGTGGGTCACCGCTTGTCCCCTGGGCCTCCCTTTATAAGAGGCACCAGGGGAGCTCACTCATGGCCAAGGCTTCTCTCATTCTCTCATCCTCTCCCATTCTCTCATCCTCACACACGTGAGGCCAAGGAAAGGAGTAGCCAGCTCCCTCTTCCTCCTCAGACACAGCTCCAGGAGCAACCCTGTACAACATATACACCTCATATACAGACATGCAGGAGTAGGGGTATTATCTCTTCGGAGAGCCTCGAACCTGGGTAAACCACCGCGTGCTACTACCCTATCCCGTCCCGGACCTTCCACGGCAACCTTGCTCTCACCTTGATTAGCCACCCCCTGGCATCTGTTGTGAGAAAACGACGACATGTTACATAATGTAGGAGTTCTGAAACCAAGCTTTCCAGAGTGGTAACAATAACAGTGGCAACGGACCTCCCGGAAGCTCTCAAGCCGACGACTCAGGAGCCGGATTCGCTGGAACCGGCTTTCAGGGGAACTACCCCGGAGCCGGATTCCAAGCGCCTGGCGGCTCAGGAGCCGGCTTTCAGGGAATAGGTCATAATGCCAGGGGGAACATCAATCTGGGAAAGGAAATCAAAATCAGGGAAATCAGAACCAAGGGAGTCATTCTGGGTTTCAGAGTAACCCAAAGCAGCTGAACAGTGGACAGTACCACGTCTTCATCACCAGCACCTGCAAGCGTGACCGAAAAGTGCATAAATGGGCGGTCCACATGGTTGAGCCGGCAATCCCAGAGTACTTGCATTGGTCAGAACAACCGGTGGTCTGGAGTTGTGAGGATCATCCCCCTCGGATCAACAACCCGAATAGTCTTGCTCTGGTGGTGGCACCTCAAGTTGATGGATATAAGCTCACCAAGGTACTCATGGACGGGGGCAACAACATCAACATTCTTTATTATGATACTTTTAGACGAATGAATTTGTCAGAGAGCCATCTTAAGCCGTCATCCACGGTTTTTCAAGGAATAGTTCCTGGCAAGTCGGCATATCCCATCGGCATGATTTCTCTGGAGGTGGCTTTTGGCGATGAGATCAACTATAGGTCTGAGTTCCTGTCATTTGAGGTGGTAAAAATAAAAAAGTCCTTATCACACCCTATTTGGACAGTCTACTTACGCTCGATTTATGGCTCGCCCCTGCTATGTTTATCTCAAACTCAAGGTGCCAGGACCGGGAGGAACCATCACTGTCAATGGGAACAGGAAAACCACAATTGAGTGCGAGGAAGGCGGCGTAGCTTATGCCGAGTCAGCCTGCGCTGCTGAGGAACTAAAATTTTATCAAGCAAATGTTGACTCGGCCGACATGACGCCCCTGGAAAGCCCACCACTGAGTCCGACCCCCTGCTTAAATTCAAGTCGCCCGAGGATACAAAGCAAGTTGATTTCACCCCTGGTGATTCATCGCAACTATTCACTATTGGGGCCAATATGGATCCCAAATAGGAAAGCGCGCTCATCGAGTTCATCCATGAGAATTGGGACATCTTTGCATGAAAACCTTCTGACATGCCTGGTGTACTGATAGAACTCGCTGAGCACTGCATTAATGTTGATCCTAAGATGAAGCCTATTCGACAGTTCCCTCGTCGCTTTAACGAGGAGAGAGGAAAGGCCATTGGTGAGGAAGTAGCCCGAGTACTCGTTGCTGGTTTTATTGTTGAAGTTTTTCATCTTGAGTGGCTGGCTAACCCTGTGCTTGTCCTGAAAAAGAACGGTACATGGCGCATATGCGTGATTACACTGATCTCAACAAAGCCTGCCCCAAGGATCCTTTCGCTCTTCCACGTATAGATCAAATCATTGATTCTACAGCCGGGTGTGAAGGTTTGTGTTTTCTGGATGCTTTGGGTATCACCAAATCAAGATGAAGAAGGAAGACCAAGAGAAGACTTCCTTTATCACACCCTTTGGAGCTTTCTACTACACATCAATGCCTTTTGGTCTGAAAAGCGCAAGAGCAACTTATCAGCGTTGCATCCAGAATTGTCCGCATTCCCAGATCAGGCACAATGCCCACGTCTACATTCATAGAAGAAGGGGACGTTGTTGGAAGACCTCAAAGAAACATTTGATAACCTGCGTGTTTACCAGATGAAGTTGAACCCAGCCAAGTGCACTTTTGGCGTTCCTGCAGGCAAACTATTGGGTTTCTTGGTCTTTGAAAGTGGCATTGAGGCTAACCCGGATAAAATTAAGGCCGTCACCTCCTTGGCTAAGCATGCCAATATCAAGGGGGTGCAAAAACTCACCGGACCGATTGCGGCCTCGAGCCAATTCATAAGCCGGATTAGAGAGAAGGCGACCTCCCTGTATCAATTGTTGAAGAAACTAGACACTTTTGTCTGCGACGATGCAGCTAATAAGGCATTTGAGGACCTCAAAAAACTAATTTCTGAAGCACCTATTTTAGCTGCCCCTCAAATAAAAGAGCCCATGTTACTGTACATCGCAACAAATAACAAAGCTGTCAGCATTGTAGTGGCAGTGGAACGTAAAGAGGCAGGCAAGGAATACCCAGTTCAAAGAAAAGTCTATTACATTAGTGAAGTTTTGACTGAATCCAAGCAACGGTACCCTCACTGGCAGAAACTAGTGCTCGACATTTTTATGGCTAGTCGCAACTTGAAGCACAATTTCCAGAAGACAAATAAAGGAAGTTTGATGTCTGTGTTATTTGTGGAGAACCTGGACATACCCAGAAGGAACAAAAAAACAAGATATTTCTATTTTCGTGCCCATGGTTCCTTAATCCTCCTCAAATTTTCCCCGTCCATCTTACTGTGCTCACTTCCCCCTCCTTCACTCGGCCGTGCCTCACAAGAGGCCAAACAGTGCCTTGCCGTTGGGTCAAAGCCTTTGACCATCACAACGCCGTTACTGACGCGTGGGACCGACATGTAAGGACGCATGCATTCGCATTGCCATTGCTGACGCGTGGGACCGACATGTAAGGCCGCATGCATTCACACCGCCATTGCTGACGTGTGGGACCGTTGTGTAAGGCCGCATGCATTCACATTGCCTGGTGCTAACGCATGGGACCGCCATGTAAGGCTGCATGCATTCGCGTTGCCAGTCCATACAGTCACGTGGTACCCACATTTGGTCGCATGCATTGCTGATTGCGTGTCTCCGGTTGATCCTACATAATTTGCGGCTCACGTGTGGGACCCACGGGCATGCAAAAGTGAATCAATGTGGCTTGTTGTTTCCACATAGGCCATTTCTTGCGTTTTCACACATGGGGAGTTGCGTCGCCGCGCCCGTTGATGGTGGCTTAACGCCGCAAACCCACCCCTTCCCGTGCCATATATGGAGCCCCCATCCCATTTCCCCGCTCGCCTCCACAACCCTATCCACCGCTGGATCCACTGCAACACAAACCCTAGCCTCTCCTCTCCCTCCTCCCCTTCTGCATCCATGGCGTGACCGCGCAGTATCTCTCTCCATGAAGCCAAGCTTCTCGCCCTCTATGACGTCCCGGCGCCGCGGGACACGTGTCTGCCAACGGGATGGGTTCTGAGTGCCGGGGGGGGGGGGCTTCTGGTGGCGCCTATCCCCGCCATCAGTACGGTGCCCTTTGCACGCGTCGTCCATAGGTTTTGTGCAGGTCTGACGTCAGAGGAGAGGGTGCATCCAGGCTTCGATCCTAACAGCCCAACATGGGCGCAGATCCTCGAGCAGGATCGCACCGCTCGGATGCAGCGTTTCGACGGCCCCAACCCGATGCCGCACTTTAACATCGCCGAGCGACGTTGAGGGATCACTAGAAGAGTGTCTAGAGGGGGGGGGGTGAATAGACTACTAGCAGGAATTTAATACCTAACCTTTTCCCAAGTTAAATGGTTGGCAGATTTTAACTATTTAGCAAGTCTAGCAAGTCTAATATACCCTACACATGCATGTCAACAAATATGGCAGCGGAAAGTAAAGACATTGCACATGAAGTAAAGAGTTGAGATAGGTAGATCAAACACAATTGGAGACACAAAGATTTTTCCCGTGGTTCCGATAGGTGGTGCTATCATACGTCCACGTTTATGGAGTCTTCAACCCACGGAGGGTAACGGTCATGAGAGTCCACGGAGGGCTCCACCCATAAGGGTCCACGAAGTAGCAACCTTGACTATTCCATAACGGCTTCCGTCCATGAAGGACTAGCCTCACTATGGGTAGATCTTCACGAAGTAGGCGATCTCCTTGCCCTTACAAACTTCTTGGTTCAACTCCACAACATGAAGTAGGAGGCTCCCAAGCGACACCTAACCAATCTAGGAGGCACCACCCTCCAAAAGGTAATAGGCTCGGCAATGATGATGAACTCCTTGCTCTTGTGCTTCAAGATGATAGACTCCTCAACACACAATCACTCTCTCACAGATTTGGCTTGGTGGAAGAGATGGGATTGGTGGAAAGCAACTTGGGGAGGCTAGAGATCAAGATTCATATGGTTGGAATGGAATGGCATGATCTCAACACATGAGTAGGTGACTCTCTCTCAGAAAACTGGATGGGGCAAGTATGGAATAGTTCTGAGTGCTTCTCTTTCGAGTGGGTGGTGGTGAAGGGGTATATATAGACATCCCCAAAAATCCAACCGTTACACACAAAATGACCAACTCGGTGACACCGATGTGTTACTCTCGGTGGTACCGAAGTGACCAAAAGGTGGCAACTTTTGAATCTCGGTGAGACCGATATATGAAACTCGGTTGCACCGATAAGGTGACCAATGGTCAGATTGCCCATTCTCGGTGACGCCAATCCTACAATCTCGGTGGTACCGATATTGTGAAACTGCGTAATAGAAAGTTGGCAACCCAAACTCGGTGGCACCGAAGCAGAATCGGTTGCACCGAAAGGCTAGGGTTTAGCTTAGGTCTGTCTGAGTATGGGAATCGGTGGCACCGAGTGGAAAGTGTTGGTTGCACCAATTTTGGTTATTTGACTTTGGACAGACTTTTGTGGAAGAGCTTGTGGGTGTTTTTGTGACTATCACTTGTGCACGTATGAGCATTTTGTTCACCAACAATACCTTACCCCCTTTTAATAGTATTGGCTTTCCTATGGACTCAAAGTGATTTCTCACAAAGTAAAATGTAGAGTCCTCTTGCTTGAAGCTTTGCCAATCCATTTCCTTGCATCTTGGGGTATCTCCACAATCCTTTTGCCAGCCCTCTCTGTGGACTTTATCTGAAATACACTAGGTAAAAGTATTAGTCCAAGAGACAATGTATGTTGTCATGAATTATCAAAACCACCAAGGGAGCATGTTGTGCTTTCAATCTCCCCCTTTTTGGTAATTGATGACAACATACAATCAAAGCTTCAAATAAAGATATGCATGGATATAATGAAGACTTTGAGAGACACATGACTTAGACTTGCTCCCCCTAAATGTGTGCAATCCCTTTAAAGAATAGTTGCTTTGGAATGCATGGACACACATATAGTAGAAGGGATATAAGAAGTCATGTGTATCTTGGCTATATGCATCAAATATATATGAATGAGATGTATCCTTGTTCAAGACTTCACTCTTGCAAACAATATGTGCAAGAAGCAAGAGATCATCCTGACCAAGGGTATGATGCATAAACTTACCTTGAGTTCTTGAGCATTCTTGTAGTAGAAATACACTTGAGAAAACAATGTTAGGAAACACAAGAGTATTCTACTAAGCAAAAGAATAGAACTCAAAAGTACCAAGATATGGAGAACATATAGAAGATAGCATTTCTTAAGATTGATATGTCTCCTAGATCATTTAGAACTTTCTCCCCTTAGATATGAAAAAAGTAGATCATCCTCTCCCCCTGAATCTTAGCATGTAGATATTGGGATTGGATAGGGTGAGAAAAATCTAAGATGATCACCATGAGAAAGTATGTTTATTTCAATATTGACAACTTATGTTAGACTTTTCTCCCCCTACTTTGGTATTCTCACCTTGTTTATATAAGTATAAACATTGATATTCGCTCTCCCCCTTGATCATATCTCCCCCTTTGCATAAGCATGTATCTCCCCCTTTAGCATGAAGCTTTGTATATTTCCCCCCCTTTGGCATTAATTTCCAAAAAGGTCATACACAGGGACAGATACAGGGATCATTGACTGAGAAGGGATCCTTGAGAACAAGGGTCATTGAATGTAGGGTTCATAGAAATGAAAACTGAGGGAATCATGAAAAATAATTTCTCTCCCTTTGGCTGATCTGAGATTTTGTAAGACTTCTCCTCCTTTGAGTTAGGGATCCTTGAATAAAGAATTTCTCCCCCTAAGTTTTTTTAGAAGGGATCATCGAAGTAACAGAATCATCACTTGTAAGATCACTAAAGAAACACAGATTTGCAACTCTAAACGTAACTGAGAAAAGAAATAAAATTGGTGGCTCCGAGACAAACAAGTCAGTGGTACCGAAGTATTGTAATGCAGCTCATCTGCTAATTCGGTAGAACCGAGTTATTTGTATCGGCGGCTCCGAGGCTAAAACAGAAACTTGGCAAATTTTTGACAGAGTTTCAAAGAGAAATTTTCAAAGGAAATACAAACGATTTTACAGAGAGATATCAACTAGAGAAGATTTGAGTGGTTCCAAGAAATCTTGAAAATAGAGAATGAACCAACTCAGAATGCTTAACTAGATGATGGGCGGTGACTAGGTCACCTATATTAGAGTATATTGACTTAGGAGCCAAGCAAGAATACTTGATCATAGGTCATACTCAGCGTTAAGCTCAAAATGGGGTTACCATTTTTCGATTAAGCATTTTAATGTCTTCATATCACTTGAGTTGCTTTAGCTCATGTCTTGGAGTAAAGCTTTTTCAAGGATATGAGTACATACCTTTGAGTGATGTTGATGACGTGGCTTGTAGGTGAACTTGTTGAGGATGCTTGAGGTTGATGAAGATCATCTTTATTTGGGAGCAATCCTTCTCGCTTTAGTGCACATGTCACCTACATAGGTTAGTCAAGCAAGGAAGAACAATATGTATATCCCTTTGATATGATACCAATTGAGATTTAGCAAATATGATCACATCAAGTATATATCAAGGATATGGTTGAGTTGTCTTCTTCCTTCCATCATCAAGAGAGGTTGTGGATACTTGGTCATGACAAGATTGCTTATGATTGGAGTTGATGGCAATCTTGTGGAATGAAAATCTTCCAAGTACCTACAAAATGTTAGATGCAATGCAAGGGAGCATAGAATTCCATGGCATAAGATAACATGTAAAAAGTATCATGGAAATATCAGGAAAGCTCATGCCCTTGCATGCAACCGAGTGAGTCTAGCTCAAGTTTGAAGCATCAATGATGTTCAACTCACTCCTCAAGTAACAAAATGTTTTCTCATCAAGTGGCTTAGTAAAGATATCGGCCAATTGCTTGTTAGTACGAACATGCTTAAGATCAATATCTCCCTTGGCAACATGATCACGAATGAAATGATGTCTAACTTGAATATGTTTAGTTCGAGAATGTTGCACATGATTATGACCAATTTTAATAGCACTTTCATTGTCACAAAGTAATGGAACATTTCTAACATGGATTCCATAATCCTTAAGCGTTTGTGTCATCCATAGTAATTGTGCACAACAAGATCCGGTAGCAATATACTCAGCTTCGGCAGTAGATAGAGATACCGAGTTTTGTTTCTTGGAGGACCAAGACACAAGAGATCTACCCAAAAATTGACAAGTACCCGAGGTGAATTTTCTATCAACCTTGTCACCGGCATAGTCCGAATCGGAATAGCCAACAAGGTTAAAGGAAGATCCCTTGGGATACAAAATGCCAAAGTTTGGTGTTTGTATCAAATATCTCACAATACGTTTCATGGCCAAAAGATGACACTCTTTAGGTGCAGCTTGATATCTAGCACACATGCAAACACTAAGCATAATATCGGGACGAGAGGCACATAGATATAGCAATGAACCAATCATAGATCGATAAACTTTTTGATCAACCGGTTCATCCTCCTTGGTAAGATCAACATGTCCACTAGTAGGCATAGGAGTTTTCATACCTTTGCACTCTTGCATGTTGAACTTCTTGATCAAGTCCTTGGTATACTTAGTTTGAGAGATGAAAGTTCCTTCTTTCGTTTGCTTGATTTGCGAACCAAGAAAGAATTTCAGCTCACACATCATGGACATCTCATACTTCTCGGACATCAACCTTCCAAATCTTTCACTAAATTGTGGGTTAGTAGATCCAAAGATAATATCATCCACATAGATTTGGCACACAAATAATTCACCATTAACTCTCTTAGTGAATAAGGTTGCGTCAATTTTACCAATTTCAAAACCTTTTTCAATGAGAAACTTTGTTAAGCATTTGTACCAAGCACGAGGGGCTTGCTTAAGACCATAAAGGGCTTTACGAAGCTTGTAAACATGATTAGGTTTCTTAGGATTCACAAAACCAGGTGGTTGCTTAACATAGACTTCTTCTTCAATCTCACCATTTAAAAAGGCACTTTTAATGTCCATTTGATAAAGCGTGATATCATGGTGATTAGCATAAGCAAGAAGAATGCGAATAGCTTCAAGTCTAGCGACGGGGGCGTAGGTCTCACCGTAGTCCATACCTTCGACTTGCGTATATCCTTGGGCTACGAGACGAGCCTTGTTTCGTACGACTTGACCGTCTTCGTCTTGCTTGTTCCGAAACACCCATTTTGTTCCGATGATGTTTTGCTCATCCTTGGGCTTTTCCACGAGTGTCCACACTTTGTTCCTCTCGAAGTTGTGAAGCTCTTCATGCATCGCGTTCACCCAATCCGCGTCTTCAAGAGCTTGTTCTACCTTCAAGGGCTCAATGCTAGAGATGAAAGAATAATGCTCACAAAAGTTGGCTAGACGAGTTTTAGAGCGAGTGATTCTCCCTGTTTGTATATCACCAAAGATTTGGTTTAGGGGATGGTTCTTGGTCACTTGTGCTCGAACTCAGGTCAGCTTCCGATTGTTGGATGGTGGAGCTTCTTCTTCATCATCATCTCCTTCGTCTTCGTTGTTGTTGAAGGTGTCATTCCCTTGAGGTGGTGGTGAAGGAGATTGTGGTGGATCTTCATGATGCATTTCCTCCTCTTCATCATCTTGTCGTGTACCGCTTGTGGATGCCTCCATGTCATGTTGTGGTTCACCTTGACGTGAAGTAGGGGCTTACACTTGAGTTGATGAAGTACTTTCCTTCACCTCCATGGGACGAATCTTGCCGATGGACAAGTCTTGGATAGCTTCCGAAGGGTCCTTATCACCTACATCATTTGGCAATTGTTCGACTTGCGAACCATTAGATTCATCAAACTTCACATCTACCGTCTCTTCAACTTTTCGAGTGAAGTTGTTGTAGACATGGTAAGTGTGAGAGTTCGATCCGTAACCGAGTAGGAATCCTTCATGAGATTTAGGAGCAAATTTAGTACGACGATGCTTATGAAGAATGTAGCACTTTGAGCCGAATACCCGAAAGTATCCAACTTGGGGTTTGTTACCGGTGAGTAGCTCGTATGCCGTTTTACCAAGAAGCTTGTGCAAGTAAAGTCGGTTTGTGGCATGACATGCTGTTTCCACGGTTTCTGCCCAAAAGTGTCTTGGCGTCTTGTATTCGTCAAGCATCGTTCTTGCCATCTCAATAAGCGTCCGGTTCTTCCTCTCAACAACTCCATTTTGTTGAGGTGTGTACGTAGCCGAGAACTCATGTCAGACACCTTCTTCGTCAAGAAAGGTATCCACATGGGTGTTCTTGAACTCCGATCCGTTATCGCTCCGAACCTTCTTGATCTTCACTTCAAACTGATTTTGCGCTTTGCGAACGAAGTTCTTGAAGATCTTTTGAACCTGCGACTTATCATCAAGAAAGAATACCCACATAAATCTGGAAAAATCATCAACTATAACTAGACCATAGGAATTTCCACCGAGACTCTTGTAAGCATTGGGACCAAAAAGATCCATGTGAAGTAACTCGAGTGGTCTCCTAGTAGTCATGATATTCTTAACGGGATGACTTCCACCTACTTGCTTTCCAGCTTGACAAGCACTACAAAGTCTATCTTTGTCAAAGATAACATCTTTAACACCAAGTATATGATCACCTTTGATAAGCTTGTCTAGATTACGCATGCCAACATGTCCTAGTCTTCTATGCCAAAGCCAACCTTTAGAAGATTTTGCAATAAGATAAGTACGAGGTTTGGATCTCTTAGTGAAATCGACAATGTATAGATCACCTCTACGGAAACCGGTAAAGACCATTTTATGATTATCTTGACGAAACACTTGGCAATCTACTTTCGTGAATAGCACATTAAAACCAAAGTTGGCAAGTCTAGATACGGAAAGAAGATTGTAGCCAAGAGATTCAACAAGCATAACATTTTGAATAGAGCTATCATGGGATATGACCACCTTACCAAGACCAAGTACCTTACCCTTGGAGTTGTCTCCAAATGTTACCAAGACCAAGTACCTTACCCTTGAAATTCATTAAACAGCTCAAGCATCAAAGTTTTCCATTGACTATAGTACTCTCCATCAAGAATAGGCACTCTACAACTCAAACTCCCTATACTAGACACATCCATCTTCCTCCTCGGTGATTAAACCGAAGCAATGGAGACCAAAGCTCTGATACCAATTGAGGGATCACTAGAAGAGTGTCTAGAGGGGGGGGGGGTGAATAGACTACTAGCAGGAATTTAAAACCTAACCTTTTCCCAAGTTAAATGGTTGGCAGATTTTAACTATTTAGCAAGTCTAATATACCCTACACAAGCATGTCAACAAATATGGCAGCGGAAAGTAAAGACATTGCACATGAAGTAAAGAGTTGAGATAGGTAGATCAAACGCAATTGGAGACGCAAAGATTTTTCCCGTGGTTCCGATAGGTGGTGCTATCGTACGTCCACGTTTATGGAGTCTTCAACCCACGGAGGGTAACTGTCGCGAGAGTCCACGGAGGGCTCCACCCATAAGGGTCCACGAAGTAGCAACCTTGACTATTCCATAACGGCTTCCGTCCACGAAGGACTAGCCTCACTATGGGTAGATCTTCACGAAGTAGGCGATCTCCTTACCCTTACAAACTTCTTGGTTCAACTCCACAACACGAAGTAGGAGGCTCCCAAGCGACACCTAACCAATCTAGGAGGCACCACCCTCCAAAAGGTAATAGGCTCGGCAATGATGATGAACTCCTTGCTCTTGTGCTTCAAGATGATAGACTCCTCAACACACAATGACTCTCTCACAGATTTGGCTTGGTGGAAGAGATGGGGTTGGTGGAAAGCAACTTGGGGAGGCTAGAGATCAAGATTC
Source organism: Elymus sibiricus (assembly GCA_039707655.1). NCBI lineage: Eukaryota > Viridiplantae > Streptophyta > Magnoliopsida > Poales > Poaceae > Elymus > Elymus sibiricus. The sequence goes on from CM077665.1 coordinate 360,205,264, forward strand.
ATATGGTTGGAATGGAATGGCATGATCTCAACACATGAGTAGGTGGCTCTCTCTCAGAAAACTGGATGGGGCAAGTATGGAATAGTTCTGAGTGCTTCTCTTTCGAGTGGGTGGTGGTGAAGGGGTATATATAGACATCCCCAAAAATCCAACCGTTACACACAAAATGACCAACTCGGTGACACCGATGTGTTACTCTCGGTGGTACCGAAGTGAACAAAAGGTGTCAACTTTTGAATCTCGGTGAGACCGATATATGAAACTCGGTTGCACCGATAAGGTGACCAACGGTCAGATTGCCCATTCTCGGTGACGCCGATCCAACAATCTCGGTGGTACCGATATTGTGAAACTGCGTAACAGAAAGTTGGCAACCCAAACTCGGTGGCACCGAAGCAGAATCGGTTGCACCGAAAGGCTAGGGTTTGGCTTAGGTCTGTCTGAGTATGGGAATCGGTGGCACCGAGTGGAAAGTGTTGGTTGCACCGATTTTGGATATTTGACTTTGGACAGACTTTTGTGGAAGAGCTTGTGGGTGTTTTTGGTGACTATCACTTGTGCACGTATGAGCATTTTGTTCACCAACAATACCTTACCCCCTTTTAATAGTATTGGCTTTCCTATGGACTCAAAGTGATTTCTCACAAAGTAAAATGTAGAGTCCTCTTGCTTGAAGCTTTGACAATCCATTTCCTTGCATCTTGGGGTATATCCAAAATCTCCACAATCCTTTTGCCAGCCCTCTCTGTGGACTTTATCTGAAATACACTAGGTAAAAGTATTAGTCCAAGAGACAATGTATGTTGTCATGAATTATCAAAACCACCAAGGGAGCATGTTGTGCTTTCAGACGTGGATTTTGGGATGGCCTTAACTTCGATGATGTGCTCGCCGCGTGCCGCTTATTGGTTGAACCACAATATTTAATTTAGGATCTGGGAGTAGGGCTACGCCGAATTTGTCGTTCTATTTAAATAAAATATGTATGATTGTATTTCGAGTTGTTTGCATGCACTTTAATGTATTTACATTAAGTTTGTATAATTTTACATGAAGTTTTTCCCGCAATAATGTATTGATTTTTTTAGTTTGGTAGCACTATTTTTACTATCCGGCCCAAGAAAAACATTTTTTGGTAGCTTCGCCACTGTTTGACAACACATCAAAAGATTAGGACATCAAGATTAGGAAGTAAATTTGATATATTACAGATAGATAGATATCCCTTGATATATTCCCTTAATATATAGGGAACACACACATTACATAAGTAGAAATTAATATTAGGGCTTATAGTAGCGCCCTTACAAATAACTTAGCACGACCTGGCCCCTCCACCACCAAGTTCACTCCTCGTCCTCGGTGTTGTAGGGGAGAGTGTGCATGCCGTTGGCGGTGGAGAAGACGTTGTTGAAGTTGGTGAAGATGTTGTGGGTGGTGAAGGTGATGAACTCGCACCCACACCAGAAGGCTTTGCCGAGGAGGAAGTGGGCGTCGAAGTGATTGGTGAAGCGGGCAGTGAGGCCAATCACAAGGCCTTCGTTGCCACGAACCTCTTCCACATGGAACATCACCGGAGAGTCGTGTGGTAGGTGGCGGTAGCTGACAGTGAGGAAGAAGTTTGCCAGATCCCTCAAGCCCCTCCACCTTGAGATGGCCCACACGCGTAGGGTGTCCTCCACGACGACCCCGGCGGGGTACCGCATCTCCGGCATGGTGCCCGACAGACGGTAGGTTGGTCCGTAGAACTGCATCTTGTTTGGGCGGGATCAGGCTTTTGCTTTGTATTTTGGTGAAGAAGATGGAATAGATCGAGTTGAGATGAAGATGTAGATGGGAGATTTTTAAATAGTCGCGACGCAAGGCGCCCGTTTGAATGCGTTCTGCGGTGCGACGCATCCTTTTGAATGTGTTTAACACTGAATCGAGGCGTGACGGTCGGTAAAGCTGTGTCCCGAGGGTGCACTAATTGCCCTGATGCAACGAAGCTGTGTGACGGCGCGCATGCATGGGCAGGCTGCGTCTGGTGGATGCGCGCATGCATGGCAGGCTAAGACGTTGGCCTGTCTACGAGGTCCCATCGGTCCAACGAGCGTCCCGCCCCGATTAAATGCATTTCAAAAAATGTGTCATCAGCGGCCCATGACCTCTTTCGCGTGTCCCAGTTCCCCCGCTGCCAGGTGGGCCAGTCATGTCCGCAGCCACGGAACACCCGCCCGCATCCAGCCAATCAGGTCTCATCTCACGGATCGACCATGGAAAACCCTAGCGCTTGATCTAAACTATTCCCGAACAACGATCCAACGACCCTGATAGTGGGGATTTTTGAGAGGGGTTTGAGGGCTAGGGTTGAGCATAACCAATTTAAAAAAAATCAATAAATATGAAACTTGCACACATCATCATTTTATGTTACTAAGTTGCTAGAAAAAAAAAAGAAACCACGACTACGGATATTTTTCATGAAATTTCCTTCACATAACCTAGCTATCACGAACAGGTTGCATGGTTTTCAAGGGGATTGAGCTAGGGTTTAGGGTTAACCATGGCATAGTTTTTCCAAACAGTCCCAGATTGGGCATGGACCCTATATTTGCACACTAGATGACAAGTTTTTTTGAGCTCATTTAGATAAGTTCGAAAAATGCTTAGAAAAATGTTGTTTACCCTAGCTTTGGAGCTCATTTGGAGCAATTTTTTCATGAATATGAGTTTTACTTCACAAAAGTGCTCGGATTGATCACCTAACGTGCATAAAACTTGAAAATGCACTGGAACATCAATACCCATACAAGTACAAATTTCAAATGTGCCTCAAATTTGGAAGTCGTCTTAAATTTGAAATTTGGCTCAAATTTGGATCATGGCACATAGTTCTCAAAGTACAACGCATATCAAAATACAAGTAGCATTACATCACACAAAATGAGACACATAGACTAATAGTTTTCAGTTCTTATTACGACAGCTTGCTTTTGATTTCACAACACAAAGCTCACTAATGGTCTTGGGTTTCTTCACTGGATTAGCTTTAGTCTGCAATGTTTCAGCAACCAGGGGCTGGCCTGCACGCTTCCTCCTGACATACAAAGCATTTTATTTGGTTAGTAATTGAAAATAGCAGCCAAATCAAAAACACAAACATGAACATACTTTGGCCTTTTAGGATGTAATGGCATTTTGGAGATCCTTTTCTGTGCCCAAGGTCCTGGCACAACTTACATCTATTTTTTGTTCCCTTTCTGTGACCTCTTAGGCTTTGCATCTTTCTCTTCCTTCTTACTACTCTTAGCTTTCTCAAATGATGCCTTGAATGTATTCTCCTTAGGCCTGCCAGCCTTTCTTTTCATTAAGGGAGGACACATGGAAAACTCATTTCCAGTTTACGCCACTGAGACTGATCTATAAGTGCTGGATTTGGAGTTGCATACGCAGCCTTGAATCTTGCTACTGAGTAATATTCATGGAAATATTGGTGCATGTTTATATTCAGGCAGGAGGCAGAGAAAAGCATGGCATGCTCGCATGGTTTCGGAGTGTGTTGCCACTCCATCAACACCATCTTCTGTCAACTGCCCGTCCACATCTTCAGATGAATCTCTGTTAGCATCAACATGCAAACTAGATTCACCCCTCTCCTCCTTATCTCTATCATCTACTAGAATGCCAATAAAATTTTCCATCTCAATGTTGGCCATTGGTGCAGTGAAAAAATCTGTACGGTCATCTAATTCTACCGAATTTCTATCAACGGAAGCAACCCTTGCCGCACCATCCCCCCTGTTTGTCAGCGCCGACTCCATCTTGTTTGACCCATCCGCACCCCACACAATCTAGACTCCAAATCTGCCAAAAAACATAGGCGACGCGGTTTAGAATTAGATGAGTAGGGTTTAGAATTCACTATCCTCATCCGCGCCACAACCGAGAACGATAACTCCACCACCCGCAGCCTGCCACCATGAACGAAGAGGGGATCAGGGAGGGTTCAGTCCAGGACGGGGGCAAGTCTTACTTGATGCACTGACAAATTAAGTTGGACCCACCCGCCTTAACATAAGATCATTCCGATGATGACCGTTTTATCGTCCGGTCGGACCTTGGTTATTTCTGCCTTAAAACATCGCACAATAACTTTGTATATTACCAGCTGCGTCGCCGGCCTTCCATTACGCGTTTAAAAACATCGTGCGTGAGGTAAGTTGTCCCACCTGTCAGGATATCAGGCTAGCCCACTAGTCAGTAGGTAACGGTCAAAGGCTTTGACTGGACGGTGGTGCTCCGTTTGACCATTTGTGAGCAGGTGGTGGAGGGGGGAGGGCAAAAGCAAGCAAAGTTAGTTGGCTTGGGCAAAAGGGCACGAAAATAGTAACCCCTAAAAACAAATGCCCCTATTGTGAAGAGAACCATTCAGAAGGAGAATGCCCTATGTCGGAAATCATGTGCCTCTTATGCAGAGGGGCTGACCATTTTGTGCCTAGCTGTGGAGCCTTCAAGGGGAGTTCACTGATTGCATGACCTCGAGAGTAAGAAAGGAGTTTGAATGGGAGACCGTCTCCACGAGACCCGTCAACCACGGATGACACCTCAATTGGCAAGGAAGATGTAGTTGCAAACACCAAAGAGTACATCAGGTACGAATGCAGATAAGTTGGACACCCCGCAAGTCACCGCCCTGTGATAGAGAACATCAGGAGCATCCATACAGGACAACCCTGACTAGGGAGGATCTAAGTCACATCATGTGGTTGGATTGTGAAGGACCCATGCATTGGAAGAGCACATGTCTCTATCACCGGAAGGAAGAAGCCCAAGAAGAGGAGAGAACCGCTAAGAAGGATAGGAGCCTCATACAATTCTACCAATCCAAGAACATGGGACACTTTAGGGAAAAGTGCCCTACCTTGGGAAACAAGATACTAATGACAAAGAAGAACCTGCGGACACGACTAGGAGAGAAACCCAGGGGATGGAGCTGAATCATGTCAACAACAGGAGAAGAGACCGAGATACTATGGGTGAAAGGACTCGTGATCAAGAAGGAGAGACCTGAGAGATTGTGCTACATGACAAGACCGCTTTGCTTTCAATGTAACGACCCAGGACACCTTGCCGCATATTGCCCTGAGTTGGCTAGCAAAGATGAAGAAGTTTAAATCAGAGTACAAGCAGTCAGAATTAGAGACAGTCAAAACTCCAGAGAAGGAAGAATGTGAACATCAGCAACACAAAATACCAGTGAAGACCTTTAACCAAGAGGATGTGTAGTAGTAGATACATCCTTAGTATTGCAGATAGTAGAAGCAGTAGTCATGATGTAATGGAAGTATGATCAGTTATGTATCAGCACAATTATCAAGGGATGGAATTATTATTGACCCAGTTTTCATAGTCGCCATGTAGCCAAAACTAAGAAAGAGGGACTAAATTGGAAACACCTCGGTTAACTAAAAAGCAAAAAATGAATAGGTGGATCTAACACATCCCAACCACCCAACGTTGAGTAAACCAAAGGGGAAGTCGATTGGAACTCGACCAAAGGAAACCTAGGAAATATTATTGTCTTCAATACGGAAGGCACCAGGCCAGTAAGGAACTGAAAGTGGAACAATTTGAGAACCCCGCTATGGATATTAAGGACTATGTAAGGGGTAGTTTTATTGGATTTTGCCTTAACCTTGGGAAGCCAGGCAGAACAGGATTGAGCAACCCAGATACCTAATGAGTAAGAATGAATGGAACAAGTAAGATAAGATGGTACCGCAGGACAACAAACACCATAACCCATATAGATATATTAGTTGATATAGGAAGTAAGATGATGTTAGTATAAGATGCAACATCACTTGAACGTACTAAAGTAATGTGATACAAGGATGACAACTGAGTTTACTACGTCAGAAGATAGAACCATTGAGCAAACGATAGTTATTAGGCAACACTATATGAAATTTTTGCCACTCGAGAGATGTAAGGTAACGTTAGACGTCACGACACAAGACCGAAGTAGCTTCAGAAGACCAGATTAGAGCATGGAACCAGAAGGACTTCAAGAACGCTTGTGTGGAAGATCGAGTGTTAGGACTTAGGACTACGAAGATTTTCCAAACCACATGCTTGGGAATGATTTGGTATGCCATGAGTTGATCGCCCTGATGTCTACTCTTATTATTCGCCATACCGTGAGGAGCGGATAGTCTTGAGCGAGATACCTATAGATGAGAAACGACAAAAGACAATGACTTAGTTGGTATAGCACATGACCCCGTAAATGGCAATCACTGCCATACGTAGGTCAACCAGTGAGTAAGAGTCGCCGAATGACTGGGAAGGACCCATTTATCGGAAGACCACTCCATGATAGGAAATTTTAAGACTCATGGGTGGAAAGAGGAAACACCAAGGATCACCCGGAACCACCATTGGTATTTACCCATGAATCAGATAGGAAGGATGATATATAGGTGGTCTTTGTGTGAGGAACTGCAAATGAAGGAAAGCTAGTACAAACAACTTTCCTGAGAAACCTTAACTACTTGATAGGTGGTACAGACATGAAACATTAGAGAAGAGTTGACACATGATTTACGCGAGAAACCATAAGTGCATGATAGATGGTATGAACATGGATGGATTTGCAAGGACAATTGGAACCACACAGATAGAAGGACAGAGAACTTGATAAGCTGGTAGATGACATCCTGATTATAGAATCTGAAGGATGGTCATCGTCGATCAAGGAGTAAGAAGCTACTGGAAAACGCCAACCTTAAAATCTTTTAAGGGTGGTAGCAACCTGGAACCCAACAGATTGCAAACATACGGATAGTTCCAGGAACCATCAGGAACCCTTCCCGACACCAACTACAAGAAGACCTTGAGAAATAAGCTACCAGCCACAAAATTATCTTGAGACAATATAAATAGTCAAGGAAGTGCAGCATCAAGAATCCGAAGGTACATATGGTATTGTTATAGCCCATACAACAAACCCTAGACCTGGAGATGTAGTTTAGGAGGAACCCCAAACCCTAACCTTTCTTTCTAGCCTCACTAGATCTCGGGACGAAATCTCTTTTAAGGGTGATAGTCCGTCACATCCCAGATGTTTATGTTAAAAAAATTCACATAGAATTAAAACTTTTCCAACATAACCCCTATTTGATTGCTTTAGCTAAATTTGCTTGAATGTTTGATCAGAAGGGATAAGAATCCAATGCAGATAGTTGAACCACTAACTAGCCTTGTAGGAGCCAAACCTATTTGATATGTTGTTGGGCAAAAGAATTCCTAAATAAGTCCTAAGAATACTCAAGCCAAAATAATTTCCCTAAGAAAAGTTGAGTTGGTTTTTATTTTCAAATCAATTCAAAAGCCAAAGGGAATTATTTAACAATGGATTTGTATTTTATTTGGCAAGAAGCTGGACCCCCTGACTATTTTTCAAATGGAATTTGAAATTGATTTGGTTTTGAAACCAAACTCAAATTCAAAAAGAAATTAAAAGTGCAAAAAAGTATGCCCAAAAGGCCCAAATAAAATGTGCACCAATTCCTAAATGTTACAATTGGCATTTAGAAAACATTCACTGTTGGAGGAAAATTCAAATTCAAATTAGTTTTGAATTTACAAAATAGTCAGAAAAGTAATAGAAGTAAAATAGGAAGAAATCAAATAAAAAAAGGCTTGCCGAACCAGCAAGACAGGCCGAAGCCCAGCTAACCCCAACCGCTCACCCCCTTCTCTCTCGCCGAGCCACTGGCATGCGGGCCCCGCATGTCACCTTCACCCCTCACCTCTCGCGCAACCGCTCGCCCACGTCCCCGCACACAACCGAGCATGCACGTTGCCACGATCTCCACCCCGTGTGCTGTCCGGCCATGCCAGCCCCTGCGATCTTGCCCTATTTAGACCCCTCCCCCTACTCACCATTTTGCCCCAACCCACAACCCACATTGTCGGTAGTCTGCTCCGCCACAAACCCCAAGCTCCGCTTTATCTAGCTCAACGCCGGCCAAATTCCGTCGAGGCAACCCTCCCTGAGACCTCCCATCGCCACCACTAGACCCAACGCATGACGGCGCACCTGTTGGACATCATCAGCGCTCCCGGAGCCCCCTGGAAGCCCACATCCACCATCGTCCGATCCTCTCCTCCGTCGAGTCGTTGACTCCGGTGAGGTGAGCAAGCCCTGGACCCTCTCACCTTGTACGTTGTGTTCACCATGCCCGTCCACGTCCAGCTGACCCCTCCGTTTGCTCCCAGGAGATCCAAATCACCGATGGCAAGCACACCCGAAGCTCCGTCGCCGTGCCCGAACACCGGCGACCTCGTAGCCACCTCTAACGTCATCCCTGACTCCGTTTGAAGCCACCGTCGACCTCGCGGTGTTGCCCCACGTCCGTTCGCACCCTTCGCCGCGTCGGAAACCCCCTTGGACGCAGTCGCCGCCGACCCCCCGAAGTTGTGCCGCTGTGCTCACATTCTCTGGCGAGTCTCCAGCGAAGAACTCCGGGGAGCCCCTAACCCTAACCCATAGATCTAATCCTAACTGTTAGATCCAGATCGCATGCACCAGATTAGATGACTTAAACCGAAATGGTATGGACTAATGAGGAACGGCCATGTGTCCAGCCTTATCCAGAAGATTATCCACTCGAATTTCAGTTAAATTGAATTAAATGGCACTTTTGTAGAAAATCTCGTGGATATTAAAACCATCCTAACTTTTTACCCGCAGGTCCAACTTGAGTGATTCTTTTTGCAAAGCGATCCTTATGAATTGTACTTTCACAAAGGCCATTTATTATGGAATTCAAGTAATTTAAAATTAAAATTAAAACAAAATAAATTCAAATTCAAATAGGGTATAACTTGCAAATTATAAATCCAAAACAATTAATTATTTTTGCAAATTGAACCTAGTGAAATAAAGTTTCTGTTTAGAATGATTTAGTTCAAATTTAAATAATTTAAAATACATTTTAAATAGAATACTGAAGAGGCCAGAATTCAAATTGAATCAAACCTAATTAGGTTAACCATGAAATAAAAATTATTTAATAAAACAATTATGATACAAATGGGTTAAGAAACTCTAAATTGAACTTTAGTACATACTTTTGGATTATTATTTGACTTTAGGAAATTCAAATAAGATTTGAATCTAATTTAAACCTAGTTTGGATATAACATTGAAACCCTAGGTTTCATTTGAATAAAACTAATTCATAATGGTTTAGTAATATTAATTAAACCTAGTGTATGTGTTGGATTAATATTTGACTTTAGGGAAAGATGAACTCAAATTAAATCTAGTTCAAACTCAAATAAAGTTTGCAAACTATTTGAACCCTAGTAAATGTCTTGGTATTATATTTCACTTTAGTTAAACTAAACTAAAATAAATGACCTATAGAATTTACATTGTATTATAATTGACTTTGATTTAGAATTATTTAATAATAAACTTTAGTAGTCATGTTGGATTTGTATTGACTTTAGTAACAACAAGATGATACATGAGTTAGGTTGAACCAAGTTAGTCAATAGTGAAATAATTCATAATTCAATTGAACCTAGTGGAACCAAACCATATTATGAACTTAATTCAATTTGAATTTGAATAAGATGAACCCTAACTGAAATCCAAATTGAATTGGAAGCCAGATCAAGTTATTATTTCGAGACCTTAGTGAATTCAAGATCATCAAAGGTAAACAAGTTTGAAATGTCATTCAAACTTGAAAATGACCTTGGCTATCCACGATTCATAGCCACGACTCTGTTGTTAAGATTCATTCTCCAGAATCTGAAAACCAAAACTTGGCATCACATACCTCTTGTGTGATGAACCTTTATTTTGAAACTTGCATGTGAACCCCTATGTCACATGTGTTCTAAGTGACAACCACTATGTTGTATTCCAAACTCTTATGAGTTAGCCCTGACACATGATCTCACAGCGCAATTTCATTGACACCATGCAAAACACTTGTTGTTGTTTATTGTATTGTATGGTTGTTGATGATTGCTCTTTACTTACGATAGACTGTATGAAGAGACAAGAGTAACTTGATCAAGATTGTGAGATTGAAGAATCGTCAATACATGCAAGAGGAACCTTTGGTCAAAACCTATGTTTTCTTGCATTGTAGTTGTTTTTCAACTAGGAATCCCCTATAGGATTTTATTTTATGCTTGACAACCTAGTAGTTGACAACTTAGGTCCAAACATACGCTAAAGCTTGTAACCCATGAGTAGTCGTTTGGCTGCTAGAACGTGGATTTGGAAACACCAATTGTTATTCCACCATACAACCTCATGGTTGACTACTTAACTACAACTTAATTAATGAATCATCTCGGCGGTGTTTACGTATTGCTTCAGTGGCCACGTGTTTTGTGGGCAACCATCTAGGCTCAAAGAGATTGTATGAGTTCAAAGTTGAGTATCTTCCATGTCTGGACTAAGTCAGTTGTGGGAACCCTCCTATGACATACCAGTAGATGTAGCATTTGCATGTAGGTTGGACTGGGTCTGTGATACGTCTCCAACGTATCTATAATTTTTGATTGATCCATGCTATAATATTATCATTCTAGGGTACTTTTTGGGCAATTATATGTCAATTAATATTATTTTTGAGCACTAACCTATTAACCCAACACCAAGTGCCAGTTGATGTTTTCTGCGTTTTAGCTTTTCGGGTTTACAATACCAAACGAAGTCCAATTGCCATGATTTTTTTTATTTTTTTGGATCAAAATAAGACCTGGAAGCTTCGGAAGAAGAGCGGAGGCCGCACAAGGGAGCTAACACACATCAGGGCGCACCTGGGGGGGTGGTCGCGCCATGATGTGTGGTGGCCCCTCGGCTGCCTACCGACGCCCCTCTCTGGCCTATAGATTCCATTAAATCCCCAAAACCCTAGAGAGCCTCCCAAAACACTTTTTTCGCCGCTGGAAGTCTCTGTTCCGCCGTGTGCCCATATGGAGCCCTGTCCTGGTGCCCTGCTGGAGGGGGGATCGATCACGGAGGGCCTCTACATCAACCTTGCTGCTCCCATGGTGATCCATGAGTAGTCTACCACAGACCTACGGGTCCGTAGTTAGTACCTATATGGATCTCTCTCTCTCTCTCTCTCTCTCTCTCTCTCTCTCTCTCTCTTGATCTTCAATACAATAATCATCGCATCTTCGCTTTGATCTATCCGACGTAATTCTTTTGTGCGGTGCGTTTGTTGGGATCCGATGAATTGTGGGTTTATGTTCATATTATTCATGAAAAAGATTTGAGTCTTCTCTGAAATCTATTATGATTCTTATTTTCACGATTATTATAGCTTCATAAATCTCTCTGATCTATTGAAATAGTTTGGCCAACTAGATTGATATTTCTTCAGTGAGAGGGGTGCGTTGTAGTGGGTTCAATCTGGCGGTGCTCTATATCCCAGTGACAGAAAGGGACAAGACACGTCTTTGTATTGTTGCCACTAAGGATAAAACGATGGGGTTAATTCATATTGATTGAGTTCTCTTTGTCTACATCATGTCATTGTTTTCTAAGCATTACTCTGTTTTACTTAATACTCTAGATGCATGCTGGATAACGGTCGATGGGTGGAGTAATAGTAATAGGTGCAGGTAGGAGTCGGCCTATTTGTTATGGACATGATGCCTATATACACATGATAATTACCGTGAATATCACATAACTATGCGTTTTTTTATCAATTGCCCAACAGTAATTTGTTTACCCACCATATGCCTACTTCATGATAGATGGCACTAGGGAAAACTATGACCCCCGGGTCTATCCAAATATATATTTACAAAAATATCAATTACCTTGCTGCCATCATTTACTTGTTATTTTATTTTGCAATTTATAATTATCTACTACCAACCATGCTACTTATTAGCTTGCAAGTAACAAGTCCAAGGTGATTGACAACCCTCTTGCCAGCTTTGGGTGGAAGTGTTTATTTCTTTGTGTGCAGTAGCTGAAGATGGGGGTTGCGTGCTACTCCTATTGGTTCGATAAAACTTGGTTCTCTGTTGAGGGAAATACTTATCTATACTGTGCTGCATCACCCACTCCTCTTTGCGGAAAAGCCAACGCAGATCACAAGTATGACGAAGGATTTCGGGCGCCGTTGCCAGGGAGTATCACCAAACTACTATCAAGTACCTTCACACAAATTATCATTCACTTGTTCTACTTTTATTTGCTGTTAAATTTTGCTTGCTATATAAAAAATATAAAAATATTTACCTTTACTAGTTGCTAGTTTACTTCTTTGCTTGCTTTACTTGCTAGTTTAGTTGTCATGCTTGTTACTTTGCTTGCTCGGTCACCATGTCTCAAGATACTACTAAGTTGTGTGACTTCTCAAATACTAATAATAATGATTTTATTAGTACTCCTATACCACCCGCCACTAGTGCGAAGTTTTATGATATTAATGCTGCATTGCTGAATCTTGTGAAGAAAGAACAATTTTCGGGAATTCCTAATGAGGATCCCGCTACTCATCTTGATACCTTTGTTGAATTATGTGATATGCAAAAGAAAAATGATACGGATAATGATGTGGTCAGATTAAAATTATTTCCTTTTTCACTACGAGATAAAGCCAAGGCTTGGTTTTCATGTTTAGCACGTAATAGTATTGGAACATGGGATACGTGTAAAGATTCTTTTATTGCGAAGTATTTTCCTCCTGCTAAGATCATCTCCCTTAGAAATAAAATTATGAATTTTAAACAACATGATCAAGAACATGTTGCACCAGCTTAGGAGAGAATGAAATTGATGATTAGAAATTGCTCCACTCATGGTTTAAACTTATGGATGATTATACAAAATTTCTATGTTGGGCTAAACTTTGTGTCTAGAAATCTTCTAGATTCTGCTGCAGGTGGTACCTTCATGGAGGTGACATTAGGAGAGGCCAGCAAACTTCTGGACAACATCATGACAAACTACTCTCAATGGCATACCAAAAGAGCTCCAACTGGTAAGAAGGTAAATTCTGTTGAGGAAATCGCTACTTTGAGTGAAAAAGTGGATGCTCTTATGAATATAGTTGCTAGCAAACATGCTCATGTTGATCCCAATGATATGCCTTTGTATACCTTGATTGAGCAAAATAATGATGCTATCGATGTGCACTTTATCTCGCGAAACAATTTTAACAACAATGCTTATAGAGGAAATTTCAATGCTAGACCGTATCCCGGTAATTGCTCTAATAATTATGGTAATTCTTATGGAAATTCTTATACAAAAAATAATATTATACCTACTGATCTTGAGAACAACATTGAAGAATTTATTAGTTCTCAAAAGATTTTTAATACTATGGTAGAAGAAAAGTTGCATAAAACTGATGACTTGGCTAAGAAAATGGATAGAGTTGCTCTTGATGTGGAAACTCTTAAAAATAAAGATTTGCCACCCAAGCATGATTTCAATGATACTATTATATCTATCCAAATATCTATTAATTAAAGTAAGGAGAGGACCGCTAAGTTGAAAGCTAAGCGGGAATTCTTAGAGAATGCTCTTCCACCCGGTTTCTACCGTAATCATGATGAAGATCTTAAAATGCTTGGTACTTCTCCTATTGAATCTTTGTTTACTAATCTTAAAATTAATGATAAAGGGACTGGATATGAGTCAACTTTATCTAGAAGGATTCCCGTTTGTTCGGAGGGTGATGATTCTAATGCTAAAACTGAAAAGTGGGTTTGGAGGTCAAAACTTTAACTAGTGATGTACCCACTATCTTCGATTACAATGATTTGAATTATGAAAGTTGCTATTTAGTATAATGTATTTCCTTGTTGCAATCCATTATTATCTCACCCAATGCTTATGAAGAAAATAAAGCTTTTACTCAACATATAGTAAAAGCGGTGATAAAAGCTTATGGTGAGAAACTGTAGCTAGAAGTTTCTATTCCTAGAAAATTGCATGATGAATGAGAACCCACTATTAAAATAAAGCTTAAAGAATATGAATGCAACACTTTGTGTGACCTTGGGGCTAGTGTTTCAACTATACCTAAATCTCTTTGTGATGTGCTTGGTCTCACAAATATTCAAGATTGTTCCCTTAACTTGCATCTTGCGAATTCTACCATGAAGAAACCTTTGGGTAGAATAAATTATGTGCTTATTATTGCAAATAAAAATTATGTGCCTATATATTTCATTGTGCTTGACATTGAATGAAATCCTACTTGTCCAATTATACTTGGAAGACCTTTCTTACGAACTATAGGTGCAATTATTGATATGAAAGAGGGAAACATAAGGTTCCAATTCCATTAAATAAAGATATGGAACAATTCCCTAGGAAGAGAATTAAACCACCTTATAAATAAATCATGAGAGCTACTTATGGGTGGAGTGTCAAAGATGACAACACTTGAGTCATATGCATTATGCCTAGCTAGGGGCGTAAAACAATAACGCTAGTTGGGAGGCAACCCAATAGTTATCTTATCTTTTTTCTTTTCACTTTCTGTTTGTTTTTAATAACATGATTATTGCTACTGTAATTATTGTGTTTTTGTGTTTAAATTAGTGTTTGTGTCAAGTAAAGCCATTGGGATGACTTGCATGATGAGTAGAATTGATACGGTGCAAAAACACTACCTTTAGCGCCCAGTGCAGAATTTCTCTGATTTTAGTGGAACGTCTTTTTGATCTGAAATTTTTACACAATATTGCTATAAAAATTCCATAGGTTATCCTACTTTTTCAGAATTGTTGGAGTTACAGAACTATGGTTTTTTTACAGATCAGTACATACTGTTATGTTTTAGATAGATTATGTTTTTGCTTGCATTATTTGCTTGTTTTGATGATGCTATGGATTGCATCGGGGGTATAAGACGTGGAGAAGTTAGAATACAGTACCTTATGAAATAATAAAATAAGAATCAATTTATAACAGTACCTAAAGTATTTTATATGTTTATTATACTAGCGGATCGCACGAAGGTTTCTGTTGAGTTTTGCCTGCTGAAGTTTTCAAGTTTTGAGTGCTATCACTATGGATGAAGGAATAAGGAGCAACAAGAACCTAAACTTGGGGATACCCAATGCACCCCAAGTCAAATTCTAGGAAGACTCAAGCGTCTAAGCTTGGGGATGCCCCGGAAGGCATCCCCTCTTTCGTGTCAATCCATTTGGTATGTCACTTGGAGCTATATTTTTAATCATCACATGATATGTGTTTTGCTTGGAGCGTCGTTTGTTTTAGTTTGTTTTTGTTTTAGTTTTCCACAATCATTGTTTCCTGGACACACCTACTTGAGAGAGATACAAAATCACCATGATTTATTAGAATACTCTATGTGCTTCACTTATATCTTCTGAGCTAAGTAGTTGCTCTAGTACTTCACTTATATCTTTTAGAGCACGGTGGCATGTAGTTTTTTAAGAAATAATTGCACTCTTTTTCTGCACTTATATTTGTTTGAGAGTTTATACAAAATGAAGGTAATTTGCATGGGTTATAAGACTAGTCCAAAAATAATAGGTATCCAAAGAGTGCATAATCAAAACCTTCATGTAGCACATAAAAGAGAAATCTTGAGTTAATGATATTAATGTGGTAATGTGAAGGGGCATCAGTGCATGATTATTAATTAGTATGAATATTGTGAGTTAGAGGTTGTTAACTTGTTGTTCACCTAAATATTTTTATAGCATGCTGATTATGTGTGAGCATTCTTATTCCTCGTTGAAATCCTAGTGTTGTTTGAGTCAGAGACATGCGATGGTTAACTCCTACCAACCTCTTTATGACTAATGTGAATCCATGGATATACGCACTCTCACCACTTCATATTTGCTAGCCTCTTCAGTATCGTGCATTGCCCATTCTCACCTCGAGGGTCGGTGCAACCTTCGCCGGTGCATCCAAACCCCGTGACATGATACACTCTGTTGCACATAAGCCACCTTATATCTTCCTCAAAACAGCCACCATACCTACCTATTATGGCATTTCCATAGCCATTCCGAGATATATTGCCATGCAACTTTCACCGTTACATCATATGACTTGTACTTCCATTGTCATATTGCTTTGCATGATCATATAAGATGACATAGTATTTGTGGCAAAGCCACCGTTCATAATTTTTTAATACATGTTATGCTTGATCATTGCACATCCTGGTACACTGCCAGAGGCATTCATATAGAGTCATATCATCTTATTAGTTTTTCATATTGAGTTGTAAATAAATAAAAGTGTGATGATCATCATTATTAGGGCACTGTCTCAGTGAGGAAAGGATGATGGAGACAATGACTCCCCCACAAGTCGGGATGAGACTCTGGACAAAAAATAAAATAAAAAAAAGAGAAAGAAAAAAAGAAAAAAGAGAAAAAGAGAAAAATAAAATAAATGAGAGAAAAGAGAAAATGGACAGTGCTACTACCTCTTTTACCACACTTGTGCCTCAAAGTGGCACCATGTTCTTCATATAGTGAGTCTCTTGTTTTGTCACTTTCATATGCTAGTGGGAATTTTTCCTTGTAGAACTTGGCTTGTATATTCCAATGACGGGCTTCCTCAAAATGCCCGAGGTCTTCATGAGCAAGCAAGTTGGATGCGCACCCACTTAGCTTCA
The DNA here is from genome assembly GCA_039707655.1 of Elymus sibiricus. Classification (NCBI taxonomy): domain Eukaryota; kingdom Viridiplantae; phylum Streptophyta; class Magnoliopsida; order Poales; family Poaceae; genus Elymus; species Elymus sibiricus. The sequence continues at coordinate 360,221,922 of CM077665.1, forward strand.
GTTGAGCTTTCATACACTTATATCTCTAGTGCATCCGTTGCATGGCAATCCCTACTCCTCGCATTGATATCTATCGATGGGCATCTTCATGGCCCGATGATACGCCTAGTTGATGCGAGAGCTTCTTCTCCACTTTTACCCCTTTGAAACCTACCACCATATTCTATTCCACCTTCATGCTATATCCATGGTTCATGCTCATATATTGTGTGAGTAATAAAAAACTGAAGCGCGTTAAAAAGTATGATCCGATTGCTTGACTTGACACCGTGGTGCTTAACATTTGTATTTATGTGGCGAAGATGGATCCATGCGATACTTATATGATAACATGAATAGGGGGTTAACATTCTTTAAGGATCGTATATTTTGAAACTTGATGATTATGTTACTTATGTTTATGAATATTACCATGTTGATGTTTATTAATTCATCGTTTCTCAATGATCATACATGTAATAGATTTCATGTTGGGTAGCATGTCACATAAAAAAAAATCTATTTTTATCATTTACCTACTAGAGGACGAGCATGAATTAAGCTTGGGGATGTTGTCATGCTAATACGTCTCCAACGTATCCATAATTTTCGATTGATCCATGCTATAATATTATCATTCTAGGATACTTTTTGGGCAAGTATATGTCAATTAATATTATTTTCGAGCACTAACCTATTAACCCAGTGCCAAGTGTGAGTTGCTGTTTTCTGCGTGTTTTTAGCTTTCCAGGTTTATAGTACCAAACGAAGTCCAATTGCCACGGAACTTGTTTATGATTTTTTCTGGACCAAAAGAAGACCTGGAAACTTCGGGAGAAGACCGGAGGCCGCACGAGGGAGCCAGCACACATCAGGGCACGCCCAGGGGGGCTGGTCACGCCCTGATGTGCGGTGGGCCCCTCGGCTGCCTCCCGACGCCCCTCTTTGGACTATAAATTCCAATAAATCCCGAAAACCCTAGAGAGCCCAAAACACTTTTTCCACCGCCGCAAGTCTTTGTTCCGTCGTGTGCCCATCTGGAGCCCTGTTCCGGTGCCCTGTCGGAGGGGGGATCGATCACGGAGGGCCTCTACATCAACCTTGCTGCTCCCATGGTGATGTGTGAGTAGTCTTCCACAGACCTATGGGTCCGTAGTTAGTACCTAGATCTCTCTCTCTCCTCTCGATCTTCAATACAATGATCATCGCGTCTTCGTTTTGATCTATCCGATGTAATTCTTTTGTGCGGTGCGTTTGTTGGGATCCGATGAATTGTGGGTTTATGTGCAGATTATTCATGAAAAAGATTTGAGTCTTCTCTGAAATCTATTGTGATTCTTATTTACATGATTATTATAGCTTCGTAAATCTCTTCGATCTATTGAAATAGTTTGGCCAACTAGATTGATAGGGTGCGTTGTAGTGGGTTCAATCTGGCGGTGCTCTATATCCCAGTGACAGAAAGGGACAAGACACGTCTTTGTATTGTTGCCACTAAGGATAAAACGATGGGGTTAATTCATATTGATTGAGTTCTCTTTGTCTACATCATGTCATTGTTCTCCAAGCGTTACTCTGTTTTACTTAATACTCTAGATGCATGCTGGATAGCGGTCGATGGGTGGAGTAATAGTAAGAGGTGCAGGCAGGAGTCGGCCGATTTGCTTATGGACGTGATGCCTATATACACATGATCATTGCCGTGAATATCACATAACTATGCGCTTTTCTATCAATTGCCCAACAGTAATTTGTTTACCCACCGTATGCCTACTTCATGAGAGATGCCACTTGGGAAAACTATGCCCCAGGTCTATCCAAATATATATTTACAAAAATGTCAATTACCTTGCCGCCAATATTTACTTTTTATTTTATTTTATTTTGCAATTTATAATTATCTACTACCAACCACACTACTTATTAGCTTGAAAGTAACGAGTCCAAGGGGATTGACAACCCTCTTCCCCGCGTTGGGTGCAAGTGTTTGTTTCTTTGTGTGCGGTCACTGAAGATGGGGGTTGCGTGCTACTCCTATTGGTTTGATAAACCTTGGTTCTCTACAGAGCGAAATACTTATCTATACTGTGTTGTATCACCCGCTCCTCTTCGCGAAAACCCAACGCAGATCACATGTACCAGTCTGTCATTTCTGAGTGGGCGACTACTACCCAAAAGTCTTGTCTTGATCTACCTAGCTACTTCGCAAGTGAAGTTTAGTAGCAGGAAGGTTTGGTAAGGAATCATTGGTAAAGTACACAAACCTCTGCAGAGTGTATAAAACTGATCGTGATTAGCCGTGTCCCCGGTTACATACAACTTTTGAGCAACTCATCAGAGATTTATCAGCTTGATCTCATCACCTCTTCTTTTAAAATTAATGGGTTGAACCAATGGGGAGTTGTGGTGCTGTTCCTCAATGGACTGAGAGTGGACCAGGGTCTCCGGAGGCAAGCTTGGGATGACCAGAGTGTGCCAGGAGTCCACACGCTCAAATGTTATAGACTACAACCGGAGTGCACCAGAAGTGTCATATTACTATTAGGATAGACCACTAATACCAAGATAGGGAAAATTATTTTCCGCGCAAAAGAAAACCAGCCACACCAATTTGCATGTTTATGTTCCAACAAGCCAATCCTGGTGAAGCTTGCCAATACATACAATGTATTCACCCTTGTGGCTGTAATGTATCATGTTGCAGGTTTACCATATCGAAGGGATAGTACAAAGTAGGGTTACAACGCTATATTCAAGTCTTCCCTATGAGTTGATGGATGCCAGAAGACTGGAATATTATCTCCGTTGCACGATAGTATGATAAGCTAGCCCATGAGCTAAACAGGTGTGTATTGTAAAGCACTGGGTGTTCGATGTAAATACTATGCCATGTGATGCATTTATTGGTATTTCATTGTCGACTGTGCGTGTCAGCTATTCATCCAGGGAGTGACACAGTAAGAGTAGAGATTCGGGCCCTATCAGGGACCGGGCATGACACACTTGAGCTTTGTTCCCCTTGTTAACTGAATATCATTTAGTCATAACTCCCAACTTCAAATTTTCTAGTGTTTGTTTTGAAGGATGATTTTGCTCTGAAAAAGAAATTCTAAAGAAAAACTTAGGAGCTCGGGTTTTAGAAGAAAACAAGTACTCAAGCACTTCAACTCCATACCTTTAGATTTTCATTGTCTTGATGATATCGATTGATAAAATTATTTGGAGGAATGAATATTTCAAGTATTTGAGGTTATGACAAAATTTCCTCGCGATACTAAAATCATGAAGCTCCAGCTTCTTGCTGGCTATATGTCTAGTTGCTATAAGTTGAGATAATTCGCGTAACTGCAATACCGTCACTAATTTGGAGATTGAGTGGTAATTGATCGACCTTCTCCAAAGAAGTGTGTATGTGGTAAATAAGAGCAATGGTCATGACTAGGAGGTACTTGTGGGCGTTAATGAAATGTTTGATTACTTTTGTTTCTTCTCCTCCAAAACTCCTTAGTTGCATTTGGTTTGTAAATATTCCAAAGAAAATCCACACTACAAGAAAAATAGTTTTGCTAGCCTAACACTTGGTCAACAATGGAAAATTTGGTCTGAGAAATTATAACTAGTGATAGGAGATCATGCGTGGTTAGGCAACCAACTTAAGTGCAACTATTTAGATGCAAATATTCTCTTAATTTATATTGCAATATAAGTCAGGATGGATATATCATATCTTCCCCAGCCAGTAAAACTTCTTTCTACTCATGTCCATCTCCCTTTCATTCTCTTTTCTTAGTTACTCAAGGATGAGCATGTTTTAATCTTGGACAGTTGATGGCTCGAGAAATTGTGATTATTTTTGAGTGATTCTTATTTGGTTTTCACCAGTTGATGCCACTTTTTGGTTATTTGTAACAACAATCCTTCAAAAGAGAAGAAAATCCATTTTCCGATAGTTTGACAGAATATCAATTATGAAAGGAAACCAAGGAGGGTTGCTACAATTGAAGTTAAATGGATCAACTTCCATGTGGAGAGCCTAGCCACCAGCCGTTGTAGAGCAAAAGATGGCCCTTCATGAGAGCACGCCTTCTCGCATGGGCGGTTATATGAGGTGCCAACAGTCCACAACGTCTATACAAGGCACTTTTTTGAAGGGAAACATATCATCAGAGAACCCTAGCCGCCACAAACACAACCAAAACAGAGAATGACAGATCCAAAGAACCACCAGAGTTCTTCCTAGTTTTGGTCCTTTCATCTCCATCATAATTTAATCCTTTACCATTGTAAGAATTCCAAGTTGTAAGAACAAGCTGTAAACTCTATTCCTACTCATATGGAGATCAAGACCATTTGGATCATTCATTTCATTATGGATCTTTTGTTCATGATTGCTATGATCTTTGTCGGAATAGGGGCTCTACGAACCCAACAAGGTTCGAACTCTGGGGCGTGTGCGAATATCTCAACCAACTCTGGTATCAAGCTCATCACCCCACGGCCAAGCCTTGTCGAATACGTGCCAACGGGCAAGAAGATGAACACAGAGATTTACCCAGGTTCGGGCCACCTTGCGGTGTAAAACCCTACTCCTGCTTTTGGTGGATTGGCCTCGTGAGGAGGTTGGGGATGAACTAGTACAGTGGTTGGGCGACCTCGTGAGGGCTCTGAGGTGAGGACGGGTCAATCCCCCTCTACGATGGAGGCTAGTCCCTATTTATAGTGGCTTTGGTCATCTTCCCTTATCGCATAGGCGGGAAGGGATCCCACAATGGCCAATTTCGAAAGGGGACAGGAGGTACATCTTATCCTGACTAAAGGTGGTCTTTGCATGCAAAGCTTCTGGGCATGACGCAGTGGTGGGCTCGGCGATGACATCCGTCCTGCCGAGCTCGTGGTCTTGGTCTCGTTGCACCGGAACAGAAACCTTTGGGGGATTCCTTGGGAACCCGCATACGTCCTTGCCTCCTTAGCACAAAAGAGGAAATTGTCCTTCTCTGCGCCTGCTGCCGCCCGCCGGGCCTTGATCGGCATGGCTCATGTCATCACAGCCTCATGAGGCCGGGTACCTGCATAGGAATCTCCGCTCCTCGGGAGGCAGCCTGGGGAATGCCACTCCTCTGGAGGTCTTGGCGTTGTTTGCCTCGTGAGGCCGGGGCCCTCGCGAGGGTCTTGTCCTGGGGGGCTTGCCACTGGGCCGTACCGGGCCGTCAAGGTGGGCCACGCGCTGGGCCGCAGGCAGGCAGGTCTAGGTACCCCCGATCCTAGAACGCCGACAGTAGCCTCCGGGCCCAAGGCGTGCCAGTCCTGGCTCTGAGGCGAAGGCAAGGAGCAAAGGGCGAATCGCCACCGGCCGCCAATTGCTTGCGGGCCAGGCTCGACGCATGGTGTGTGATGGGGCACGGACACCTCCGCTCCCACGTCGCCTCGGCAACTGCCCAGCTGACAAAGGCCCGGTGCCTGCCGCAGAGCCATCATTGCTCTTCTTCCTGGAGCTTTCGCTCCCCTGCTCAGATCCCCTTTCCTTCGCGAGAAACTCCTCCAGATCTTGGTGCAGCGTCGTCCTTCCTCTTGCTCCCCCAACCTCAGGGATTCCTCAGATGGCACCCGCCGGGAAGTCGAAGCCTGAGGCTCAGGCCGCGGGCTCCTTTTCCCATTTGCCGGCGCTTACGGCTTCCTCCATCGCCAAGGAGGGGGACCTCACCCCAGCTCTCCCGCTGACGGCGGGCGACTCCAATGAACGGGGCAGACCGTGATCTGGTGCGGCTCTGCGGAGCAGCGCACCTTGGCGAAAACAATCTACCCCTTCTTCCTACACAGCGTCTTCTCCGTGCTCGTCCCGCCATTCTCGGGGTTCTTCACTGCCATCCTTGAGCATTACGGGATCCAGGCCCTCCATCTTCAGCCCAATTTCATCCTGCTCCTATCTGTCTTCGCTTTCTACTATGAGGCCTTCGTAGGCGTGAGGCCCTCAGTGGCCCTCTTCTGCCAGTACTTCAGCCTGCGGTTCCATGACAGCGTGCATCGGTTGGCATGCGTATCCTTTGTCGCGGTCCAGAGCGGGAAGGTGCTCCTGAAGGCCGGGAAGAAGGTGGAGGGCTTCAGGCACCGTTGGATCATCATGGACACCCGGGGCCTCGATCCGTGCCTGGAGCTCCCGACGGGGCTGCCCAAGAAGACTTGATACGTCTCCAACGTATCTATAATTTTTGCTTGTTCCATGCTGTTATATTATCATTCTTGGATGTTTTACAATCATTTTATAACAACTTTATATCATTTTTTGGGACTAACCTATTGACATAGTGCCAAAGTGCCAGTTGCTGTTTTGGTTGTTTTTTACTTCACAGAAAATCAATAACATATGGAGTCCAATCGCGACGAAACTTTTTGGAGATTTTTTCTGGACCAGAAGACACCTAGTGGGCCAAACAACTGCCGGACAGGTGGGCTGTGGAGAGCACAACCCACCAGGGCGCGCCAGGGGGGCCCCGGCGCGCCCTGATGGGTTGTGCCCTCCTCGGCCCCCTTCCGCACCGCCTCTGATGCCTATAAATTCCCAAATATACCAAAAACCCTAGGAGAGTCGACGAAACACAATTCTAGCCGCCGCAAGTTCCAGAACCGCGAGATCCAATCTAAACACCATCACGGAGGGGTTCATCTTCCTCATAGGTGCCTCTCTGATGATGCGTGAGTAGTCCACCATAGACCTACGGGTTCGTAGGCAGTAGCTAGATGGCTTCCTCTCTCTCTCTCTCTCTCTTATGATTCTCAATACAATGGTCTCTTGGAGATCTATTTGATGTAAACTTTTGCGGTGTGTTTGTTGGGATCCGATGAATTTTGAGTTCATGATCAGTTTCTATCCATGAATATTATTTGAGTCTTCTTTGATCTCTTATATCCATGATTACTTATAGCCTCGTATTTCTTCTCCGAATCTTTGGTTTAGTTAGGCCGACTGGATCAATTTTTCTTGCCATGGGAAGAGGTGCTTTGTGATGGGTTCGATCTTGCAGTGTTCTTTCCCAGTGACAGAAGGGGCAGCAAGACACACATGTATCGTTGCTATTAAGGATAACAAGATGGGGTCTATTCCTACATGAATAGATCTTGTCTACATCATGTCATCGTTCTTATTGCATTACTCCATTTTTCCATGAACTTAATACACTAGATGCATGCTGGATAGCGGTCGATGTGTGGAGTAATAGAGGTAGATGCAGGCAGGAGTCGGTCTATCTATCTTGGACGTGATGCCTATATAATGATCATCGCCTTGGATATCGTCATGACTATTCGATTTTCTATCAATTGCCCAACAGTAATTTGTTCACCCACCGTGTGCTATACTCATGAGAGAAGCCACTAATGAACCCTACGGCCCCCGGGTCTATTTTTCCATCATATTGCTTTCCGATCTACGTTTTTACACTCTTTGTTTTCAGATCTACAAAACCAAAAACCCAAAAATATATTGCTGCATATTTTCTCTTTTATTTTTGTTCTTGAGAGATCTATCTCTCCTATCTATCACTACCTAATCTATCTTATTACCGTAGAGAGATTGACAACCTCTCTTTCGCGTCGGGTTGCAAGTATTTGTTGTTTGTGTGCAGGTGCTGCTTATTGGGTGTTGGTGATCTTCCTACTGGTTCGATAACCTTGGTTTCATAGCTGAGGGAAATACTTACCGTCGCTGTGCTGCATCATCCCTTCCTCTTTGGGGAAATACCAACGTAGTCTCAAGCCACGTCAAAGGAATTTCTGGCGCCGTTGCCGGGGAGGAAGCGGTCTCTTCTACGTGCCTATCGTAGGCGCCGAGGGGACTCCACCATCATCTACCAGGTTCCTAATCATAAATCTTATCTCCTTGCAATTACATTATTTGCCGTTTGCCTCTCGTTTTCCTCTCCCCCACTTCACCAATTTGCCATTTTATTCGCCCTCTTTTTCGTTCGCCCTTTTTCTTGCCGGATCTCTTGCCTAGTCATTATGGCTAGTTCTTCCTTTATTGCGTGTCCTCCCAATAATGAGGTTCTTAATTTTAAGCAAAGGGGAGGGGAGAATTTAAAAGATGCTTGGTATAGGATTTGCAATGCTCATAATAGATCTATCCATAAGCAATCTACCGTTGTTCTTTTTCACAGTTTTTATGTGGGCATCACCACTTGGTATAGATTCGTCCTTGATATGATTACCGGTGGAAATTTCTTGATGTGTCCTTCGTTAGATGCTTTTAATGCTTTGGGAAGTTTAGTGGGATCACCACCTATCATGATCAATGAAACAACTTTAACTCTCAAACATGTTATGGAGAGATTCGATGCTATTGAAAAGAAGATGATTACTAAAGGACATCTTGATGATCTAGATAAAAAGTTGCATAATCTTGCTAATAAAATTGGGTCTAAGGCGGGAGATGCTCTAAAATTGCTTAAGGAAAAAGAAACCGTAGTTAACGAAAGGGTAGAAGAGAGCCCTTACCGGATTGATAAGATAGAAGAGATTTTTAGTAATTTGGGTTCAGCTTTTTCTTCTATCAAAACTATTGAAAAAAAAACCGTAAAAATTGGAAGGTTACGCAAGTCACTAAGAACAAAGTTGCTACACCTAGTAGTCACAAGGGGGATCTTAAAATGATTAGTGTTCATCCCGACTTTGTTGAAATCATAAGAGACCCTATTTACAAGAATGAATTTTTTGGGTTTCTTCCTTGGAGTGTTGTCATAAAAAATATGCATGCTAAATCGTTGAAGAATTCTAGTTGTGTGATTGAAGAGTTGAAAACTAAGGATGATAATACTTGAATCTATCCATTATGCCTAGCTAGGGGCGTAAAACGATAGCGCTTGTTGGGAGGCAACCCAATGAATAAATAAAATTTTACTTTTTTCTTTTATGTTCTTGTGTGTTGACACTATTATTCCTCTATTATGATTGTGCTTTTATGGTTTATTTAGTGTTTGTGCCAAGTAAAGCCTTTAGGATGATTCATAGGATGAGTAGAAGTGATGCTAAATCTAAAACAGAAACTTTGCGTCCAGTATATGAATTTTAGTTTTTTACTGGAACATGATCTTGAGCTGAAATTTTAACACAGTGTTTCCATACAAATTCCTTACGTTGTCCTAATTTTTCAGAATTTTTAGAGGTACAGAAGTATGTGAATAGTACATATTACTACAGACTGTTCTGTTTAAGACAGATTCTTTTTTCGTTGCATTGTGTGCTTGTTTTGACGAATCTATGGGTTATATTGAAGGGTATGAGCCATGGTAAAGTTAAAATACAGTAGGTATAATGCAATAATAAAATATGAATGGGTTTGCAACAGTACCTAAAGTAGTGATTTGCTTTCTTATACTAACAGATGTCACGAAGATTTTGTTGAGTTTTGTGTGATTGAAGTTTTCAAGTTTTGGGTGAGATCACGATGGATGAAGGAATAAGGAGTGATAAAAGCCTAAGCTTGGGGATGCAACCTCACCCCTAAGATTTATCCAAAGAGAAACAAGCGACCAAGCTTGGGGATGCCCCCGAGTGGCATCCCCTCTTTCTTCTAACGACCATCGGTATTTTACTTGGAACCATATTTTTATTCGTCACATAACACGAGTTTTGCTTGGAGCGTCTTGTATCTTTGCTTACTTTGTTTGTTAGTTTTTCCCTTGTATCCTTGCTGTACACACCTATTTGAGAGAGCTAAAATCATGCTATGATATTAGAATTACTCTATCTGCTTCACTTAAACTTTTTGAGCTATAGAATTGCTCTAGTGCTTCACTTATATCTTTTTGAGCACGGTGTGCTTGTAAATGTTTGTAGAAATACTCTCATGCTTCACTTAGATTAATTTGAGAGTTAGTAAATTTTGAAGAAATCCGCTCATGCTTCACTTATACCTTTTTGAGAGATGAAATCTTTATGCTCATGTGCTTCACTTAAATTTGTTTGGGCTTGCCAAAAAGCAATGGCAATATATGAAACTAGTCCCAAAGTGATAGATATCCAAGGTGGATATAATAAAAACTTTCATGAAGATCATTGGACAAATTAAACTTGATTCCTTGTAATAGTTTTGAAACGTGATGATAGTAATATGTGAGTCATATTAGTGAGTAATTATGCTTAGTAGGAATATTGGTGTTAAGGTTTGTGATTCCCTATGCATGCACGAAAGTCAATAGTTATGCAATGAAGTTACATCCTACTTGTGGTGCATTATTCGGTGTTAGTTATGTTCAATGCTCACTCATGTGAATTTTTGTTTCTTGGTTTGGTTGCTTCCCAATCTATTTGCTAGCCTCCATTTGTACTAAGTAGAAATACTACTTGTGCATCCAAAATCCTTAAACCAAGTTTTGCCTTATGAGTCCACCATACCTACCTATATGCGGTATTTCCATGCCGTTCCAAGCAAATTTGTATGTGCCATCTCTAAATTTTCAAAATAAATTTTCTCTTTTGTGTGCCCGTACCGCTCATGAAACGGTGGGGAGTGTCCAATATTTTTCCATGCTAGATGTGTTATTCTCAAGATGAGTGTTTATTCACTTGTCATTGCACGAGAGTGCGGCGGTAATAGGGATGCCCATTCCCGAAATGAAAAAGAAAAAAATATTTACTTTATGTTGTCAAATAATAAATTCCTTGGAAAGTGTCGGTATGGAAGGCAACCGTGGATACGGCCCGCCATGGAAAGTGAAAGTTTGGTGGAAAAAGGAATAAACTTTATTTTCTGTTTGGGAACCACCTATGATATATCTAGCATGGAAAGTATTGTGAGCTACTTTGTCGTTTTCGTTGAGAGGAAAAGCATGCCACCCAAAATATTTTTTCTCTCTCAATTTAAAGCTTGAGCTCTGCCACCTCTACAAATCCCTACTTCCCTCTGCGAAGGGCCTATCTTTTTTACTTTATCTTTACCTAATAATAAACCACGGATCGCTTCTTATCCCCTGATTTCGTCCGTTTCGTTCGTCCGTCGTTTTTTACTTTCGTTCGTACGTCTGTTTCCTTCGGCAACGAGATAGGCCGAGCAAACGAACCAGCCCATGAGCTGGCAATACCGAATCAGGCAATACCTCCCGTGCAAGACATGATGTCACAAATAGTCCCACCTCGCTACATTGCATCCAATCCCATCAACTTTTATACCTTAGCCGGCTTGCTGCATCAAAGTCAACAAGCAGAGTACAGAAACGGAACAAAGGAATTAACCATGCTCTTGGAAAGAGGGGAGCAAAGGAATATGGCAGAGATGTAGATGTGATAAGAATGAGCTTATGAATGAACACAAAGAGGACGATTTACGATGGCAGAGATGCAGATGGGCTAAGAATGAACGCAGAGAGGAGGCCCAGTCGCCGTCGGAGCTTCCGCGGTCACCGCGCCCGCTCTGTCGGAGGCTCGGCCGCCATCAGATGCTTCCGGCGAGCAGCCTCGCGGCACCGGTGCTACCACCGGCGAGGGGCGGCTTGCCCGAGCGGCGGTCCACGCGCAGTGCTCCCCACGCGAGCGAGGGACGGTCGATGGCGGCGTGTCGTCAGTGCCCGCAAGGCCAGGCAGAGGGCGGGCGGCAGCCCATGATCGCGCGGCAGCGGCGAGGCTCCTGCATGCTCTCCCTGCTCATGGCCAAGGGAGGCACTGGAGGCTCCAGTGGAGCCTCGATCCGATCTGGATCGACAGCTCTGCGGGGACTGGAGTGCTGCGCGTGGTCCTTCCTCGCTGGACATAGAGAAGTGAAGAGAGGAAGGGAATCGGGAGGTGTGGGAAGAATGCGTGGGGGGAGATGAGGGTGAGGGCGGCTGAGGATAAGGTTGAGGGAGGGATATACACAACGATGCGATGCGTCGCCCGCTGACAGCCGTGGAATCCGTTGTCTACACAGCCGGATAAGTTGGGCTGGACCGCTGGACACGGGAGCACTCGCCGAATGGTAGATTAGCTAGATTTAGGTACTAATAAAGAAAGAAGAATTAACTATGAAGGACACGCTCCACCCATCATAGAATCCCTTGATTCTGACCCTAAAAAATATCACTTGATTCTGGCCGTGCATTTTTTTTTCTTCTCCGAATCTACATGCACACTATTGCCCAGTTTGGTTCTACATTTTTTTGAACTTGAATTTGCATCTGTTTGTGTTTTGACGTACTCATATTGACTACATAGGTCAGGTCACACAGGCGAAAACATACATGCCTGGACGCCCAATGATGTAAATACAAAATTATCTCCGGACGCCGCTGATTTCAGTTTATATGAGTGCATAAAAAATCATCGGCGCCAAAACATAGGCATTTACATGTCATGGCCACATATCCTTTAATTGTTCTCAATAAAGTTGTTGTTACTTATTAGGAAGAAGATGCCGTGCTTGATGTCTCTAAAGATGGTCATATTGAAGGTGGTACAGAGGAACGAGGCAACCACCTTATACATCCTTTTGACCCAAACATTGATGCTATGGAGAAACAAGAACAATTGCATCCAGGTAAAATTACTTTGGAAGTATTGCATATACGACATTTTTATTGTCTGGTGTCAGTGCAATGGTTAATCTGTCATTGTGGTATGTTTTGTCACTAGGCATCGACAGACTGATCTACAACGTCGTAGTGAAGTCAGACGAAAAGTATGATGTATATTGCTTCAAGAAAAAACATGATACTCTAGCATGCAAACAACACATATTCTGATGCTTATGTCCAACGTAATTAGATTTATTTATAAGTAGCTACATATGCTCTATTTATGATCCAATTTTATATCAATTTTTTAATCAACAACAAATTCATATAGTATACAAAACTCTCATGCAGAAAGCAATTTGGATTGCAATCTCGAGTCATGGATGGCAAGGAACAAATAAGGAAAAGAGACAGAGAGCGGCATGTATTGATGAACAATGAAGACAAACAGGAAAAACTGAAAAAGCGACGTGACCTATCAACTAAACAAAAAAACTAAAGATTTGACCAAGTTGAAAAAAAAAATACACACATGGGAAGAAGGAATATGCAAACATGAAGCCAACACATAAGTTAAAAAAGTGTGCATGGGAAAGGCAGAAAGACACAAATATGCAACCAAAACAAAAAAACCAAGAATTGAGGCGCAACACACGAAACAAAGATTCAATGGCGATGGAGAAATCCTGCACATATGGCGACAACACAGGAACGAAGTTATACACCTATACGACAAGGACTTCACGGTTAGCACACACACAACATGCTTGGACGCTAGGCGAAGTATAGGACATTTTTACTGTGTGACGTCAGTAACTCAACATAAGTGTTGTGTGTATGACTTTTTTTATCATCAGTACGATGGTTAATTTATTGGTGAGATATGTGTTGTCACTATATATTGATGGTCTAATCTACAACATCACATTGAAGTAAGACGAAAAATATCATGTGCTCTTACTTCGAAAATCCTTTGAATTAGTAACTAAAATATTGAAGAATGTGCTTCAAAGTCGAGAAAAAATGCACTCGGCGGAAGTCCTCCGTGCACGACCCTCTCTCCAACCACTGCCCCTCCACTCCGTGGCAACGCACGGGCATGTTTCCTAGTGCATTTTTATTTTTTTGCTTTGTGTCTCCATCTTCTCTTATAAGAACCAACTAGGGGGCACTATGATTGTACTTGAGAATTGGGCATAGCTAATATTTGAGTGTGTTTCATGAATGGATCAATGATTGAGCATGATGGGCCAGGGATAACTTTCTTTAGTGTTGATATTTTGAAAGACATGGTTGCTTGTTGACATGCTTGAGTATTGAAGTCATTATGTTAAAACTAGACTATTGCTTTGAATCATTATAATTTCAAATGTCCATGCTATACAAAGAAAAGAATGTGATGAACATGTTAGGCAGCATTCCACATCAAAAATTCTGTTTTTATCATTTACCTACTCGAGGATGAGTAGGAATTAAGCTTGGGGATGCTGATACGTCTCCAACGTATCTATAATTTTTGCTTGTTCCATGCTGTTATATTATCATTCTTGGATCTTTTACAATCATTTTATAACAACTTTATTTCATTTTTTGGGACTAACCTATTGACATAGTGCCAAAGTGCCAGTTATTGTTTTTGCTTGTTTTTTTCTTCGCTGAAAATCAATACCAAACGGAGTCCAATCGCGACGAAACTTTTTGGAGATTTTTTCTGGACCAGAAGGCACCCAGTGGGCCAAACAATTGCCGGAGAGGTGGGCTGTGGAGAGCACAACCCACCAGGGCGCGCCAGGGGGGCCCCGGCGCACCCTGATGGGTTGTGCCCTCGTCGGCCCCCTTCCGTACCGCCTCTGATGCCTATAAATTCCCAAATATTCCAAAAACCCTAGGAGAGTCGACGAAACACAATTCCAGCCGCCGCAAGTTCCAGAACCGCGAGATCCAATCGAAACACCATCACGGAGGGGTTCATCTTCCTCATAGGTGCCTCTCCGATGATGCGTGAGTAGTCCACCATAGACCTACAGGTCCGTAGGTAGTAGCTAGATGGCTTCTTCTCTCTCTCTTATGATTCTCAATACAATGGTCTCTTGGAGATCTATTTGATGTAAACTTTTGCGTTGTGTTTGTTGGGATCCGATGAATTTTGAGTTCATGATCAGTTTCTATCCATGAATATTATTTGAGTCTTCTTTGATCTCTTATATGCATGATTACTTATAGCATCGTATTTCTTCTTCGAATCTTTGGTTTAGTTAGGCCGACTAGATCGATTTTTCTTGCCATGGGAAGAGGTGCTTTGTGATGGGTTCGATCTTGCGGTGTTCTTTCCCAGTGACAGAAGGGGCAGCAAGACACACATGTATCGTTGCTATTAAGGATAACAAGATGGGGTCTATTCCTACATGAATAGATCTTGTCTACATCATGTCATCGTTCTTATTGCATTACTCCGTTTTTCCATGAACTTAATACACTAGATGCATGCTGGATAGCGGTCGATGTGTGGAGTAATAGAGGTATATGCAGGCAGGAGTCGGTCTATCTATCTTGGCCGTGATGCCTATATAATGATAATTGCCTTGGATATCGTCATGACTATTCGATTTTCTATCAATTTCCCAACAGTAATTTGTTCACCCACCGTGCGCTATACTCATGAGAGAAGCCACTAATGAACCCTACGGCCCCCGGGTCTACTTTTCCATCATATTGCTTTCCGATCTACGTTTTTGCACTCTTTGTTTCCAGATCTACAAAACCCAAAACCCAAAAGTATATTGCTGCATATTTTCTCTTTTATTTGTGTTCTTGAGAGATCTATCTCTCCTATCTATCACTACCTAATCTATCTTATTAACGTAGAGAGATTGACAACCTCTCTTTCGCGTCGGGTTGCAAGTATTTTTTGTTTGTGTGCAGGTGATGCTTATTGGGTGTTGGTGATCCTCCTACTGGCTTGATAACCTTGGTTTCATAACTGAGGGAAATACTTACCGTCGCTGTGCTGCATCATCCCTTCCTCTTTGGGGAAATACCGACACAGTCTCAAGCCACGTCAGGTATGCATCCAGCGAATTAAGAGCATTAAACTCATGTTCGGAAAATTCTGGGTGATGTAGTGCCTCTTTCCGTCGATGGTGATTCATCACGCTTTCAACCTTGGAGTTAGTGACCGAAACCTCATCGGGATCCTGTGGAAGTTTGTTTTCGGTAGGAGCCTCCGCATTACCCCTTGATGTTGCCGAACACCTCGGTTTGGGGTCACTACCCTGAACCCTACCGATGTCTTCGAACGGAGGTGGCTGTGTTCGGTTCCTGCATAGTTCAGTAAAATCAAACCCATGGAAAGGTCGGGAAACAATATCCAAACTATGACTTCAAATTATTACCTCTTGGGTGGAGGAACGATTGGAGTAGTCCCTGTGGCTGCTCCACGCTTAGGGGCCCTACCATTGTTTGGCACGGTTTGGGCCGGCGTTGTCCTTGCTGGTGTTTGGCGCATGAAGCAGCGACCCTTAGGGGTAGGAATTGATACAGCGGGGGGCGAACGCCCTTTGCGGGAAGAAGTTTTCTTATTTCCCCCGGTGGAGGAGGGGCGTATCCCAGGGTGATCGGCTATAAGAGCAACCTCGATACCATTAATACTCTCCTGGAAGAAGACCCCGTCCTAAAAAAATGATTGATGTATCCGGGTTGTCATGGAACCCCGGGTCATCGTTGCGGGCATAATCCTCCGGTTGAGGAGCAGTACAATTAACTGGCTCAATCCAGTGCCTCCATTCCTGTGTGAAGAATCAAAAAAGTTCTATTTAGCCAAAACAACTATAACATCCGAATTATGAAAAGGGGACTGTGCTCACCCATTTGATGGGATTATGGCTTGAGTAACCTTCTTTGGTAATCAGGTGGGAAAACCCTTCTTCTTCTCCTTTGAAGAGATCGGCCAGTACGGCAGCCATCGCTGCCTGGTCGGCGGGACCCTCCAGTTTATAGCGTGTCGCACCGTTTAGACCATTATAACGCCATAGTGGATGTGTCCTTTGTTGGAGCGGCTGGACGCATCGACTGATGGCCGTGGCAATCACATCGATGATTGTTAGCTTATGGTGAGCTAACACACTTATTTTGGCGACCAACTGTTTCACTTCCGAAATATCCTCCTGTAAAGGGCTCTTCGGGCGCCAGTTGAACCGTTTCTTTAGGGGAACGGTCGAGAATTCGGGCAGACCCCTCCGAGCTGGATCGAATAAAGGGACATCCTCGATATAAAACCATTCGGAGGTCCACTCTTCGGGGTCCTCCTTCGGGGTACCCACGGGGTATCCCGTTGCTGCTATATGCCATACTTCAGCTCCGCCTACCTCAAATATCGCCCCTCCTTGAGTACGGTGGACGGGGCAGAAAAATTTCCTCCATAGATCGAAATAGGATTCACAGCCCAAAAACATCTCGCAAAGGGCTACAAAGCCAGAGATGTGAAGAATAGATCCAGGGGTAAGATGGTGGAGCTGAATCCCGTAAAATCTTAATATACCCCTTAAGAAGGGGTGGATGGGAAAACCGGAGCCTCATAAAAGGAAGGGTACGAAGCATACCCTCTCTTCCTTGCGTGGTGTAGGAAATTTCTCCACGAAGGCCTCACCATTTGTGGAGGTTAATCCGGAACGGGAGGGCGCTAGATCTGAGGAAGGAAGGTATCCCTGCACCTCCAGATCGCATAGACGAAGACGAGAAATGGAGCAACTCGCCTAGTCACCTGGGAAAGGGCTGTGGGGACGCGAGGAGGAGCTTGGGGCGCTCGCCATGACTTTAGGCTCTCTGATGTTCTTCTCGATGGTTGGGGAACAGGGTGTGTTGTTGGAAGCATGCTTATCTTATTTAACATGTGATTTTCCCCTCCGCATGCGAAGGGTTGACGTGGCTTGAGACTGTGTCGGTATTTCCCCAAAGAGGAAGGGTTGATGCATGATACGTCTCCAACGTATCTATAATTTATGATGTATTCATAACATGTTTACAATAATTTTATATGATTTTGTTATGATTTTATTAGAACTAACCCGGACTGACGCTGTTTTCAGCAAAACTACCATGGTGTCGTTTTTTGTGTGCAGAAATAAAAGTTCTCGGAATGGGCTGAAAATTTACGGAGAATATTTTTGGAAAATATAAAAAATACTGGAGCAAAAAGATACCGGAGAGGAGTCCCGAGGCAGCCACAAGCCTAGGGGGCGCCCCCCTAGGGCGCGCCCCCCTGGCTTGTGGGCCCCTTGGGAACCCCCTTCACGTGAGACCGACGCCAAAAATTCCTATAAATACCAAAACCCCCAGAAAGAAACCTAGATAGGGAGTTCCGCCGCCGCAAGCCTCTGTAGCCACGAAAAACCAATCGGGAGCCCTTTTCGGCACCCTGCTAGAGGGGGAAACTATCATCGGAGGCCATCTTCATCATCCCGGCGGTCTCCATGACGAGGAGGGAGTAGTTCACCCTCGGGGCTGAGGGTATGTACCAGTAGCTATGTGTTTGATCTCTCTCTCTCGTGTTCTTGAGATGACACGATCTTGATGTACCGCGTGATGGGGATATGTACCTAGGGTAGGGTCTTAATCCTGACCTACATACCCTACCTAAGGACACCACATTGGAGAACTTAAAGATTACAAGATTACAAGGAAGACTCCGACTGAAATCACCATGGCGCATGAGTCACTCGACAGAAAAATCCACTCGGAGGTTTCTCTCTCCATTCGACAGCCACCTTTCACTCGGAAGAACCAGAAGTCAGTCGACCGCAGAGGACCAGAAGCCACTCCAGGGAGGCCAATGGGCAGGCATTCGACTGGTCACCATAAGTAGCATTTATTACATACGTTATCAGTAACATTCACCTTTATTACCATGATCGAACTCTTGGTTGCCGGGTATTCATGAGGGGAAGCGCACTCTATATAAGCCACCCCTCCCCTCTAGCACAAGGGTTCGCACCCCCTGTAACTCATACATTCCACTCGACAGAAGCCTCTCTGGAGCACGAGACGTCGGCTGTTATCTCCACTGCGGGAGGCCTGAACTCGCTAAAACACTCGTGTCACCCATTTGCATCTCGATAGATCATGCTCCGTTATCCTACCCCTCTCTATTGTCGGAATCATTCCCACGACAGTTTTCACCCACCGTGGGGCATGGCGTTCATCGAGCCATGATTCAGATGGTTTTTATTTATTCATCTATGTTTAATTTCTTGTTCTTACGGTTCATACTGTTTGTCTCCACAGTGAGTAACTGAAGCATCACAAAAAGAAGGGAAAAAGATACTTACATCTTCACCTGACGGATCACAAACGGATGGATCAGGAGTTTTCTCTCTGCTGAGTACTATCCGCTTATGATCTAACGATCAATCGATGATGTGCTAATTGGTTTTTGTTTCTTTTGCATGTCCACACGTTCGTACACTCATGCCGATCGATACATGCATGTACAAGAATCAAAGGAGCAAAAGACGCTGGTTCCAGCAGCTAGTCACCTCACGCGGACAGGTTCTCCTCGGCAAAATCACCAGCCATGGAAGACGATGACTCCACGGCGGCTCAGCGCGGCCGGCCTGCTGTAGCGGTATCTTCCAAAATGGATCGGCTTCCTGAGTCATGAGGCATCGGTTGCACGACGGCGGTGCGGAGGCACGGCAGCTTCCTCCTCCGACATGGGCGACCCGACGATCGTCCCCGCGGTGGAGACGCGCCGCGATAGCGACCACCTGAATGATTCCAGCCTGCGGCCGAGCGAGCTGGCCACGCCCCTCCAAGCGGCGGCTGCTCCCACCGGTTGGTTGCACGGCAGTGACCTCCTCGACGAAGGCGCGGCTCCGGTCCGACGCGGATGCCGGGGTTGGTTATGCCCGCACATGCGGCAACTCCTCCCTCGGTGGGCTGCTCAATGGCAGGAACCGCAGCAGAGGCGCCGCCGCGACGCGGCGTTGGTTCCGGCGGACGGCTGCGCTCCGGCGCTGATTCCGGCGTTCGGCCACGGCCCGGCGCTCGGCAGTCATCTCTTCGGCATTGGTTCACCTAAGTCAGATCATGCCGCCTGGAGATGGAGGATATTTCTCACCGGTTTAACTTCGTGATTAACTGCAGCGGTTAATTCCGGGCAGTACGCATGCATTAATTCCGGCTTTCCTCTTAATTACTCATTCAACGCAGGAAAAAAGGAGACCAAGCAAAACTTCCGTTTTCAATGCAATTTGATTGCAGCCTTGATTATGGAAAGGATGTGGGAGGGACTGCCACGCGCACTCGAAACGGACGAGAAGGATGTACACTCGGGAAAACAATGCATCGGTTCATTCGACTCAGTCACCCTCTGCGTCATTGCTCAGCTGGACGCGTCTACATCACTCGGATACCCCACGCATCGCCACTCGGCGAGACACGTCTTCGTCACTTGGCAGCTCCGCGCATCTCCACTCAACTGGACGCGTCGTCATCACTCGGCAGCTTCGCGCATCGCCACTCGGCGAGACATGTCATCGTCACTCGGCAGCTCCGCCAATCGCCACTCGGCGAGGCACGTCTTCGTCACTCGGCAGCTCCGTGCATCGCCACTCAGCCGGACGCTCCATCGTCACTCGGTAGCTTCGCGCATCGCCACTCGGCGAGACATGTCTTCGTCATTCGGCAGCTCTGCGCATCGCCACTCAGCCGGACGCTCCATCGTCACTCGGCCGCCCCGCGCGCCGTCACTCCACTGGACACGTCGTCATCACTCGGCAGCTCCGCGCATCGCCACTCGGCGAGGCACGTCTTCGTCACTTGGTAGCTCCGCGCATCGCCACTCGGCGAGACACGTCTTCGTCACTTGGCAGATCCGCGCATCGCCACTCAGCCGGACGCTCCATTGTCACTTGGTAGCTCCGCGCATCGCCACTCGGCGAGACACGTCTTCGTCACTTGGCAGATCCGCGCATCGCCACTCAGCCGGATGCTCCATCATCACTTGGCAGCTCCGCGCATCGCCACTCGGCGAGGCACGTCTTCGTCACTCGGCAGCTCCGTGCATCGCCACTCAACCGGACACTCCATCGTCACTCGGCCGCTCCGCGCGCCGTCACTCTACTGGACGCGTCGTTATCACTTGGCAGCTCTGTGCATCGTCACTCCGCCGGACGCTCCATCGTCACTCGGCCGCCCCGCGCGCCATCAGTCTACTGGACGCGTCGTCATCACTCGGCAGCTCCGCGCATCGCCACTCGGCGAGACACGTCTTCGTCACTTGGCCACCCCGCGCATCGCCACTCCGCCGGACGCTCCATCGTCACTCGGCCGCCCCGCGCGCTGCCCACTCTGCTGGACGCGTCGTCATCACTCGGCAGCTCCACGCATCGCCACTCGGCGAGACACGTCTTCGTCACTTGGCCACCCCATGCATCGCCACTCAGCCGGACGTGTCTACCTCGCTCGACCGCCCCGCGCGTCGTCAGACAGCTAAGTCATTCTTCACATGTTGCATTCAATTAAATAATTATTTATGCATTACCGAGTGTCAAGTAAGTCGCACATGACGTTCACTCGGAGGTCACGCCACCGAGTGTACCTCTGTGCTCGGTTCTTTATCTTCATGTCAGATCCTTCACTTTCACAAGTTCAGTCGGATCCTTCACTCTTTAGACCCTTGCTGGTTCCGGACCAGCAAGCACCTGGCACACCCAGTGGGTGTCTATGGGTGTTATTTACATGAATCATTTCAACAAACATCAATTTACTTTGAGAATTTTTTATGTTAGCTTGTGTTATTTTTCATACACAGGTTACCTGGACGCCTCTGTGCGCCATCCTCGACGACATGCTGGACTCGGCCGCCCCACGCGCCGTCACCTGGTCGGACGCCTCCGTGACAACATTCTCGACTCGGCTGCCCCGCGTGCCATTACTTGACCGCCCCGTGCGTCGCCACTCAGTGAGACGTATCTACCTCACTCAGATGCCCCGCGCATCGCCACTGTGCGGGACACGTTTACATCGCTTGGTCTCCCCGCGCGCGCCGTCCCTCAGCTGGACACTCCTTCGTCACTCGGTCGCTCCGCGCACCGTTACTCAACTGGACGCTCCTTCGTCACTCGGTTGCTCCGCGCGCCGTCACTCAGCTGGACGCTCCTTCGTCACTCGGCCACTCCGCGCGTCGTCACTCCGCTGGACGCTCCTTCGTCACTCGGTCGCCCCGCGCGCGCCGTCCCTCAGCTGGACACTCCTTCGTCACTCGGTCGCCCCCCGCGCGCCGTCCCTCAGCTGGACACTCCTTCGTCACTCGGTCGCCCTGTGCGCGCCGTCCCTTAGCTGGACACTCCTTCGTCACTCGGTCGCCTCGTGCACCGTTACTCAGCTGGACGCTCCTTCGTCACTCGGCCGCTCCTGCGCCGTCAGACAGCTAAGTCATTCTTCATACGCTGCATTCAATTAAATAGTTATTTCCGCATTACCGAGTGTCGAGGAAGTCGCACATGACGTTCACTCAGAGTCCACGCCACCGAGTGTACCTCTACGCTCGGTTGTTTATTTTTATGTCGGAACACTTCACTTCCGCTTCTTTTGGGTCCAGTACTCAAACGAGTTCAGTCGGATCCTTCACTTGCACAAGTACAGTCGGATCCTTCACTCTTTTAGACCCTTGCTGGTTCCGAACCAACAAGCACCTGGCACACCCAGCGGGTGTCTATGGGTGTTATTTACACAAATTATTTCAGCAAAGATCAAATTACTTTGATAAATTTTTTATGTTGGCTTGTGCTATTTTTCATACACAGGTTACGCGATTACTCGACACATCTGGGCGCCATCTTCGTCGCTACTCAGGCTCAGTCGCCGCAACGATCATTCGTGTGTTTCCACTTGTTCGGATGCCTCCGCGACGACATGCTCGACTCGGTCGCCCCGCGCGTCGTCACGTGTTCGGACGCCCCGTCGATGACGTACTGGACACGGCCGCCCGGCGTGCCATCACTGGGTCGGACGCCTCCTCGACATACATGACTTGGCCGCCCCGCGCGTCGCCACTCCGTGTGGCACGTCTTCATCACTCGGCCGCTCATGCGCCGTCAGACAGCTCTCGTCTACCTCACTCGGATGCCCCGCGCATCGCCACTCCGTGTGGCACGTTTTCATCACTCGGCCGCCCCGCGCGCCATCGCTCAGCTTAGCTGCGACTCCGTATCGCCTAAGTAAAAAACTACTCCGAGTGCGGACATCCTCCACACTCGGGGGCTTAGCTGCGAATCTGACTTCGCCTAAGTTAAAAAAACCACTCCGAGTGAGGACATCATCCACACTCGGGGGCTTAGCTGCGATTCCGTATCGCCTAAGTTAAAAACCAATCTGAGTGAGGACATCATCCACACTCGGGGGCTTAGCTGCGATTCCGTATCGCCTAAGTTAAAAACCACTCCGAGTGAGGACATCATCCACACTCGAGGGCTTAGCTGTGATTCCGTATCGCCTAAGTTAAAAACTACTCCGAGTGCGGACATCCTCCACACTCGGGGGCTTAGCTGCGAATCTGACTTCGCCTAAGTTAAAAAAACCACTCCGAGTGAGGACATCATCCGCACTCGGGGGCTTAGCTGCGATTCCGTGTCGCCTAAGTTAAAAACCACTCCGAGTGAGGACATCATCCGCACTCGGGGGCTTAGCTGCGATTCCGTATCGCCTAAGTTAAAAACCACTCCGAGTGAGGACATCATCCACACTCGGGGGCTTAGCTGCGATTCCGTATCGCCTAAGTTCAAAACCACTCCGAGTGAGGACATCATCCACACTCAAGGGCTTAGCTGCGATTCCGTATCGCCTAAGTTAAAAACCACTCCGAGTGAGGTCATCATCCACACTCAGGGGCTTAGCTGCGATTCCGTATCGCCTAAGTTGAAAACTCTTCCGAGTGACGAGCGCTTCTCTCACTCGGGGGCTTAGCCGCGAACAAGTTTTCGCCTAAGTTAAAAACCCTGCCGAGTGAATAGCATCCCGTTCACTCGGAAACTTAGCTGCGAACCAGTCTTCGTCTAAGTTAAAAACTCTCCCAAGTGACGAGCACTCCTCTCACTCGGGGACTTAGCCGCGAGTCAGACCTCGCTTAAGTTAAAGGTTGTTCCGAGTGACAGGCCACACTTTCGCTCGAAAACTTAGTTGCGAACCAGTTTTTCGCCTAAGTTCAAAATTTTTCTGAGTAATGAGCATCCATGTCACTTAGAAACCAAACAAACATAGCCAAGCAACGGATTGGAAGGCAAACATGCAAACATTGTCTCTATCAGACCCCGCCGATGCAAGCACTCGACGGCGGTCTCGGGGACTACACCCAGTGGGTGCACTCAGCGTGCCCCCACTGAACCTACTATCACTCGACCAGGTCCGGCCTGTCGAGTGACAAGCAACTATCAAAACAAATCTAAGACCTCTGCCGATGTCACCGCCATTCGACAGCGGTCTCGGGGACTACACCCAGTGGGTGCACTCAGCGTGCCCCCACTGGACCAGAAACCACTCGACTAAGACCTGCTCTACTCGAGGGGAAAACAAGAAAGTATGCACCAAAAGAAAACGCATATCAAGACAGAATCGATCAGGGTGAATGACAAAGATTCCAATCGACGCAGACTTCTGTGAAGCCCTAAAATGCATTCAGAATTTTTGTGTCTTATCAGAACCTGCATCGATCCCTTTTTCACTCGAACCCCGATCCATTCGGGGGCTAATGATGGGGATATGTACCTAGAGTAGGGTCTTAAGCCGGACCTACATACCCTACCTAAGGACACCACATTGGAGAACTTAAAGATTACAAGATTACAAGGAAGACTCCGACTGAAATCACCATGGCGCATGAGTCACTCGACAAAAAATCCACTCAGAGGTTTCTCTCTCAATTCGACAGCCACCTTTCACTCGGAAGAACCAGAAGTCAGTCGACCGCAGAAGACCAGAAGCCACTCCAGGGAGGCCAACGGGCAGGCATTCGACTGGTCGCCGTAAGTAGCATTTATTACATACGTTATCAGTAACGTTCACGTTTATTACCACGATCGAACTCTTGGTTGCCGGGTATTCATGAGGGGCAGCGCACTCTATATAAGCCACCCCTCCCCTCTGGCACAAGGGTTCGCACCCCCTGTAACTCATACATTCCACTCGACAGAAGCCTCTCCGGAGCACGAGATGTAGGGCTGTTATCTCCACTGCGGGAGGCCTGAACTCGCTAAAACACTCATGTCACCCATTTGCATCTCGATAGATCATGCTCCGTTATCCTACCCCTCTCTATTGTTGGAATCGTTCCCACGACACCGCGAGCTTTATTAATATAGATGAATCATATGGAGTTTTCCCCTCTCTATCTTCTTGTGATGAATTGAGTTTTCCCTTTGAAGTTTTCTTATCGGATTGAGTCTTTAAAGGATTTGAGAACACTTGATGTATGTCTTGCGATGGGATATCCGTGGTGACAATGGGATGTTCTATTGATCCAGTTGATGTATGTTTTGGTGATCAACTTGCGGGTTCCGTGAACTTGGGAATCTATGCATAGGGGTTAGCACACGTTTTTGTCTTGACTCTCCGGTAGAAACTTTGGGGCACTCTTTGAAGTTCTTTGTGTTGGATTGAACATGATGAATCTGAAATTGTGTGATCCATATCGTATAATCAAGCCCATGGGTACTCATGGTGACATTGGAGTATCTAGGTGACATTAGGGTTTTGGTTGATGTGTATCTTAAGGTGTTATTTTAGTACGAACTCTAGGGCTGTTCGTGACACTTATAGGGATAGCTCATACGATTGATCGGAAAAGATAACTTTGAGGTGGTTTCGTACCCTACAATAATTTCTTCGTTTGTTCTCCGCTATTTGTGACTTTGGAGAGAACTCTTTGTCGCACGTGAGGGATTTACATATGATTCAACTATGTCAGTATTGTTGAGAGAACTTGCACTAGTGAAAGTATGAACCCTAGGCCTTGTTTTCAAGCATTGCAATACCGTTTTTGCTCACTTTTGTTACTTGCTACCTTGCTGTTTTTATATTTTCAGATTATAAAAACCTATATCTACCATCCATATTACACTTGTATCACCATCTCTTCACCGAACTAGTGCACCTATACAATTTACCATTGTATTGGGTGTGTTGGGGACACAAGAGACTCTTTGTTATTTGGTTGCAGGGTTGTTTGAGAGAGACCATCTTCATCCTACGCCTCCCACGGATTGATAAACCTTAGGTCATCCACTTGAGGGAAATTTGCTACTGTCCTACAAAACTCTGCGCTTGGAGGCCCAACACGAGTCTACAAGAAGAAGGTTGCGTAGTAGACATCAAGCTCTTTTCTGGCGTCGTTGCCGGGGAGGTGAGTGCTTGAAGGTATATCTTTAGATCTTGCAATTAAATCTTTTAGTTTCTTGTTTTTCACTAGGTTGGTTTTATAAAATAAAACTACAAAAAAATGGAGTTTAGGTTGCATCAATTGGTTTGGAAAATTGTGCTCAATTGGTAGAGGAAGAATTTATGAAAATACTTAATGAGAATTCCTTGAATGATGAGCATGATTGCAATATTGCTAGTATGAATTCTCTGAATATCCATGATGCTAATGATATGCAAACCCACAAGCTTGGGGATGCTATGTTTGATGAAGATGATATTTTTAGCCCCCCAAGTGTTGATGAGCAAATTTGTTATGATAATGACATGCCTACTATCTATGATGATTATGATGATGACATGTATGCTATAAAGAGTGATAGTAAACATGAAACTTGTCATCAAGATTTCAATATTCAAAGTGGATATGTCAAACAAGTATCTCATGATAGTTATTTTGTTGAGTTTGCTCCCACTATTATGAATGAGAAGAAATATGCTTATGTGGAGAGTACTAAATTTTCTATGCTTGTGGATCATGAAAATAATGGTTTATGTGATAGTTATATTGTTGAATTCATTTATTATGCTACTGAAAATTATTATGAGGGAGGAGTATATGCTTGTAGGAATTGCAATAATATCAAGTTTCCTCTCTATGTGTTGAAAATCTTGAAGTTTTGCTTGTTTTACCTTCCTATGCTAGTTGATTCTTGCTCCCATAAATTGTTTGCTCACAAAATCCCTATGCATAGGAAGTTGGTTAGACTTAAATGTGATTTCCATGAGATTCATGATGCTCTTTTGCATGTTTCAACTACTATTCTTATATGAGCATCATTGAAATCATCATGCCTAGCTAAAAGGCATTAAAGAAAAGCGCTTGTTGGGAGACAACCCAACACTTTTACTTTATGTTTTTGTGTGTTCACATGATTAAGCTACTGTAGTAATCATGTTTTGTGCCTTTTATTTCAATAAAGTGCCAAGTAAAGCCTTTGGGATGACTCACAAGATGAGTAGAATTGATGCTGAACCAAAACAGAAACTTTTGACTCCAGTACAGGAATATTCATTTTTTACTGGAGAGTGATAATGATCTGAAATTTTTACACAGTCTTTATATACAAATTATTCAGGTTTTCCTAATTTTTCAGAATTTTTCGAGACAGTAAAGTATGTTTACACTACAGATCTTCACAGACTATTCTGTTTTTGACAGATTCTGTTTTGCATGCATAGTTTGCTTGTTTTAGTGTTTCCATAGCTTATATTTAGCGGTATAAATTATGGGAATGATAAAATACAGTAGGTATCATGTGTTAACAATTATGAATCTTGTCTTGACAATACCTAAGTGAATTATCTTTATTTATTATACTAACCCTTCTCACGAAGTTCCGATAAGTTTTGTGTGATTGAAGTTTTCAAGTTTTGGGTGAGACACCGATATGAGGAGAATAAGGAGTGACAAGAACCTAAGCTTGGGGATTCCCAAGGCACCCCCAAGTTAATATCCATGGAAGACTCAAGCGCCTAAGCTTGGGGATGCCTTGGAAGGCATCCCCTTTTTCGTCTTCAACACTATCGGTATATCTTACTTGGAGCTATATTTTTATTCGTCACATAATATGAGTTTTGCTTGGAGCGTCATATTATTTTGTTGTTCTCTGTTAGGTGTTATTTATAATCTTGTTTTTCAATAAAAAGTTCCAAGAATTGTCTTAGGATGCTTGCATTGCATGTTTTGATGTGTGTTGTGTAAAATCAGAAACTTTTGCTGTAGTGTTTGAATTTTCATATTTTACTGGAACGTGGAACGTTTCTGAAATTTTTACACAGTGTTGTCATATAAATTATTTAGCATGTCCTAAATTTTCATAATTGTTTGAGTTACGGAAGTACACTGTTTTCATAAATTGCTACAGACTGTTCTGTTTGGACAGATTGCTGTCATAGTTTTGTTATCTACTTATCCTCTAGTTTCCATAGCCTATATTGGTAGATATAAATTGTGGAAACGATAGCAAACAGTAGATGATGTTTGAAAATTATTGTGCAACTTGTCTTGGCAGTACATAAAGAGTTGACTTATTATTATGTGCACTAACCTATCTCACGAGTTCTTTTCAAGTTTTGTGTGGATGAAGTTTTTGAGAATAGGTGAAACCGGGATATGAAAGGATTGAACGAGATACAAAAGTTCAAGCTTGGGGATGTCCAAGGCACCCCAATTAAATATTTCAAGAAGTCTCAAGCATCTAAGCTTGGGGATGCTACGCATCCCACCTCTCTTCATCAACAATTATCGGTTAGCCTATGTTGAGCCTAAATTTTTATTCGTTCACATGATGCGTGCTATTCTTGGAGTGCTATTTTTCTTTTGCTTGCTGTTTAATAAAATACTTAAGATCTGAAATTCTTAGATGAGAGAGTCTTCACATAGTTATTTAATTGTTGACTACGCATTGATCTTCACTTATATCTTTTTGGAGTAGTTTGTCATTCACTCTCGTGCTTCACTTATATCCTATGAGTAAATGGTTGAATGAATTGAATATCATAAACTGGTATTAAATATGCTTCATATACTTATCCCATGGGGAGTAATGACGTCACACATAATAAGTATAGGTGGTAAAAATTATTGAAAGTTAGCAAACACCGCATTGGTCACTTGAACAATTCATGAAAGAATATTGAAGGAAGAGAGATTCCACATATAAATATACTATCTTGGACATCTTCTATGATTGTGAGCTCATTAATTATTTTCAAACTCGAGCAAATTAGTTAAAATTGGACAAGGAAGACAACTTAATGAGTTATGTTTGGGTATATTTGTACAGAAGTTATATTGTTATGGATCCTCCAACATGTGGTGCTTGCTTCCACCTCATACTTGCCAAAACTTCCGCACCGAGTAGAAATACTACTTGTGCATCCAAACACCCTTAAACCAGTTTTGCCATGAGAGTCCACTATACCTACCTATGGATTGAGTAAGATCCTTCAAGTAAGTTGTCATCGGTGCAAAAAGCAATAAAAATTGCTCCTAAATATGTATGATCTTTTATTATAAGGGAAAATAAGCGTTGTACGAACTTGTGATGGTAAAGAAATAAAAGTGACGGACTGCATAATAAAGGTTGCTATCACAAAGGGCAACACAACGTGACGTTCCTTTGCATTAAGGGTTTGCACATCCAAAAACAAAAAGCGCATGACAACCTCTGCTTCCCTCTGCGAAGGGCCTATCTTTTACTTTCTAGTACTTACCTTTATGCAAGAGTCATGGTGATCTTCACCACTTCCTATATTTCGCCTTTTTCTCTTGGCAAGCGTCATGTGTTGGGGAATGATCTAGACATATATATCCACACAAATATATTTGATCATGAATTATTATTGTTGACAATTATCTATATGATAAATAAGTTGGAAGGCGACACATTAAGCCCCTATCTTTCTCTGTGTTCGATGGATGCTATTTGTTCTAAAAATATGCTTTGAGTGTCAATAATCATGGAAGACTATATGATAGTTGAGTATGTGGAATTTGCTAAATCAAAGCTCTTACATAGACCCTTCCTGAAAATAAGATGAATTGCAATTGTTCGATGACTAGGAATATGGTTTGTTAGTTTTCAAGAAACTTTCTGGTCTATACTTTAACGTGTGAATAGCTTGTTACTTGATCATGAGAAGTTTTATGAGATGAGCTACTGTTTATGGTTTATATTGATGCTAGAAAAAGTGATTGGAATTATCATTGATCAAACTTGTGCACTTGCTAGCATTCACACTTCATAAATTATTTCTTTTATCATTTACCTACTCGAGGACGAGCAGGAATTAAGCTTGGGGATGCTGATACGTCTCCAACGTATCTATAATTTATGAAGTATTCATGCCATGTTTACAATAATTTTATATGATTTTGGTATGATTTTATTAGAACTAACCCGGACTGACGCTGTTTTTAGCAGAACTAACATGGTGTCATTTTTTTGTGCAGAAATAAAAGTTCTCGAAATGGGCTGAAAATTTACGGAGAATATTTTTGGAAAATATAAAAAATACTGGAGCAAAAAGATACCGGAGAGGAGTCCCGAGGCAGCCACAAGCCTAGGGGGCGCCCCCCCCAGGGCGCGCCCCCTGGCCTGCGGGCCCCTCGGGAACCCCCTTGACGTGAGACCGACGCCAAAAATTCCTATAAATAACAAAACCCCAGAAAGAAACCTAGATAGGGAGTTCCGCCGCCGCAAGCCTCTGTAGCCACGAAAAACCAATCGGGAGCCCGTTCCGGCACCCTGCCGGAGGGGGAAACCATCACCGGAGGCCATCTTCATCATCCCGGCGGTCTCCATGATGAGGAGGGAGTAGTTCACCCTCGGGGCTGAGGGTATGTACCAGTAGCTATGTGTTTGATCTCTCTCTCTCGTGCTCTTGAGATGACACGATCTTGATGTACCGCAAGCTTTATTAATATAGATGAATCATATGGAGTTTTCCCCTCTCTATCTTCTTGTGATGAATTGAGTTTTCCCTTTGAAGCTTTCTTATCGGATTAAGTCTTTAAAGGATTTGAGAACACTTGATGTATGTATTGCGATGGGATATCCGTGGTGACAATGGGATGTTCTATTGATCCACTTGATGTATGTTTTGGGGATCAACTTGCGGGTTCTGTGACCTTGGGAATCTATGCATAGCGGTTGGCACACGTTTTTGTCTTGACTCTCTGGTAGAAACTTTGGGGCACTCTTTGAAGTTCTTTGTGTTGGATTGAACATGATGAATCTGAAATTGTGTGATGCATATCGTATAATCAAGCCCATGGGTACTCGTGGTGACATTGGAGTATCTAGGTGACATTAGGGTTTTGGTTGATGTGTATCTTAAGGTGTTATTTTAGTACGAACTCTAGGGCTGTTCGTGACACTTATAGGGATAGCTCATACGATTGATCGGAAAAGATAACTTTGAGGTGGTTTCGTACCCTACAATAATTTCTTCGTTTGTTCTCCGCTATTTGTGACTTTGGAGTGAACTCTTTGTCGCACGTGAGGGATTTACATATGATTCAACTATGTCAGTATTGTTGAGAGAACTTGCACTAGTGAAAGTATGAACCCGAGGCCTTGTTTTCAAGCATTGCAATACCGTTTTTGCTCACTTTTGTTACTTTCTACCTTGCTGTTTTTATATTTTCAGATTATAAAAACCTATATCTACCATCCATGTTACACTTGTATCACCATCTCTTCGCCGAACTAGTGCACCTATACAATTTACCATTGTATTGGGTGTGTTGGGGACACAAGAGACTCTTTGTTATTTGGTTGCAGGGTTGTTTGAGAGAGACCATCTTCATCCTACGCCTCCCACGGATTGATAAACCTTAGGTCATCCACTTGAGGGAAATGTGCTACTGTCCTACAAAACTCTACGCTTGGAGGCCCAACACGAGTCTACAAGAAGAAGGTTGCGTAGTAGACATCAATGCAGCACAGCTACGGTAAGTATTTCTGTCAGTTATGAAACCAAGGTTATCGAACCAGTAGGAGAACCAAGCAACACTATGTAAACGGTACCTTGATACGTCTCCAACGTATTTATAATTTTTCATTGATCCATGCTGTTATATTATCAATCTTGGATGTTTTACAATCATTTTATAGCAACTTTATATCATTTTTTGGGACTAACCTATTGACATAGTACCAGGGGCCAGTTGATGTTTTTTGCTTGTTTTTTACTTCGCAGAAAATCTGTACCAAACGAAGCCCAAACACCGTGAAACTTTTTGGATATTTTTTTGCGCCAGAAGACATCCAGTGGGCCAAAGAAGTACCAGAGAGGAGGGCCGAGGAGAGCACAAGACACCAGGGCGCGCCAGAGGCCCCAGGCGCGCCCTGGTGGGTTGTGCCCACCTCGGGACGCCTCTCCACCGCCTATCAGCTCTATAAATACCCAAATATTCGAAAACCCTAGGGGAGTCGACGAAACATAATTCCAGCCGCCGCAATTTCAGAACCGCGAGATCCAATCTAACACCATCACGGAGGGGTTCATCTTCTTCATAGGTGCCTCTCCGATGACGCGTGAGTAGTCCACAATAGATCTACGAGTCCGTAGGCAGTAGCTAGATGCTAGATGGCTTCCTCTCTCTCTTTTGATGTAATGACTTTTGCGGTGTGTTTGTTGGGATCCGATGAATTTTGAGTTCATGATCAGTTTCTATCCATGAATATTATTTGAGTCTTCTTTGATCTCTTATATGCATGATTACTTATAGCCTCGTATTTGTTCTTCGAATCTTTGGTTTAGGTAGGCCAACTAGATCGATTTATCTTGCCATGGGAAGAGGTGCTTTGTGATGGGTTCGATCTTGCGGTGTCCTTTCCCAGTGACAGAAGGGGCAGCAAGGCACGCATGTATCGTTGCCATTAAGGATAACAAGATGGGGTCTATTCCTACATGAATAGATCTTGTCTACATCATGTCACCGTTCTTATTACATTACTCCGTTCTTCCATGAACTTAATACACTAGATGCATGCTGGATAGCGTTCGACGTGTGGAGTAATAGAAGTAGATGCAGAATCGTTTGTTTTCAGATCTACTATTTTGCCATTTTGTTTTCAGATCAATTAATCCAAAAACCCAAAAATACTTTGCTGCACTTTTTATTTACTTCTTTTATTTTGTGTTCTTGTGAGATATATTTGCCCAACCTATTACAATCTAATCTATCTTTTTACCATTGAGAGATTGAAAACCTCTTTTACGCGTCGGGTTGCAAGTATTTGTTGTTTGCGTGAAGGTACCGTTTACATAGCATTGTGTGGTCTTCCTCCTTGGATTGATACCTTGGTTTCTTAACTGAGGTAAATACTTACCGTAGCTGTGCTGCATCATCCCTTCCTCTTTGGGGAAATACCGACGCAGTCTCAAGCCACGTCAAAGGAATTTCTGGCGCCGTTGCCGGGGAGGAGGTGCGTAAGCAGTCTCTCTTTAGCGTGCCAATCTCTGGCGCCGGGGAGACATCATCATCATCTATCAGGTTCCTAATCACAAATCACATCTCCTTGCAATTTACATTATTTGCCATTTGCCTCTCGTTTTCCTCTCCCCCACTTCACAAATTTGCCGTTTTATTTGCCTTCTTTTCTATCGTTTGCCTTTTTCTCGTCAGATCTCTTGTTTGCTTGCAATCTTGTTTGATTAGTCATGATGCCTCAACGAAAGTATTATGATGTTCCTTACCGCAATATTTTGCTTGAAATTGAGAAGAGTACGAAGGAATATATGACTACACAATTTGAGCATAATAAGTATTTTACCGAGGAGCTTAAAGAACACTCTATTGTACTAGAAGCCATAACAAAACAACTTGATGATATTAGTAGAGAAGTTTCCAATCTCCAATCTAAGTATGCTCATGCTGAAAATCTGCTAGGTAAAATATCTGACGCACAAGCCACTTTAGTAAATCAAATGGCCGCTAAGCCAGTTTCTCTAGAGGATAATAATGATGAAGATCTTAAAATGATGGGTGTTTGTTCTATTGATTCCTTGTTTAGTAATGTTAAAATTGATGATAAAGGGACTGAAGAAGAGTCAACTTTAGCTAAAGGGCGTCGCAATGATTTGGAGGGTGAAAATCTTGATGAAATTTTTGATGAAAGTGGGTTCGAAGAGGTCAAAACTTTAACTAGTGATGTGCCCACTATTTTGGATTACAAAGAATTTAATTATGATAGTTGCTCCTTGGTTGAATGTATTTCTTTGCTGCAATCCATGATAAATTCACCCCATGCTTATGAACAAAATAAAGCTTTTACTAAACATATTGTTGATGCCATGATGAAATCCTTAGAAGAAAAGTTGGAATTAAAGATTTCAATTCCTAGGAAATTGCATGATGAGTGGGAACCTACCATTAAAGTCAAGATTAAAAATTATGAATGCTTTGCTTTATGTGATTTGGGTGCTAGTGTTTCCACAATTCCGAAATCTCTATGTGATGTGCTTGGTCTTACTAATATTGAAGAATGTTCTCTTAATTTGCACTTGGCGGATTCTACTATTAAAAATTCTTTGGGAATAATAATGATGTTCTTATTCTTGCAAATAGGAACTATGTGCCCATTGATTTCATTGTTCTTGATATTGATTGCAATCCGTATTGTCCCATCATACTTGGTAGACCGTTTTTACGCACTATAGGCGCCGTGATTGATATAAAAGAAGGCAACATTAAATTTCAATTTCCCCTTAGAAAGGGAATGGAAAACTTCCCTAGAACAAGAATTAAGCCACCATATGAATCAATCATGAGGGCCTTCTATGGAGTAAAAACTAAAGATGACAATACTTGAATCTTTCCGTTATGCCTAGCTAGGGGCGTAAAACGATAGCGCTTGTTGGGAGGCAACCCAATGAATAAAATATATTTTATCTTTTCCTTTCTGTTTTTGAGTGTTTACACAATTATGCCTCTGTTATGATTGTGTTTTTTATGTTTTAATTAGTGTTTGTGCCAAGTAAAGCCTTTAGGATGATGTTGAGTGATAGTTGATTTGATCTTGTTGAAAAACATAAACTTTTGCGTCTAGTAGAAAAATTCTTAAAAATCACAGAAGTGACGACAAATTCTGAAGTTTTTACACAAGATTGATATACAAATTGCTGACGTTGTCCTAATGTTTCAGAAATTTTTGAGTTACATAAGTATGGTTAGAGTACAGATTACTACAGACTGTTCTGTTTTTGACAGATTCTGTTTTCGTTGCATTGTGTGCTTATTTTGATGAATCTATGGCTTGTATTGAAGGGTATCAGTCATGGTAAAGATAGAATACAGTATATATAATGCAATAATAAAATATGAATGGGTTTGCAACTGCACTTAGAGTGGTAATTTGCTTTATTATACTAACAGATCTCACGAAGATTTTGTTGACTTTTGTGTGATTGAAGTTTTCAAGTTTTGGGTGAGATCGCGATGGATGAAGGAATAAGGAGTAAGAAGAGCCTAAGCTTGGGGATGCTACAACACCCCAAGGTAATATACAAAGAGGAACAAGCAACTAAGCTTGGGAATGCCCCGAGTGTCATCCCCTCTTTCTTCTAACGACCATCGGTATCTTACTTGGAACTATATTTTTATTCGTCACATATCATGAGTTTTGCTTGGAACGTCTTGTATTATTTGAGTCTTTGCTTGTTTTTATTTTTATCCTTGCTGGACACACCTATTTCAGAGAGCCAAAATTATGCTATGATTTGTTAGAATTGCTCTATATGCTTCACTTAAATCTATTGAGCTACGAAATTGCTCTAGTGCTTCACTTATATCTTTTTGAGCACAGCGTGCTTTTTCATGTTTGAAGAAATGCTCTCATGCTTCAATTAGATTAATTTGAGAGTTAGTAAATTTTGTATAAATTCTCTCATGCTTCACTTATATTATTTTAAGAGATTAAATTTTTATGCTCATGATCTTCACATAAATCTATGTGAGCTTGTCAAAAGCAATGGCAATATATGAAACTAGTCCCAAAGTGATAGATATTCAAGAGGGGTATAATAAAAACTTTCATGAAGATCATTGGACAAATTAAACATTATTCTTTGTAATAGTTTTGAGACATGATGATAGTAATATGTGAGTTATGTTGGTGAGTAATTATGCTTAGTAAGAATATTGATGTTAAGGTTTGTGATTCCATATGCAAGCACGAAAGTCAATAGTTGTGCAATGAAATTACATCCTACTTATGGTGCATTATTCGGTGTTAGTTATGCTTAATGCTCGCTTATGTGAATTTTTGTTGGTTGGTTGGTTGCTTCTCAATCTATTTGCTAGGCTTCATTTGTACTAAGTAGAAATACTACTTGTGCATCCAAAATCCTTAAACCCAGTTTTGCCATATGAGTCCACCATACCTACCTATATGCGGTATTTTCATGCCGTTCCATGCAAATTTGTATGTGCCATCTCTAATTTTCAAAATGAATTTTCTTTTTGTGTGCTCGTATCGCTCATGAAACGGTAGGGGGTGACCGATATTTTTCCATGCTAGATATGTTATTCTCAAGAGGAGTGTTTATTCACTTGTCATTGCACGAGAGTATGGTGGTAATAGGGATGCCCAGTCCTAAAATAAAAAAGAAATTTACATTATGTTGTCAAATAATAAATTCCTTGGAAAGTGTTGCTATGGAAGGAAACCGTGGATTAGGCTAGCCATGGATTGTGAAAGAATGGTAGAAAAAGGAATAAACTTTATTTTCTGTTTGGGAACCGCTTATGATGAATTTAGCATGGAAAGGTATTGAAATCTCTCGGTTGTTTTCGTTGACAGGAAAGGCATGCCACCCAAAATATTTTCTCTATCAATTTAAACCGTGAGCACGGGCACCCCTACAAATCCCTACTTCCCTCTGCGAAGGGCCTATATATTTACTTTATGCAATTTTTACTTTTACTTGAGTCTCCATCTTCTCTTATAAAGCACCAACTAGGGGACACTATGATCGTACTTGAGCATTAGGTGTAGCTAATACTTGAGTGTGTTTCATGAATGGATCAATGATTGAGCATGATGTGCTAGGGATAACTTGCTTTAGTGTTGATATTTTGAAAGTCATGGTTGCTTGTTG
Source organism: Elymus sibiricus (assembly GCA_039707655.1). Lineage (NCBI taxonomy): Eukaryota > Viridiplantae > Streptophyta > Magnoliopsida > Poales > Poaceae > Elymus > Elymus sibiricus. The sequence continues at coordinate 360,258,458 of CM077665.1, forward strand.
ATATGCTTGAGTATTAAAGTCTTCATGTCAAAACTAGACTATTGCTTTGAACCATCTAAAAAAGTCCAAATGTCCATGCTGCAAAGAAAAGAATATGTGATGAACATGTTAGGCAGCATTCCACATCAAAAATTCTATTTTTATCATTTACCTACTCGAGGACGAGTAGGAATTAAGCTTGGGGATGCTGATACGTCTGCAACGTATCTATAATTTTTGATTGATCCATGCTGTTATATTATCAATCTTGGATGTTTTACAATCATTTTATAGCAACTTTATATCATATTTTGGGACTAACCTATTGATAGAGTGCCAAGTGCCAGTTGTTGTTTTTTGCTTGTTTTTTACTTTGCAGAAAATCAGTACCAAACAAAGCCCAAACACCGTGAAACTTTTTGGAGATTTTTTTTGGACCAGAAGACATCCAGTGGGCCAAAGAAGTGCCAGAGAGGAGGGCTGAGGAGAGCACAAGACACCAGGGCGTGCCAGAGGCCCCAGGCGTGCCCTGGTGGGTTGTGCCCACATCGGGACGCCTCTCCACCGCCTATCAGCTCTATAAATACCCAAATATTCCAAAAACCCTAGGAGAGTCGACGAAACACAATTCCATCTGCCGCAAGTTCCAGAACCGCGAGATCCAATCTAACACCATCACAGAGGGGTTCATCTTCTTCATAGGTGCCTCTCCGATGATGCGTGAGTAGTCCACCATAGACCTACAGGTCCGTAGGCAGTAGCTAGATGGATTCCTCTCTCTATTTTGATTCTCAATACAATGGTCTCTTGGAGATCTATTTGATGTAATGACTTTTGCGGTGTGTTTGTTGGGATCCGATGAATTTTGAGTTCATGATCAGTTTCTATCCATGAATATTATTTGAGTCTTCTTTGATCTCTTATATGCATGATTACTTATAGCCTCGTATTTCTTCTTCGAATATTTCGTTTAGTTAGGCCAACTAGATCGATTTTTCTTGCCATGGGAAGAGGTGCTTTGTGATGGGTTCGATCTTGCGGTGTCCTTTCCCAGTGACAGAAGGGGCAGCAAGGCACACATGTATCGTTGCCATTAAGGATAACAAGATGGGGTCTATTCCTACATGAATAGATCTTGTCTACATAATGTCACCGTTCTAATTGCATTACTCCGTTCTTCCATGAACTTAATACACTAGATGCATGCTGGATAGCGGTCGATGTGTGGAGTAACAGAAGTATATGCAGAATCGTTTCGGTCTACTTATCTTGGACGTGATGCCTATATAATGATCATTGCCTGGATATCGTCATGATTATTTGATCTTCTATCAATTGCCCAACAGTAATTTGTTTAGCCATGAAAGCACATTATGCTTCCTTGGTGGTTTTGATAATTCATGACAACATACATTGTCTCTTGGACTAATACTCTCATCTAGTGCATTTCAGACAAAGTCCACAGAGAGTGCTGGCTAAGGATTGTGAGAAGCATCCCCAAGAAGAAGAAGGAAAAGGAATAGGATTGGCAAAGCTTCAAGTAAGAAGACTCTACATTTTACTTTGTGAGAAATCACTTTGAGTCTATAGGAAAGCCAATACTATTAAAAGGGGGTGAGGTATTGATGGTGAACAAAATGCTCCACGTGCACAAGTGATAGTCACCAAAACCCCCCACAAGCTATTCCACAAAAGTCTGTCAGAAACCTATCATGCAAAATCGGTGCCACCAATATTTCCCACTCGGCCCTAACGATTTTCACCTCAGACAGATCCCAGCCAAACTCTAAGTTTTCGGTACAGCCGATTCTGCATCGGTGCCACCGAGTTTAGGTTGCCAACATTTTGTTGCCCCTTTTCTTCAATTCGGAATTTCTGAGTTGTTTGGATCGGTGCCACCAAGTTTTGCAATCTGACCGTTGGTCACCTGATCGGTACTACCGAGAACTATATATCGGTCTCACCGAGATTCAAAAGTTGCTACCTTTTGAGCAACTCGGTACCACCGAGTTTTACACTTCGGTGTCACCGAGTTGGTCATTATAGGTGTAACGGTTGGATTTTTGGAGATGCCTATATATACCCCTTCACCACCACTCACTCGCAAGGGATGCACTCAGAACTATTGCATACTTGCCCCATCCAATTTTCTGAGAGAGAGCCACCTACTCATGTGTTGAGATCAAGCCATTCCATTCCAACCATATGAATCTTGATTTCTAGCCTCCCCAAGTTAATTTCCACCCAATCAATCTCTTCCACCAAAGCCAAATCTGTGAGAGAGTGATTGTGTGTTGAGGAGTCTATCATCTTGAAGCACAAGAGCAAGGAGTTCATCATCATTATCGAGCCTATTACCTTTTGGAGGGTGGTGCCTCCTAGATTGGTTAGGTGTCGCTTGGGAGCCTCCTACTTCGTGTTGTGGAGTTGAACCAAGAAGTTTGTATGGGCAAGGAGATCGCCTACTTCATGAAGATCTACCCATAGTGAGACTAGTCCTTCGTGGACGGAAGCCGTTATGGAATAGTCAATGTTGCTACTTCGTGGACCCTTTTGGGTGGAGCCCTCCATGGACTCTCGCGACCGTTACCCTCTGTGGGTTGAAGACTCCATAAACATGGACGTACAATAGCGCCACCTATTGGAACCACGGGAAAAATCCTTGTGTCTCCAAATTGCGTTTGATCTTCCTATCTCTACTCTCTCTTACATGTGCTTGTCTTACTTTCCGCTGCCATACTTGTTAACTAGCATGTGTAGGGTGCATTAGACTTGTTATAATTGCTAAAACTGCCCACCAATTAACTTGGGAAAAGGTTAGGTTTTAAATTCTTGCAAGTAGTCTATTCACCCCCTCTAGACACACACTTCTAGTGATCCTTCAATTGGTATCAGAGAAAGGTCTCCATAACCTTGGTTTAATCACCTTTGGAGGAAGATGGATGTGTCTAGTTTGGAGAGTTTGAGTTGTAGAGTGCCTATTCTTGATGGGGAGTACTATAGTCAGTGGAAAGATGCTATGCTTGATCTATTTGATAAATTCCATTTGAGCAAGTACATTGAAAATCCCTATGTGCCCCCCATTGATCATTTACATCCCACACACGAAGAGGAAATTGATATGCTATGCAATCTTAGAACTGTCAATCTTATTATTACAGGATTGCCTAGAATTGTGCTTAATTAAATGAAGAATTTTGAATGTTCCTATACTTTGTGGAGTGATTTGGAGAAACGATATCCAAATTATTCATTAAGTAATCTTGATGAAATTCTTCATAAAACTATTGTCTTTCACAAAATGATGCCTAGTGATCCTAAGTTTGACGACTATCTATTTGATCTTAGAGACCTCATGCGTGCTAAAGGAGATGTCAAAACTACCAATAACATCATTGTAGAAGCCATTCGCATTCATAATCTTGAACATTGGCATGATCACAACTCTAACGAATCACTTGTTTCTTATGACGAGGATTTCCCACTTGATGATGACAATGTGGAACATGGCTACTATGATGAAGATGAGTTGTTCGACATCGAGTATGATAAGACAATGAAGTATCTATGTCTCATGGCAAACTTCAAGGATTACATGTCCGGAGGAAAAGAGTGGATTCTCGATAGTGGATGCACCGATCATATGACCGGAGATAGAGACATGTTTGAAGAGATCACACTAAACCATGGACCGCGAAGGTATGTAACTTTTGGAGACAACTCCAAGGGTAAGGTACTTGGTCTTGGTAAAGTGGCCATATCCCATGATAGCTCTATTCAAAACGTCATGCTTGTTGAATCCCTTGGCTACAATCTTCTTTCTGTATCTAGACTTGCCGACTTCGGTTTTAATGTGCTATTTACCAAAGTAGATTGCCAAGTGTTTCGTCAAGATAATCATAACATGGTCTTTACCAGTTTCCGTAGAGGTGATCTATACATTAACGATTTCACTAAAAGATCCAAACCTCGTACTTGTCTTATTGCAAAATCTTCTAAAGGTTGGCTTTGGCATAGAAGGCTAGGACATGTAGGCATGCGCAATCTAGATAAGCTTATCAAGGGCGATCATATACTTGGTGTTAAAGATGTTATGTTTGACAAAGATAGACTTTGTAGTGCTTCTCAAGCCGGAAAACAAGTAGGTGGAAGTCATCCCGTAAAAAATATCATGACCACTAGGAGACCACTCGAGTTACATCATATGGATCTTTTTGGTCCCAATGCTTACAAGAGCCTCGGTGGAAATTCCTATGGTCTAGTCATAGTTGATGATTTTTCCAGATTTACGTGGGTATTCCTTCTTGATGATAAGTCGTAGGTACAAAAGATCTTCAAGAACTTCGCTCGCAAAGCCCAAAATCAGCTTGAAGTGAATATCAAGAAAGTTCGGAGTGATAACGGATTGGAGTTCAAGAACACAAATGTAGACATCTTTCTTGATGAAGAAGGGATTCTACATGAGTTCTCGTCTACGTACACACCTCAACAAAATGGAGTTGTTGAGAGGAAGAACCGAACCCTTATTGAGATGGCAAAAACGATGCTCGACGAATACAAGACGCCAAGACACTTTTGGGCGGAAGCCATGGAAACAGCTTGTCATGCCACGAACCGACTCTATCTTCACAAGCTTCTCGGTAAAACGGCATACGAGCTACTCACCGGTAACAAACCCCAAGTTGGATACTTTCGGGTATTTGGCTCCAACTGTTACATTCTTGATAAGCATCGTTGTTCAAAATTTGCTCCTAAATCTCTTGAAGGTTTCCTACTTGGTTACGGATCGAACTCTCACACTTACCGTGTCTACAACAACTTCACTCGAAAAGTTGAAGAGACGGTAGATGTGAAGTTTGATGAATCTAATGGTTCGCAAGTCGAACAATTGCCAAATGATGTAGGAGATAAGGATCCTTTGGAGGCTATCCAAGACTTGTCCATTGGCAAGATTCGTCCCATGGAGGTGAAGGAAAGTACTTCATCGACTCAAGTGGAAGCTCCTACATCACGTCTAGGTCAACCTCAACACGACATGGAGGCATCCACAAGCGGCACACGATGAGATGAAGAGGAGGAAGTACATCATGAAGATCCACCACAACCTGCTTCACCACCACCTCAAGGCAACGACACCTTCAACAACAATGAAGAAGAAGATGATGATGAAGAAGCTCCACCATCCAACAAGCAAAAGCTACCCCGAGTTCGATCAAGAGTGACCAAGAACCATCCTCTAAACCAAATCTTCGGTGACATACAAACCGGGGAATCACTCGCTCAAAAACTCGCTTAGCAAATTTTTGTGAGCATTATTCATTCATATCTAGTATTGAGCCCTTGAAGGTAGAAGAAGCTCTTCAGGATCCGGATTGGGAGAACGCTATGCACGAGGAGCTTCACAACTTTGAGAGTGTGGACACTCGTGGAGAAGCCCAAGGACGAGCACAACATCATCGGCACAAAATGGGTGTTTCGGAACAAGCAAGATGAAGACAGTCAAGTCGTACGCAACAAGCCGTGTCTCGTAGCCCAAGGACATACGCAAGTCGAAGGTATGGACTACGGTGAGACCTATGCACCCGTTGCTAGACTTGAAGATATCCGCATTCTTCTTGCTTATGCTAATCACCATGATATCATGCTTTATCAAATGGATATTAAAATTGCATTTTTAAATGGTGAGATTGAAGAAGAACTCTATGTTAAACAACCCCCTGGTTTTGTGAATCACAAGAAACCAATCATGTTTACAAGCTTCGTACAGCTCTTTATGGTCTTAAGCAAGCCCCCCGTGCTTGGTATAAATGCTTAACGAAGTTTCTCATTGAAAAGGGTTTTGAGATTGGTAAAATTGACGCAACCTTATTCACTAAAAGAGTTAATGGTGAACTATTTGTGTGTCAAATTTATGAGGATGACATTATCTTCGGATCTACTAACCCACAATTTAGTGAAAGATTTGGAAGGTTGATGTCCGAGAAGTATGAGTTGTCCATGATGTGTGAGATGAAATTTTTCCTTGGTTTGCAAATCAAGCAAACGAGAGAAGGAACTTTCATCTCTCAAACCAAGTATACCAAGGACTTGATCAAGAAGTTCAACATGCAAGAGTGTAAAGGTATCAAAACTCCTATGCCTACTAGTGGACATGTTGATCTTACCAAGGTGGACGAACCGGTTGATCAAAAGGTTTATCGATCTATGATTGGTTCATTGTTATATCTATGTGCCTCCCGTCCCGATATTATGCTTAGTGTTTGCATGTGTGGTAGATATCAAGTTGCACCTAAAGAGTGTCATCTTTTGGCCGTGAAACGTATTGTGAGATATTTGATACAAACACCAAACTTTGGCATTTGGTATCCCAAGGTATCTTCTTTTAACCTTGTTAGCTATTCCGATTCGGACTATGCCGGTGACAAGGTTGATAGAAAATCCACCTCGGGTACATGTCAATTTCTAGGGAGATCTCTTGTGTCTTGGTCCTCCAAGAAACAAAACTCGGTATCTCTATCTACCGCCGAAGCTGAGTATATTGCCGCCGGATCGTGTTGTGCATAATTACTATGGATGACACATACGCTTAAAGATTATGGAATCCATGTGAAAAATGTTCCATTACTTTGTGACAATGAAAGTGCTATTAAGATTGGTCATAATCCCGTGCAACATTCTCAAACTAAGCATATTCAAGTTCGACATCATTTCATTCGTGATCATGTTGCCAAAGGAGATATTAATCTTAAGCATGTTCGTACTAACAAGCAATTGGCCGATATCTTTACTAAGCCACTTGATGAAAAAGTGTTTTGTTACTTGAGGAATGAGTTGAACATCATTGATGCTTCAAATTTGAGCTACACTCACTCGGATGCATGCAAGGTGATGAGCTTACTTGACCATTCTATGCTATCATTACCATGAATCTCATATAACTTGGAATTCTATGCTCCCTTGTATTGCATCTAACCCTTTTGTAGGTACTTGGAAGAACAACACTCCACAAGATTGCCATCAACTCATATCTTAAGCAATCTTGTCATGGCCAAGTATCCACAACCCTCTTGGTGATGGAAGGAAGAGGACAACAAAACATATCCTTCACACATATTTGAATTTCTCAATTGGTATCGTGTCATTTTGATATATCATGTTCTTCCTTGCATGACTAACCTATGTAGGTGATAAGTGAACCAAAACAAGAAGGATTGCTCCCAACTCAAGATGAACTTCATCAAGCTCGAGCATCCTCATCAAGTTCACCTACAAGCCACGTCATCAACATCACTCCAAGGTATGTACTCATATCCTTGATATAGCTTTACTCCAAGTCATGGGATAAAGTAACTCAAGCGACATGAAGACATTAAAATGCTTAAACAAAAAAGGGTAACCCCATTTCGAGCTTAACGATGAGTATGACCTATGATCAAGTATTCTTGTTTGACTCCTTAAGTCAATGTACTCTAACATAGGTGACCTAGTCACCGCCCATCATCTAGTTATAAAAATTGAATGGAGATTTCCATTCAACTCCAATCTAGATGAAAATTTATTGCAAATCCTTCTAAGAATTCATTGAAAATCTTTGTGATCTGTTTGAGACTTTCTGAAAAAACTGCATTTGACAAACTAGCCAAGAACAATTTTGCCAAGTTTCTATTTCACAACTCGGAGCCTCCGATCAAAGAAACTCGGTCTCACCGATATGGCAGTCACACTGCAAAAATACATATCGGTGCTGCCGACACCTTTTGCCTCGGAGCTACCGTCTCTTTGCAAAAACTTCTATGCATTGTGTCTGTTTTGGTCCCATGGTCAGATCAATGATCCCACAATGATGAAGGGGGAGAAACATCAAAAGGTATAGTCTCAAATATTCAAGGATCCCTACATCAAAGGAGGAGAAATCTTAACAGTTTTTAGATCTTAAGGGGGAGAAAATTGCTTTCAAGGAACCCTTGTCTCAATGCTCTCAATGACCCTTACTCTCTAGGATCCCTTCCCACTCAATGATGCTAGTTATCCAACCCTTTGTGTGACCCTTTTTGGAAATTAATGCCAAAGGGGGAGAAATATCAAAGCTTCAAAGCTTATACTCATACCAAAGGGGGAGACAATATTCAAAGGGAGAAATATCTAAGCATTCATGCTTCAGGGGGAGAGATGATCATGAAAAGTAGAAGTGTACACTTAACAAGATAAAGAGGGAGAAAGTTCAAGGATCTCTTCCACGTCAAGGGGGAGAAATATCAAGGATCCCTTATCTTAGAAACACTTCTTAAGGAGAAGAGAGCAGAATAAATCTGATTGAATTTGATTCTTATCTGTTTTAGAATTTTATCAGCTCTACCTACTCCAATATCTACATGCTATGATTGAGAGGGAGAAAGTTCTAAATGTTCTTGGAGACATATCAATCTTAAGGAATACTATCTTCTATATGTTCTCAATATCTTGGTACTATTGAGCTCTATTGCTTTTTGATTGGTAGAATACTCTTGTGTTTCCTAACATTGTTTTCTCAAGTGTGTTTCTACTACTAGAATGCTCAAGAACTCAAGGTAAGTATATGCATCATATCCTTGATCAAGATGATCTCTTGCTTCTTGCACATATTGTTGCAAGAGTGAAGTCTTGAACAAGGATGTAACTCATTCACATATATTTGATGCATATAGCCAGGATATACATGACTTCTCATGTCCTTTCTACTATGTGTGTTCTCATGCATTCCAAAGCAACTATCCTTTAAAGGGATTGCACACGTTTAGGGGGAGCAAGTTTAGTCATGTGTCGCTCAAAGTCTTCATTATATCTATGCATACCTTTATTTGAAGCTTTGATTGTATGTTGTCATCAATTACCAAAAAGGGGGAGATTGAAAGCACAGTATGCTCCCTTGGTGGTTTTGATAATTCATGACAACATACATTATCTCTTGGACTAATACTCTCATTTAGTGCATTTCAGACAAAGTCCACAGAGAGTGCTGGCTAAGGATTGTGAGGAGCATCCCCAAGAAGAAGAAGGAGAAGGAATAGGATTGGCAAAGTTTCAAGCAAGAAGACTCTACATTTTACTTTGTGAGAAATCACTTTGAGTCTATAGGAAAGCCAATCACTACTGGAATCAGGGACTTTGCCATCTGCCAGCTCTTTGCCGTCTGCTGGCAGATGGCAAAGAGGATATTTGTCGTCTGCTTTTATAAAGCAGACGGCAAAGAACATGCTGATGGCAAAGAGGCTCTTTGCCATCTGCACTTCTTTGCCGTCTGCTGGCAGACGGCAAAGAGTTCTTTGCCGTCTGCCAGCAGACGGCAAAGAACAAAGTGGGCCCCACTTGGTACTGCACTAGCCAGGTCACACGGCCCACTTCTTTGCCGTCTGCTGGCAGACGGCAAAGAACTCTTTGCCGTCTGCTGGCAGACGGCAAAGAGGTGAGGGGGGGCCCACAGTGTAACGGCGGGGACGGGCTAACGGCCCCCCTCTTTGCCGTCTGCCAGCAGACGGCAAAGAGGGGGCTTAATTTTCGCCACCCCCCCGTGCCTCCCGCCTCTCTCTTTTTCTCTCACCTCTCTCTCTCTCTCACACCCGCGCCCGTTCCCCTCTCTCACCGCCGCCGCTGCCGCCCCCTCCTCGCCCTCTCGCCGCCCCCTCCCCGCCCTCTCGCCGCCGCCCCCTCCCCCCCTCTCTCACCGCCGCCGCCGCCCCCTCCCCGCCCTCCACCACCGCCAGCCCCCCTCCCCGTGGGGCACCTCCACCACCGCGGCGCCGCCCCCTCCTCACGGCCCTCCTGCCGCCGCCGCCCCCTCCCCGGCGGCCTCCTCTCCTCGCCGCCGGCCTCCTCTCCTCGCCACCGGCCGCCCTGCCCCCTGCCCCTCTCTGGTGAGCTTCCCCTGCCCCCCTTTTAATTATTTTTTTCTGTTTTTCTAATTAGATTTTTAGTTTTCTGTTTTTAGATGTTTTGCAAATAGTTGTTTAGGTGTTTGGGTAAATAGGAAAAAATATTTAGACATTTAGGTAGAAAAAAAACCTAGAAGAAAAAAAAGAAGAAAAGAAGATGAAAAAAAAGGAAAAAGAAAAAAGAAAAAGAACAAAAAATAATAATAAGAAGAAGAAACAGAAGAAGAGGAGGAGGAGAAGAAAAAAGAAGAAGAAGAAGAAGAAGAAAAGAGGAGAGGAGGAGAAGAAGGAGAGGAAAAAAGGAAAGGAAGAAGAAGAAGAGGAGGAGGAGGAGAAGAAAAAAGAAGAAGAGGAAGAAGAAGAAGAAAAAAGAGGAGAGAAGGAGAAGAAGAAGAGGAAAAAGGAAAGGAGGAAGAAGAAGAAGAAGAAGGAAAAAAAAGGAAGAAAAGAAAGAAGAGGAAGAAGAAGAAAAGAAAAAAAGAGAAAAAACCCCGACCCCGACACGGCACCTCGACCCCGACCCGACAACCCGACCCCGACCCGACACCCCGACCCCGACACCCCGACCTCGATCCCGACCCCGACACGGCACCCCGACCCCGACCCGGCAACCCGACCCCGACCCGACACCCCGACCCCGACACCCCGACCCCGACCCCGACCCCGGCACGGCACCGCGACCCCGACGCCGACCCGACACCCCGACACCGACACGGCACCCCGACCCCGACCCGACACCCCGACCCCGACACGGCACCCCGACCCCGACACCCCTGACACCGCGACACCACGCCACCCAGACACGACACCCCCGACCCCCGACACCTCTTCGGCCTCCTGTTGACCGAAAAGGTGCTCTTCGGCCTTCCAGAGGCCGATGGGGGCATATATTTGTGAATTATGAGTTAGGAACATATTTCCCGATTTTGTTAAGAAAAACATCATATATATTTGTGTTGATCGGGTGGATTTAAATGTGCAGTTCTTTCGGGGCTGCGAGGGTCTGGTGTTCGACGACCTCCCCGTGCGTTCGACGAGCTCCGCCCCTGCATTCGTGGGTGAGCACAAATGACATCTCCTCCTCCCCCCTTCATTTGCTCTGTTCCGGTCTTCGTGCCGATGAAACTTGCTAGCTATAGGTGTCAATCATCAATATGCGTGACCACTATGCGTCTCCCGTTCGAAAGGGTTACATCAATAAATATGCATGCATTTGCATATTTATAACCGTGATTCTTTCGAATTGTCCAACGTTATCCATGGACAGCCCGAGTATGTGTAGATTGGGTTCGTTTTCCCATATGCTCTGCTCCGGATCCGATGCAGAATTTCGTCAGTGCCTCCCTGTTGTTCTCCGGGTACACATCCTCTCTGCTTATTGCCGAGACGTGTATCAGGAGAACAGCGGGGAGGTGCTGCCAAAATTTTGCGTCGGATCCGGAGCAGAGCATGGTAAAACGAACCCAATCTACACATACTCGGGTGGGATTAGGACCTATCTTTACCTACTAGCGTCTAGGTTGCATGGACGTAATAAAACTGACAAACTCTATTAACTGATGAATATGGTTTGCTGAATTATGTATATATTTCTTGTGTGTCCAGTAGCTAGGCAAGATGAGTGATCGTGCGTGGATGTACACTGGTCACACTAGTCAGAAAGACATGACCCATGAATGGCTAAGAAAAACCAAGGGGTTTGTGAGAGCCGCATTTGCAAATGGACAGGAAACAAACTGGTGCCCCTGTGTCGACTGCGACAACTTTCATAAGAAGTCCGAGTTTGAAATGATCAAACACCTGCAGAAGTTGGGTTTTACGCCTGATTATACGGTCTGGACATTTCATGGTGAGTCTGCCCAACGTGCCCGAGCTGAGGAGGGCCGTCGTCGCACCGACGAGCATGGTACCGGGATGGAAGACATGGTGGAAGACTTTGATGATGCTCGGGATTCGGACGATGAGATGGAGGAATCTGCAAAGGCCTTCAATGATATGTTGGAGTCTTCAAAACGTCCTCTCCACGAGCACACTGAGCTTTGTCAGCTGGATGCCATCGCACAAGTAATGGCTCTGAAGGCTCAATTCAACTTGGGCAGAGAATGCTACGACGCGATGATGACACTATTTGGACGCTTTCTACCCAAAGGCCATGTAATGCCTGCAAACCTGTACCAGTCGGACAAAATCCTCCGTGCACTTAAGATGCCCTATGAGAAGATAGATGCCTGTGAGAAAGGATGTGCCTTATTTAGGCTTGAGTATGCGGACTTGAAGTATTGTCCCGTTTGCCAGTCTTCCAGGTATGTTGAGGTAGACAACGGTATGGGTGAGAAGAGTCAGACAAAAATCCTAGTTAATGTTCTTCGGTATATGCCAATCATACCAAGACTTCAACGTCTTTTCATGGTCGAAGAGACGGCCAGACAGATGACATGGCACAAATTGGGCAAAAGAACCAAACTAGATGCAGATGGGGAGCCGATGTTGGTACACACATCGGACGCTTTTGCGTGGAAGCACTTCGATGCAATACATCATGCTAAAGCGGCAGATCCAAGGCATCCTCGAATCGCCATAAGCACGGATGGGTTCAATGTGTTTGGTATGATGGCAGCTCAATACAGTTGTTGGCCTGTATTTGTCATTCCACTCAATCTCCCCCCCCCCCCCCCCCGGACAGATTATGCAAAGAAAGAACATTTTCCTGACGTTGATAATTCTGGGGCCCAACTATCCGGGGAAGAATATGAATGTGTACATGCAGCCGCTTAAGGATGAACTGCAAGAAACTTGGGATAATGGGATCAAGACATACGACGCCGCTACAAAAAAAAACTTCCTAATGCGTGCGTGATACATGTACTCGATGCATGACTTGCCGGCGTATGCGCTATTCGTTGGCTGGTGTGTGCATGGAAGGTTCCCGTGCCCCACATGCAAGGCAGCTCTTGAGTTTCGTCGGCTGCAGGCGGGTGGCAAGTTTTCTTGCTTCGACATGCATAGACAGTTCCTGGATCCTCGCCATAAGTTCAGAAAAGACAAGAAGAACTTCATCAAAGGTAGAGTTGTCAAAAACTCTACACCACCTGCGTTGACAGGCCAACAGACCCTGGATCAGTTCAACTCTCTCGAGCCGGATCCGGAGCGTCCAGGGTATTTCAGGGGGTATAATTCCGAACACGCCTGGACTGACAAGACATGCTTGTGGGATCTGCCTTACTTCAAAGACCTCCTTTGCCCACACAACATCAACGTGATGCACACTGAAAAGAATGTCGGCGAGGCCCTCTTTGGTACATTGTTCGGCATAGAGGGGAAAACAAAGGATAATCCTAAGGCTAGAGTTGATCAGGAGGCTCTATGTGATAGACCGCTACAAAATATGCGACAACTGAAAGGAAAGCAGAACTGGACGAAGCCAAAGGCATGGTTCAATCTTGGAAGGCCAGCTATGAGGGAAATTATCCTGTGGGTGAAAAAGGAGTTGATGTTCCCCGATGGGTATGCAGCGAATCTAAAGAGGGGAGCGAGCCTTGAAAAATTGAAAATATTTGGTCTCAAGAGTCATGATTGGCACATATGGCTTGAGCGGGTAATGCCGGTGATGTTGTGTGGCTTTATCCCTGAGGATGAATGGCTAGTACTGGCAGAGCTGAGCTATTTCTTCCGTGTTCTTTGTGCGAAAGAACTATCGCCTGGCTTGCTAGAAGAACTGGAAGAGTTGGCGCCGGAGTTGATCTGCAAGTTAGAGAAGATCTTTCCACCGGGCTTCTTTAATCCAATGCAGCATTTGATTTTGCATCTCTCGACGGAGGCAAAATTGGGGGGGCCCATGCAGAATCGTTGGTGCTACGCAACTGAGAGGATGCAGAAGACGCTTCGAGAAAAATGTAAAAATAAACGTCGAATTGAAGCATCGATGGCCGAGGCATTCATTACTAAGGAGGCGGCAAACTTCGTGACAGCACACTACGAAGCCAAAAATCGTCATTTGCATAATCCGAAGCCTCGGTACAATGCTGGCGACCCTAAAAAGGGTGGATCCAACCTCAGCCTATTCAAAGAGAAGCTCGCACCAGCCGGTGCTTATACTTCCTTATCGCTGGATGTCGACGAATGGCGGACCATTACGTTGTATATCTTGAACAACCTAACAGAAGTGCGGCCGTACATCGAGTAAGTTCTCGGTACATTGTTTCGCAACCTCTAATTCCTTTGAACAGCTCTTATTCCCGGATATTTGATACAGTCGATACGTCGCCCAATTCTCGTATGGAGCGGTGATCCAAAAGGATTCCGTCGAAGAGTATGAGCTTCTGGCAATGCATGGAGGCAGCTATCCCAGTTTCATCTCTTGGTTCAAACAAACGGTAATTTCCATTAGACCATTTCATTTCTTCGTCTAATTTCCGGCTAATGCAACAATCCTTTCGTATTAAACTTGTAGGCTAGTTCAGAGTCTATGGACGCCGAATTGAGACAAGTCGCTAATGGTTTTGACTATAAGGTCCGTTCATTTGACAAAGACGACATCAACGGGTATCGCTTTCGTAACTATGGCAAAGAGCTATCTATGGCCGACCGAAAGTCTACAAATTGTTGTGTCTCTGCTATCGGCGAAGGAGGTACCGAGTATTATGGAAGAGTTGAAGCAATTTATGAACTTCTATTCTATGGTGCAAACCCACCGAAAGTCGTAGTCTTCAAATGTTATTGGTTCCAGCCGAAGGAGACTAGAAGGACTCATGAACATCTAGGGCTAGTCGAAATCAAACAAAGCACCCATTTGGATGTTCCCGATGTCTATATTACGGCTCAACAGGCAACCCAAGTTTTCTATCTACCGTGGGCCTGCCAAAGTGATCCAAATCTCAAAGGTTGGGATGTCGTTTATGAAGTGCCGCCACATGTTAGACCACCTCCCCCCAATGAAGAGGATTATGAACCTCACATTAACCCAGACACATATGAAGGAGAATTCTTCCAAGAAACACGTCTTTCCAAAAAATGTTTCAAGAACCGCTCTACTTCACCTCAGAACATTGAAGTAGACAGCGGCAGTGAATCCGAGCCTGAACCGGAACAAGAAGAGCCGGAACAAGAAGAGGTTACTGCTGCGGATGACCTGTCAATGCTTGACCGATTACGTACAGGAGGCCTTCCACATGTTGATACATTTATTGATGATGATGATGAGCACGTCATTGCTGATAGTGATGATGATGATGCATTTATTGACCCCGAAGCATATATAGACGATGATGATGCATTTATTAATGATGACGATGAAGATTAATATTATAGTTCATGTCAGGTATTCAATTATTATTATGTACATATATGTTATTAATTGGTTCATGTTAGGTATTCAATTTTTGATTATGTTCATGATGATGACACACTTAAATTATATTCATGTCAGGTATTCATTTTTTTAATGTTGTACTAACTTCGTTTACTCTTTGTCATTGCAGGTGTTGACAGATGGTGGGCGCGGGTCGAGAGCGCTCCGAGGCTCCTTCCTCGGCGCATGGTGGGAGGGGTACTTCCATCCCACCCCACCACCTCCGGAGAGCGCTGGATCTCAGTATGCAGACACCGGCGGGCGCTTCTTCTTCGACCGGGAGAGGTCGGGGGGGGGGGGAAGAAGGTTGGTAGAGGTGGACGTGGCGGCGGGAGAGGTAGGAAGGCTGCTACTACGCCTTCCTCGCCGCCACCCCCAGCTGATTCACCCGACCACAGGAGTGCTCCGTCTGAGATGGAGCAGCCTGAGGTGCAGCCGTCTCGAACTCCGGTCCACGAGCCTCAGGCCGACGAGCCTACGACAGACGAGGCTACGACAGACGCGCCTACGGCCGACGAGCCTGGGGCCGACGAGCGTCGGGCCGTCGAGCCTTCGTCCCACAAGACTGGGGATCACGCTGAGTCGCAGCAGAACCCAGGTGCGGGCTCGTCGAGTGGCCGTGCTGAGGGTGGCTATAGTTCTGATAGCTATAGCGAGAGTGAGTGGGTTGAGGGGCGCAAAGTCTACCAGCGTGGTGGTACAAAGCTCCCGCCCACCCCGGCGACCCCCGACCAGAGGTGGTTGATTGCGCCGCAGGGGGAGAAGTAAGTGCATTTACTCTTTTTTAACCTTTTGTCTTCACGTTTCTTCGAATATCTAATGCGTTGGCCTTGTCATACTGCAGGTCTTGGACACACGGGCCTGGTTGCCGCAGGCCCAACAGTGTCCTTGGCGTGATTTGTCGCCAGAGCTTCCCGGGGTGGGTCACGTTGCCCGGTGAGGGCCGGGTTCCAGAGCTAGGAATGACCTGGGAGCACTACTTGGCTGCCCCGGCCCCGCCGGGGCATAGGATCGGCGATGTCGAGTGCCACACGGTCGCCGACATTGTGATCCAGACGTTTTGGGTAATTTCTCCTTTGCCGTCTACGTTGTGTTTTCTTCTTTGATTGGCAACCCTAGTGATTGTACTAATCCGTGTTTTCCTGTTTGATTGCAGACCTTCTACAGGTGTGCTGAGGGACAGGAGGAGGCCGCGGCTCGGGTTATCGGCAACGAGTGCAGGCGCCTACTTCAAAACTTTCGGCACGAGGCTCGGACGCAGGCTATTCGAGACTACTACGCCTCGACTGGTATTCGGAGGAAAAAAGAGAAGTGCCGCCTCAACTATCTGAGTAAGGAGAAGTACATGAAGGTAATTACCTATTCTTAAGGCCTTGTACTTAGTTCCTTGATTTGATTCGTATGCGTAGCGCTCAAATTTCTCTTGCTTAACTTAGGTGCCCCCGAGATGGTGTGCGGATAGGATGGACTGTTGGGAGGCGTTGGTGGATGAGTGGTGCACTCCCCAATGGCGCAACGTCCACGACGGTGCAAAGGAGAAGCGTGCCCAAATGAAAGGTGTCCCACACCATCTAGGCAGCGTCAACCTACGTGGGTTCGGGGAAAACTGGGTATGTGGTTTGCTTCATGATTCATGCAAATTCATTCTTCATGCTCGCTTGAGCCCTTAACTAATACTCTGTTCCTCTCTTTTAGGCGCGGCACAACAAGGCTCCAGTGCCAGAGCTGTTCGACCTCTATGCCATGTCCAATACTGCCTCGTACAAGAAGGCCAAGGCATTCTCTGAGTCTGACCTCGATGATCCAGAGAAATTCAGCAACCGCGCCTCCCACAACAAGCTTGTGAGGTACAGAGACGAGGGGAAGGCGAGGAAAGGGCCGGAGTTTAACCCGAGCCAGCAACCTCTTGATCCAGAGCTGGTGATGATATCTGGTGGCGGGAGGCACCATGGCTTGTTAGCCATTGGGGATGTGCTGATACGTTGTACTAGCACTCTCCCGCAGATCAAGAAGCGCCAGACCAGCTCCGGTCCTGAGATAAGGCCTCATGCACGGCCAATGGAGCTCGAATTCCAGGTTAGTTATACGAACTCAGATACCTTTCCTCCATTACATTGTGTGTGCGGCCGAAGATGATTACAATGCTAACGAGTGGTGTTGCAGGCTGCTATTGAGGCAGAGAGAGCGAAGACCCAGGCTGCTCTTGAGGAAGCAGAAGCGAGGACCCAGGCGCTTCTAGAGGAAGAGAGACGGCAGGCGGCGGCGAGGGAGAGGGAGGCGGAGGAGAGAACGGCTAAGATATTGGAGGAGGAGAGGAACCGGAACGAGGCGGGTCAACGGGCCCTATACGAGCTCTTCGTGGTAAGTTTCTTCTGCATATTAGCCAAATCATGCACGTAATGTTCCTTCCTTTCATTACTAACTAATATGACTGACTCGAGAAAACCAAATGTGTAGAGCATGTGCGAAAAGAATGGCACGACCCCTCCGTCGATGCCAGTCATTGCTCCGGCGGGCACGGTGAGTTTCATTTGAATGGTCATTAGTTACTAGTCTTCACATTTGAGTTGCATCATGCTAACGATACACTGCAAATGATCTTTGGTGCAGCATAACTCCCGACAAGCATCGACCGATGCTTCTCCGTCTGCCACTGGCGCGACCGGTCCTTCACCTACATCTAAGTGATGACGGTAAGTTTTCCCAAGTGTTTAGCTTAACAAAATGACTCAATATGCTTAGCTAGCTAAAAAATGACATAACAACATTAATTAGCTCCAAAATGACCTATTTAACCTAGGATAGCTCTAAAATGACGTATACTTAGCATTTATTTCTCCAAAAATGGATTTATATGCTTAGCTAGCTCAAAAATGACATAATAACCTTAATTAGCTCTCAAATGACCCATTTAACCTAGGATAGCTCTAAAATGACCTATACTTAGCATTTATTCCTCCAAAATGACTTAATATGCTTAGCTAGCTCAAAAAGAACATAACAACCTTAATTAGCTCTCAAACTACCCATTTAACCTAGGAAAGCTCTAAAATGACCTATACTTAGCATTTTTTCCTCCAAAAATGAATTTATATGGTTAGGTAGCTCAAAAATGACATAATAACCTTAATTAGCTCAAAAATGACCTATTTAACCTAGGATAGCTCTAAAGTGACCTATATACTTACCATTTATTCCTCCAAAATGACTCAATATGCTTACCTAGCTAAAAATGACATAACAACCTTAATTAGCTCCAAAATGACCTATTTAACCTAGGATAGCTCTAAAATGACCTATACTTAGCATTTATTCCTCCAAAAATGGATTTATATGCTT